>JAPPVO010000036.1:65350150-65740337 GCA_030407325.1 Camellia japonica
AGTACGAAATAAAGTGACTGCACAAAATAGTGCTATACAGGTGCACAAGATAGTGCGATGTGCAAGACAGCGCGATATTGGTTAAATGCACAAAACAGTGCGATGAAATGCACAAGATAATGCGAGGGATTTGAAATGCACAAAATAGTGCGATGAAAGGTGAAATGCACAAGACAGTGTGATGCAATGCACAAAATAGTGCGATACAAAATGCAATGCACAAAATAGTGTGATACAATGCACAAACAAATGCAGGTAAGGTGCACAAAATAGCGCGATGCAATGCACTAACAAGTGCAGATAAGGTGCACAAAATAGCGCGACGCAATGCACTAACAAGTGCAGATTGGGTGCGCAAAATAGCACGATGCAATGCACTAACAAGTGCAAATAAGGTGCGCAAAATAGCGCGATGCATGGTGCACAAGACAGTGCGATGCGCAAAACAGCACGAGTGTAAACTACACAAAAAAGTGCGATACTCAGGAAAGCGTGAGTGTGAACTGCACAAAAAAGTGCATTGCGCAAGAAAGCACGAGTGTGAACTACACAAAAAAGTGCGATGAGCAAGAAAGCGCGAGTGTGAACTACACAAAAAAGTGCGATACGCAAGAAAGCGCGAGTGTAAATGCAGGATTTTAAGGTCCCCTAGACCAAAGGATTTAAGGTCTCCTAGACCAGAGTATTTAAGGTCTCCTAGACCAGGTGAGTACACAAGATAGTGCGAGGGATACACAACCGCAAGGGGCACAAGAAAGTGCGAGTGATACACAACCACAAAGTGCACAAGACAGTGCGAGTGATACACAACCACAAAGTGCACAAGAAAGTGCGAGTGATACACAACCACAAAGTGCACAAGATAGTGTGAGTGATGCGAGTGATACACAACCACAAAGTGCACAAGACAGTGCGAGTAAGGTGAAATTGTGAAATAGATGCATTGAGTGAGATTATTGTGCGATAGATGCATGATGTTAATTGAAAGCCATATTCTATGCAAGAGACAAAAGCATATTCTATGCATGAAACAAGAGCACATTCTATGCAATATTGAAAGCACATTCTATGCAAGAGACAAAAGCATATTCTATGCATGAAACAAGAGCACATTCTATGCAATATTGAAAGCATATTCTATGCAAGAGACAGGCATATTTCTATGCAACATTGAAAGCATGCATATTCTATGCATGAATCATAACGATGCGAGACACGCACACAACAGAAGTGTATATGAAAGTGCACATTCTATGCAATAGAAAAGAATCAAATATGTAGTTTGGCGCATCCGATTTACCTCTCGAAGGACTTTGCAACATGCTTAACTCAAAAAGGACACACCCTGTTCATATTGGCGAGGAGTAACATCTGCATGTGAAAACCACAGGTGCTACTTGGACTACCATTCTAACTTGAAGTAGGCTTAAACTTGGGGTTGAGATACACTCACACTCCAGAGAAAGGCAAGGCCTGAGAAGGTGCAGCTAGAATGCAGTCTCAGAATTTGCCGAAGTTGAAACATGCTAAGATGCTCCAAATTTTCCCTCTTTTCTTTTGCTTTGTAACCCGGAACCTATATAGCTTTAGATAAGTCCTGGTTCGATTGTTCTCACAATGACCTGGGTTGAACCTTGTAGCTTTATGAAAGAACAAATCCTGTTTTGTACAAATGTGAAGAATGGCACAACACTCCGGGCACAAAACGATTTGTCTTTGAAATTGAAATTGAAAAATGAGTTCTTAATCGGGTATTGAGCCTACGACTGAACACAGCACATCACGACTCAACAAAGAGAAAACGAAGGTAAAACAACCTAAACACAAATATTGACACTTAAAACGACTCAAAACAAGAATCGAGACAAACAAAAAACAACAAACACAAGACTCAAATGTGTTCTAGTGGTGAGAGACCTCTCAGTTCACGGGAGCCTGTTTCTTCGTGTATTGTTTCCCACCCTTTCTTATTTGTGATTCTTACATCACTCTGGCACTCAATCTCCAGTTTTCTAAAAAAGCCCTTTCCTTACTTTTTCTCTCAGCGCACATCTCTCTATTCTTTAATCTCTCTTATTTTTTATCCCTTTCCTGGGTAGTTGATGGATAAACAGGAAGTTGTGAACTCTTGCCCCTAGTATGCCCCTAGTATGATACTAGATTCTCATTCTTTCGCTCACAACTAGTGAGTTTCTCCCACAGAGGGGTTGTGGCGCGACTGGATGTGCAGCAGATTTGCAACTGACGTCGGTTGACGATGCCCTTGGCTTAGCTTAACCGAGATGAATTACAATACGTTTCACCGGCCAGGTATACAATTGATTCGTCTGACACGTTCTGGGTTAGATGCCAATTTGGGTGTGATCATCCAGATGAGGGAATCGAATATCCAGCTCCATTTTCAATTCATGCTTCGCACTTGGCTTGATACCTCGCTGCTTAGAAGATGTGAGAGCTTTCAGCCCTTTGCTGTTAGCTTCAGTTGTGCCCATTCTAGTGAACATAGTGCCCTTTCTGGCAAGTATGGTGCCTTCTCTGGCAAGTATGTTGACAACGGGGGAAAGACAGAAAACCTGACTCAACTGTGCCCTTAGTTCATCATTTTGACCATTTTTTTGTTTTGGCTTTCTAAAACAATTTTGACCACCATGAAAGTTAGATTAACACACTTGTTCGATTTTCTGATTTGAAAGCATGCAAGTCAGGTTGTGAGCACTGAAATTTTTCCTTTTTTTGGGTCCAAGAAATGGTCCAGTTTTGGAAAAATGGAATAATTTTCGAGAGAAGTAGTCAACTTCATTAAAAATCCTCAAAATTGTTTTTGCAAATAGCCATTGCTCAACCAATGAGGAATTAACTCTTGAGATGCATAACCTCAGATCTGAACTTTGAATCATCTTGCAGCTAAATCTTTCTAACGGAATAGGACAGTCCGATTTTGAACGAAGACAAGCCAATTTGCATATGGATAAGATAGCTGAGTTTGAACAAGGCTAAGCCAATCAATATGGATGAGCCAAGCATGCTGAAAATGATTGGGGCCGAACTTCAGGATGAAGTTGCCTACGTATCCCAAAGATGGGAATCAGGCCGTACGTAGTTTCGGGTCGAGGTTCACTCGGGTGTTGACACTCTTCTTTTGTGCTCTAACTTTTGCCAAGGCCGCCCTTTTGGGTTTTCAACCTGGTGAGCTCTGTTTTTCTTTTCATTTCTTTGTTCTTCTTTTCTTTTATTCTTTCTTTCTTTTTTCTTCTTTTCTTTTTCTTGTCATTTTTTCTCCATTTCCATTTTTTTGATTTTTGTTCTTTTCTTTTTTTTCTTTTCGATTGCTTTAACTTTTGCCCGGGTCACCCTTCCGGGCAAGCCTCTCAAGGATAAAAAAGTTTAACTTGTCCATGTTTATCGGTTTTGAGATCTCGAAGCCATCTGAATCCAGAAGAATGGCTATTGTTCGTAGATGATGTAGGAACCCATCCAATCGGGTTAGAATTTGCCCCTAGTGTTGCGGATAGGAACTTGGTTGTCTTTCAACAATAAACTTTCTTCTCTCCGTTTCTCAGATTTGGCTTTCTTGCCAGTCTTCATTGGTTTGCAGAATGACCCATCCTTTGAATCTATGAGCACATCTGACATTTTTGCCCCTAGTTCAATGGCTACTTCTGATCTAGCTTTGCAAGCTTCCTTTGACAACATCTGACTTTCTTGATCTGACCTTTTTGCCCCTAGTTCAAGGATTGCTTCCAATCCGGCCATACAAACCTTCTATTGTGATTGATTGTTGAACATTCTGAATCAAAGTTCAAGGTTTGAAAGCAAAGGGGTTGAGTTTTGAAGCTGAGAGCGATCCTATGCTGTACAATCTCAAGATCAATTCCACGCATGTCTTCGTAGGACCACGCAAAATATTTTTTCAAATCTTTTAAGAAAGCGACTAGTTGCTCATGAAGACAGTGTAGAACCAATCTGGATCAAGCCAGGATCCTTCTCAGTACTCACATTAACAAACATGATCTCATTCATTAAGGGCTTAGCATGCCTCTCTTTCTCTCAGTTGATCAAATTTTTGCAAATCCTGAGGAATTCCTCCCTCTTTGTTTTCGTCATAGTGTTAGAAAAGTTTTGAAAAACTTAGGTCAATGCAATGATTTCAAGGCACGGAAAAGTAGGTGAAAATCTCTGCCGTTTCATTTAGAACTTCTGGCATAACTAGCTTAGTGGTAGAAACAGACGCAAAAGAAAGAGTATAAAAGACAAACACAAAACAAGAAAGTGATACTCGAGGTAACACCCCCGAAATCACCCGACTCTAACACAACAGGACTGACTCAATACAACAAGACAGACTCGACTGACTCAGTAAAAAGAGACTGACTCAATACAACACAACAAGACTGACCCAATACCCAAGTTAGAAAGTAAAATAAACAGCATTTGCACATTGCTCAAAACAGTGCGTGCCACCCACTGCATCTGGAGTAAAAATGTGTGCCATCAGCAGCTGGTTCATCCCCCGATCACATAATCACATTATCCCCCAAGTTCATTGATCTGGTGCCGATAGACTTTGCAGGACTTGGTGCGATGATGACCTCTTTGTCAATCAGATCTTGTATTTCATGGCGAAGACGAAAACAACTTCCAGTGCCATGGCCGGCTTGTTGATGGAAGGCACAGTACTTGGCCACATCATGCTTGGCTAGAAGGGGATCCGGGAGAGGCCGAGGCTGAAGGGGTTTGAGATGGCCTTGTCTAACGAGGATTTGGAGAGCTTTGGACAAAGTCATGTAGAGGGGATTGAAGACCCTCTGGTCTCAGGGTTAGTACTTCGAGGTTTGTGGAGTTATGTTGGATGTACCGGCGAAGGGGTTGGCTGGTGCTGACTGGGTTTGATGATCTCTTCCGAGTGTAGGATTGGAGCTGAAAGGAATGTTTCTGGTACGACATCCCTTTTCCCGGCTTGCCCCTTGATTCAGAATGCTCTCACTGTGAGTAGCAAAAGTGTCATCCACAGTTTTTGCGATAACTGTGAACACTTGTTATTTGTTCAATCCTTCAGCCTTCAAAGCCTCAACAACCCACTGAAGATGTTCATAGGGACCAATGCTTGCCCCAACTTTGTTCCTACCACTTGCTTCCACTTTGCCAAGGGATTGGGTCGCTATATCAGAGCAGGAGCCCGGTTGTTGTTGACATGTCATTGCCCAGACCTGAGATAACTTTAGGTTGGCCACTTTCAACTGTAGCTCTCCCCAAGATTGGGGAGCCTTTTGGCATGAAATTTCTGGCATGTGATGTGGTCGATGACGGAGCCAATATCCCAAAGGCCAGATCTGCCACAGTTCTCTGAAGATCTTCAATCATTCTCATCAGCTCAGAAGTAGTGGGTTCATTCATTTTACGCCCTTGGTGCACCTGAACTGGATTGGGTACATCCATCATGCACAAATCAGTACTTTTTGGAATGAACACCTCAGGCTTGGATAAATGGGCCGGGGTGATGTATATGCTGGGGTTGAAGATAGATGGTAGTGTATGGATGAGGTTAAGGTGTGGACGAGGTACTTGGTCATTGGGGTCTTAAGGTGGAGCTATCATCTGGTTGTGGATGAGATTCTGGACCTCAAGACGAAGACGATAGCAACGATCGGTGCCATGACTGCACTGTTGATGGTACACATAATACTTGGTGGGGTTATGTCTGGCAGGGAGTGGGTCAGGCAGAGGTTGGGGATCAAGGGATTTGACATACCCTCTTTCCATCAGGACTTTTGGTGCGTTGGTTAGGCTCATATAGAGGGGAGTGAAAGTTATGCCTTGAGCTTGGGTTGGGTTGGCTGTTTGTAGGCTTAATTTGGCAAAAGGGTCGGCTGTGGCGACTGTATTGATTTCAGTGGGTCTCAGAATAGTGCTACCGCCAGCATTGGTACTCCAAAAAATCACCCTCCTTATCGGTTCACTTGTTCTGGGAATAATCTCTCTATTGAACGCATTCTCGATCTGAACCACCAGTTCATGCAGACTTTTGAAAGTGAATAGTGGAGCAACTATGAATTTTTGCAACATATCATGCTCAAGGTTTTGCACCACTATCCGCACTTTGTCCCTCTCAAAAGGCCGATCTTTCATCTGTGCTGCCTTTGCTCTCCACCTTGCCACAAATTCCACAAACGGCTCTGTAGGGTTCTGGTGGGTTGCTTCGAGCTCTTGAGTGGTCATTTCAACTTGGGTATTGTAAGAGCACGAATCGACAAAGGCCTTAGCCAACTCTTCCCAGTTCTACTTCACTTTATCCTCCAACTTGGTGTACCAAGTGGCTACTATGCCCCACAGGGTTCTTCCATACAAAGAGAGTTTCTGCGGCTTAGTCAGACCCATCGGTTTCAGGACATCCAAGAAAAGCCGGATATGTACCATAGGATCTCCAGACCCGTCGAAACGGTCAATATGTGGCACTTTGAATCTGTCTGGGAGTCGTATGGCAGCCTTGGTGTACCCATCCTCAATGTCGAGAATGGAGTTAAGGCCCTATGCCTTTTTGAATTGCTTCTCAAGGTTAGCAATTTTCACCAAGGTCGGATCGAGATCATTAGTATCAAGGGGATAAAGCCTCTCATTAAGCTGCACCAGGGGTCTGAAAACTCGAGCCTGAGCCAACCCTTCTCGGGGATCTGGACCATGTGAATCTTCAGCTGGCGGTAGTGGGTCAAAGTTCGGCTGGGGTCCTAAGACTGGATGTGTGGTAGGTACCCCAGATGGGCGTTCTATTTCAGCATTGGTCTCATCCTGCATGGCGATTCCCTGGTTTAATGCCTCTATTATGGCCACAACTTCTTCCGGACTCTGTGCCATCATAGATCTACTGAGTTGAACAAAGGTGATCTAACTAGTGACTGTTGGAACAGTTGAACCAATGAGCCCTATTTGGCCCTTCTTTGCCCTGCCACTGGCGAAGGAAACACTAGTTGATCTTTTGAATTGAATCTCCGACCTAACAAAGTCTATCAACACATGTCCAATGTACTCGGGGGATGTTAGAGCCTTCTGAAGCTATGGTTCCCGGACTACCTTGCAAAAGAGAAAACAGATAGCATCTCAGCTTGATTTCACTAGAACAGATATGAGCACAGCTGAATGACTGTACTCTTTGCTGAATGCTGCCCCAAAACAGATACCAACTTGGCAACCGAAATTCACATCCTTGTACAGTTTTCACTGTAAAGCACATACCAGTTAAAGAGAGCCAAAACACCCCTATGATGGGGTAGGGTTACCCTGTCCTAGTTTCGTCAGGAGCTAGGGTTTCACTACGCAAACATGCGGTTTCAAACAATCCTGCATATGGGTGAGCATCATGTCCTAAGTTGGAACAGTCACTATAGCTTCCGATATGCAACTAGGTTGATTGGTCAAAAAGGATGCCTCAGCAAGACCACCTAATATACCTCTCGCTCCTAACACCGAGAAGTGAAAGGAGGATCAAATGGTACAGCGGTAGTCCAGATCCAAGGTTTGTGTTCCCATCGTGGTAGAGCCCGCAACCGGTCGGCCTTGCGCACGCTTTTCTAAGCGAGCCTCCGACAAACCATTTAGGAATAGCAGATGTCAAACACTGTGACTTAGGTGCACCTATGCAAATGCAATGCAAAGAAACACATAAATGTAGATAAAACAACATATCATGAGTTTGAGTCAAGTTCTCTAAATTCCCTAATAGAGTCGCCAGAAACTGTGGACTCGACTTTTTTCGCCCCCTCTTTCAGAGAGCTCGAATTGGTCCTACAGTTCGGACTCCTGTCACAATTCTGAATCTAATCTCATAAAGTGCAATGTGAAACTGATAAACACCAAAGAGTCCAATCCGGCAGGTCATTTTGGAAAATCAATTTTAAATCAAATAATGCCAAAATTGGACTGCTTTGCCAGATTACAGAGTCACCACCTAAATATTTTGTTTTTGGAAAATTTAGGAAACCCTGACTCGTGCCGAAGGCGACGTGTCCGTTATCACCAAAGTTGCCTCGGCTCGGGAACTTGGGTACGAGAGGGGCAGGTCCTGAAATGAGCACCCCAGCTCGCCCGAACAATGATCGGCCTCTACTAATCATGATATGTTGTTTTATAAATCTCATGTGTTCTTGTTCCGGTTATTGAGCTAAAATTACTATGTGACGCACACAAGTAAGTAAAGACTAAGTCGTAAGACTTGGAACGAATTCAACTCATGTTTATTTTCGAAAATGGTTTGAATTTGCCACCCTCAAGTAGGTTAAAACGCGGATTTTCCATCAAACATGATGGGCTTTAAAACATGTTTTGCCACTTCGCAAAGTGGGCTTAAAACTCACATTTGATGAATTGTTCCAATTCAAGCAACAAAACCTTCATCCACAGGCGTTCATGTAGTTCAGCATTTAAGCACATAGCCTCATGGCAAACATGTTATCATGGAAACACTTACACTCATGCAAGTATGCTAAAGCGTAAAACTTACAGTGTACTCCAAGCTAAAACAAAAGATAGTTAGAAATATGCATGATCCTAACTATGCAAAATACCTAATGCAACACATGCAACATGAAATTAATAGGCTCGGCTACTAATATGGCATACGATACTACAACTTGATAACATGCTTTGAAACACGTATTCAAGTAAGTATTGAAATACAATGCAGTTTGAATGATGCGCTGAGCCTTGGTGCCTGCAAGACAAATGAATGATACATGCATGCAAGCATAAGGTATGCTAATTGAAATATGACCCTAATCTAACCATCGAAAGCAGTTAAGTAAAAGGGAGAAAGATGTGGGGTTGAAAGTCATGCACACACACACACACTTATTACAACATTGTGCCCTCACGAAGGAGTCTCCGAATAAATAAGCTAAGCTATACTAAGCTAAGCTAATTATTACAAAACAAAACTAATTAACTATTCTAGCTAATTAATTGCAACACAATTGGATAACTAGCTATGCTAAGCTAATTAAAATATCACAACACTTGAATCGAATGATTAGCTATGCTAACTAACTAGTAAAGCAATTTAAATGGCCTCGAGGGATGAGGGATGCATGCATGCTCAGTTGATTTCCTCTCGAAAATCCACCGCCTTGCCTTTGGATGCCTCTGTTTGCACTTTGCTTTGATCTCTGAACATTGAATCAACTTCCAAACTGCCACAGCCCCAAAACATGAACACTTTGAACAACTTTTCCATTGATGGCCGGTCGGCTACCATAGGTGGCTGTCGGCCACTACTACTGGCCGATCGGCCACTGTTTGTGGCTGTCGGCCACCCTTTCCCTGGAATTCTCCCTCTTGCTACAACAAAGAGCAAATAGAGGCAAAGTAGTATATTCTCAAACAATATATGTACTATTACCCTCCTTATCATTTCTCAAGCTCAAATGAGTGTAATTCTTGGCTCTCAAGCCATCAACCAAGCATTTTCAATGCATGATGGCCAAAGAGTCGAGCTTGTACAGAGTCAATGAATGCACAAATAAGACTCGAAGGACCACCACCCTATCATGCATGATCAAGGGTGACGGCGACCAAGAAAAATGACACATTTCAATACTTTGAGTATGAAACGTCCCGTTTTTCTTATGCTTGGATTAATATCCGATCCAAACACATGCAATGCAACACGACATGCTTATCTCGCTCAAGTTTTACTTGGTTCATTTTATTTACTCATTTTAGACTATCGATTAGTTCTTTAACCGATTAAGTCCAAAATGAAAGTCCTCTAATTGGAAAGATGGCCTAAGCCACAATTGCCTTGAGCATGAAAGAGGCCTCATGTTGTTGGTTAGGAGGAACCCTCAAGAGAGAGTTAAAACCATTAGGCATGAGAGCCTCAAGTTCACACTCAAGCCAACAAGGGGGCTGAAGACCACTTTCAAAGCAAATTAAAAGGTGAAGAATAGAGGGAGGTTGCAGACTTTTCAGTGCTGAAATGGCATGAAAAATGGCACTACAACATGCAAGCAACACATGCACAACATGTTCAAAAGCCAAAAGCATTAAACTAGTGAAGAGCATTACACTAGAAGCATGCAATATCAAGCTTAAAAGGGACAAACGGTCCAAAACAGTCCTAAAACAGCTTAAAAGGAGTTCTAAAACATGCTTGAAGTAAGCTAAAAAGAGCTAGAATGAAAGGCCAACACATGGCACAAACTAGTCTATTAAGCACAAATTACACTACAAGCATGGAAGGCAATCCTCAAGTGGCCAAACTAGCTCAAAACAAAGCTAAAGCTAGGGAAAAAAGTAGCAATAACATGCTAAAATCAAGTCACAAAATAGTAGAAAAACATGCTCACATGTTAGGCTATCTACACATGCAAACAAGACACACGGAAGGGAGGCCACCCCCTCCTATTTTGGACCCCAAAACATGGTTTCTACCACTAAAAATTCTCTGATTTTTAGTGGTTAGAAAGGCCAAAATGGCACAACAACTTAGCAAGCAAGCTACAAGAAGGGTGGACCACCCCTAACTCCAAAAAGGGCTTAAACCACCATTTTTTAACCTTAAAAAATAGAGGTTTTTGTAATTAAAAAGCAGGCCAAAAAAGTTTGCAAAGGTGGCAAAACAAGTGTGCAAAATAAGCTTAAATGGGGTAAGTTCTATACCTTTGAAGCAAAGCACACAATAGGCACAAATCTGAGCTTAAACCACCATTTTAGAGCTCAAATAAGGCTCCAAGAGAGCTTCAAGCAACCTCAGCTCAAGGATGAACCACTTTGGTTAAGGGTTGATAGGTTAAAGTTTCAAGTATGCAAGCTTCTAAGCACAAATGCTCAAGAGAGAGAGAAATCTAGAGAGAGGATTACAGAGAGGGAGAGAGAGATTCTAGAGAGAGAGGCTCCCAAACTTTCTAACCTTCCAATATGAGAGATATGGCCTCCATATATAGCAAAAAGAGAGCCTTGGGTCGAAATATCTGAATACAGGACAGCTGGCACAGTGTGGAACAGCTGGAGGAGAAATATTTGCAATTTCTGAACTTTCTGGACATTTGTGGCAGACCGGCCACCATTGGTGGCCGACCAGCCACTAATGGTGGCCGAAAAGGGTCACTTCTCGCCGACCTATGGCCGGCAAACTCCATTTGTGGCCGGCACACTCCCCCAGTAGCCGACAGCAAAAATTGGTCCTTGTCCCCGACTTCAAACAACCATAACTCCTTTTAGCTCATTCTTGAGCCTAAACTGAATCCCCGGATTTATTCTTTCCAATGGTGGCAACCTCACATCAAAATTCCTAGTGTGCTAAGAGATATCCCTCTTTTAGTGAAGACTACTCAATTTCGGTCCAATCGGGTTGATGCCCAACTTCAACCAACCATACCTCCCTCATCTGGCCTCGGCTTGAGGAGATTCTTGAATATAAAATGAAGCCCCGGAAGTCCAATTTCCAACGATGGTGGCCTCATAGCTGAAATCTAAGTGTACAAATGGATAGGCCTAATTTAGCAAGGGCTGCTCGACTCTCTCTTATGTCCAACTTCTTCCCCCAACTAGGTTTCTTCCCTCTCCTCCATTTTTCTTCAACTCCAAACCTCTAAACAAGATGTTGTAAAGATTTTTTCAAAGAGTTCACCTCTCTTTCATTCATTTCCACTTTGTCCTTGCTCAGTTTACCGAAAAGCGCAACATTTAACGAAATGCGAGTCTCGGAACATTATAGGAACTCTTTTTCAAAAAAATAAAAATAAAAATAAAAATATTTTGAAAGAGAGGGTTTTAAGGTCTAAAATCTTTGGTGAAAATAGTTTTAGTCCAAAAATGGGGTGTAAGGTTGGGATTTGACTCCTTGTCGAAGAAATCGAACCTTTGCAATGCACACCTTTCATCACCAAGTAAGCAATCAGTGGCGCCCAAGTCTTAACGGTGGTAAAAAATGGGGTGTCTACAATACCAACATTGGTACTCCGAGTGAATGCCCTTTTTGCAGGTTCACTAGTTCTATGGATAATCCCCTTCTTGAATGCGCTTTCAATTTGGACCCCCAACTCGTGTAGTGAAGCAAATGTAGACAACGGAGTCACTATCATCCTTTGTAGCATATCAAGCTCGAGATTGTGGACCACTAGCCTGACTTGCTCCCTTTCAGAGGGTCTGTTTGACATCCGGGCTGCCTTTGCTCTCCATCTAGCGACAAAGTCAATAAAAGGTTCTTTGGGGTTCTGGGTAGTTGCCTCTAACTCACTGACGGTTACCTCGATTTGAGTGTTATATGAATACTGGCTAACAAACCCCTCAGACAGTTCCTCCCAGTTCTGCTTCATAGAATCCTCTAGTTTCGCATACCAAATGGCCGCTACATCGGACAGAGTTCTCCCAAACAACGACAGTTTCTGAGCACGAGAAAGACCCATTGGCCTCAAAACATCTGAAAAATAGGCGGACATGTACAATTGGATCCCCACTTCCATCGAATCTGTCGATGTGGGGCATTTTAAACTTCTCCGGTAGTCTAACTGAAGCCTCAGTGTACCAGTCTTCAATATCTGGAATGGAATTGAAGCCTTGGGATTTTTTTAGCACCTTCTCTAGCCTGGCAATTTTTATCATGGCTAGATCATTGTTGATGTCAAAGGGAGGGAGTTCCCTCTGGGGTTGTGCCAAGGACCTATGAGTTGGAGCTTGTGGAAACACCTCTTGGGGATCTGAGACCTGGGGATTTCCATTGGTAGAGGAAGATCGGGATTTGGCTTAGCAGTAGGGATTGGATGCACTGTAGATACAGATGCCTCAGATGGGTGTCGCAGATCAGTGATGACCTCATCCTGTGCGGCCATCCGTTGATTTACGGTATCCATGGTTTTCTGAACAGCTAGCATCACGGTAGCAAGTTCTTCTACATTCTGTGCCATCCTTGTTCTAGGTGGGAGAGATTTTGGTGAATTATATGCACGAACAGGTGTTGTGGAGCACTTTGTACCGATGCTAATGCCTGTTTGTTCCTTCTTCGTCGAGTAACTGGCGGGAGAGAAACTAACACTGGCTAACCATCAACATGATCTTGAGCTTTACGCAGTCTGCGGGAACGAGTCCATATAGCTTGAGAGATATCGGGTCTTTCTGAAGCTATGATGAAAAACTACCTAGCAAAAGCAAGAAAGAAAAAAACAAAATCAAAAATCGGACAGCATTTCGGCCCCAATTTTCAACAATCACAACACGCAGCTGAACTGTGATCCCCACTGTACTTTGATTTCAAACTGACTGCTCATTTGTACCACTGATATAAACCAACCTGTACAGTTTCATTGTGAAAGCACATACCATGTAAAAGAACTAAAACACCCCTATGAAGGGGGTAGGGTTACCATGTCCTAGATTTTGACATGATCTAGGTTGTACTATTTCAAGCAAATGGTTTCATAACATCCTGTTGTAGACACCCCATTTTTGACCGTCCTCAAGACTTGGACGTCACCGCTTGAGCACTCGGTGATTATCCATGTTCGTGTTCGTTTGGAGTTCCCGGAGTTCTCGGCTGTGCGCCTTGCCTCAGGACCTCCGAACTTGACCGTTTTGTGTCTGGTTTTGCACCAAACACTTGTGCTTTGCCTTGGAGGGGCAGGGAATGCCTTGTGAGGCATCCCCACACACCACCGGCAGTGGCTAGAGGCCACCGGCTGGTTGGTGTTGCCATCGGCACTATATTGTGCCGGTCGGCACTCTTTTGTGCCGGTCGGCAGTCAATTTTGTCAAAATGACAATTTTGCCCTGCCGGCTACTGTGCAGTTGCTTTTTGAGATATTTTGAAGCAGCTGTATAGCATTTGTTTCCCCTCCATACACGTGTATGGAGGGATGAGCCTTTGGTTTGCTTAGCTTGTAAGCTTTGTTGCCTATAAGAGAAGGCTCTCTTCTCTTGGCTCAAGGTTGGAGAGTTAGACTTTTTTAGAGAGAAAAAGACAGAGAAGAAGCTCTGGTTTTAGGGTTTGAGTTCTATATCTATCCTATCTCTCTTTTGCCCTTGTTTGTACACGAGGTGCTTTAGTCCATATTATTGCACACAAACACCTAGTGTTTCACCTTCCCTTGGCTACTGAGGTTCCAAGAGGTTGTTCTTAGAGTTTTTGGCTGGATTAGAGCTTAAGGAAGCAACAACATCATCTTTGGTGAAGAAGGTCAACAAGGGTGAGAAACTTGCTTTATTTACCCCATTCTTGCACTCCATTTTTACCTATCTTTGAACTATTTTTGTGCTTGGTGTTTAATACAAAAAAGTTCTATTTTTTAGTCCTCTTGATAGTTTATTAAGAGTGTTTTGTGCTTTGGAGAGGTTTGGCCCCTCTTAGGCCTTGAAAAGGCCTCATTTTGTGCCTATTTTGGTGAGATCCGGGATTTTGGTGTTTGGGTCTCTTCACCACTGAAATCTTGAGGGATTTCAGTGGTGAAGATGATGCCTTGAAGTCCCAAGAAGGAGAGGGTCACCCCCTCTCCTTGTTGTCCTTGAAAAGGACAAGTTTTGGCCTCTTAAGGGAGCCTATGTTTCAAGTGTGTGTTGAGCATGCCATGGCTGCATTTTATACTTATATTGCCATGTTTCAACTTTGTATTAAGTTGGTTTTGGTCCCTTATGCATGCTTAGCATAGTTGCCATGTAATGCCTTGTATTGCCTTAACATGCCTTAGGTTGTTAGCCCTAATTTGAGCATGCTTTAGGCTTAGATTCATGAAGATTTTGTGCTTATCTTGACATGTTTTAGGTCTGTCCATAAGTGTTTGGGTTGGTCTTGGCATGCTTAGTATAGCCTCTTTGCATTTTAGGCTTGCTAGCCTTGAGCATGGATGTGTAGCATGCCTTGTTTGCATCATTTCAATGGTTTGAGACCATTTGCCATGTTATTTCAGCCCATTTAACATGCTCATATGTTTACATTGCATGCCTCTTTGATGTTTCAAGAGCTCATGTTGTATGTTCCTTGGGAGTGCATGTGTGCATGCCTTTTAATTTAAACCATATAGATGCCATCTAAGTGGTCATTTGGGCTTGCTTTGGTGTGCTAAAAATCTGTTTTTAGTTGCTTAAGTCTTGCCATGTTTAGTCTCGTCAAATGTAGTTCAATACTCCTTTGGCTTGCTTTGAATACTTGGCCCCTTTTGCATGCATTTGCATGTCTTGTTTAACATGATTTGGCATCATTTTATAGCATGATTTTAGGGTTCATGTTGCATGCTAATTGTCCATGAAATCTCTTTTCAAACGTGCTTGAATGTTGCTTGTTTAATGCTTAAGGCTTGGACCATAACATGTGTATGTGTGCATGTGTGTTTAGCCTCCATTTTTTGGGCATTTTGACTACTGATTTTGGGCCTATTTGGAATGGCCTAAGTCATGTTTAAGTCCACCCCATTGTTTGGTTTACATGTTTGTCTTGTAGGTGTGTTTGCATATTAACATCCTTACATTACATTGTCCATGTTGCATGCTAGCTAACATGTTTAAGATTGCATTACATCAATGCACATGCTTGGCCTTTTGAGATGAGCATGATAGAGGTTTGGCACCCTTTTATGTTTGTTTGGTTTGCATGCATTTGAGATAAAAGTTGCATACTTGGTTCTGTGGGCCATCATGCATGGAAATGCCTGATTGGTGGCCCGAGAATCGAGGCACATGCCCCTTTGAGTCATAAATACGATAAGGGGCATGATTGGTGCACACATTGTTGGAATTACATTGCCATGCAAGTTTTTCCCTCTGCTGCTGTGAGTTGCAGGTTCTGCAGACATTCAGTGCCGGCCGGCAGTATTTAGTGCCGACCGGCAGTCTATTTATGGCCGATGGATGTATTTTGTGCCGGTGACTTCATGCTGATGCCGGTGGAAGTCCTACTCAGCCAATGATGTCTCTCAGTGTCCTGGGAGGCACTCCTGAGACTTTGGCAGTCTTCTGAGATGCAAAGCAGGGAAAACAGAGGCAATCTAAGCATGGCAGTGCAATTCCGAGCAATTCCCGAGCATGCGTTGCATCCGGCCCTTATCTCGAGGCGGTTTACTGCTTTAATTAGATTAATTAATTTATTTGATTAATTTAGTTAGACTGTAATATTTTAATTAGTTTGCGTAGCTAATTAATCTGTATTATTCTTTTGGTCCCTCCGAGCGAGGGCATATTTGTAATAAGTGTGGGTGAGTGGTTTGTATGTCTTCCAACCCCCACTTCTTTCTCCCTTTTATTTACCTGCTTATGATGGTAGATTAGGGCACGTCTATTTTAGCATACCTTATGCAATGCATGCGTGCATCCATGCATTTGTCTAAACATGCACCGGGCTCGGTACATCATACAAACTGCATCGTACTTTCAATTCCAAATTGAATACGTGATAGTTGTAGCATTTCACGTGCCATTTTAGGGTTAGCCGAGCCTACTCTAAATTGCATCCTTGCCTGTGTTGCATTAGCCACTTAACATGACCTAGGGACATGCATGTCTGCTAACTAGTTTCTTGTTTTGGCACGGAGTACGATGTAAGTATTTTACGCTTTAGCATACCACATGCGTGTGAATGTTGCCATGACAGTATGCTTACCATGCGGCTAAGTGCTTATGTGAGATAAACTGTTTGAATGCCTGTGGGTGGAGGTTGGGTTGCTTGAGTTGGAAAACTCATTGAAATCCGTATTTTAGCCTACTTGCGAGTAGCAAAACCCGAAACGCTTTCAAAACAAACGGATATGCAATGATTATTTCCGAATTAGGCAACCTAGTCTATACTTGTTTGCTGCGCGCATAACATAGTAATTCTAGGCTAATAATTGGAATAAGAGCATGTAATGTTTTCAAAATTGGATATCACGGTTAGTAGAGGCCGGTCTTCGAACCGGGCGAAAGGGGGTGCTCATAGCTGACCTTCCCCGATCGTACCCAAGCTCCCGAGCCAAGACTACTTTGGTTATGACGGACATGTGGCCTTCGGCACCGAGTCAGGGTTTCCTAAATTTCCCATTTTAAAAATATTTAGGTGGCGACTCTGTAATCTGGCAAAGCAGTCCATGTTTGGCACTACTTTTCAAAAAATCTGTTTTTCTTCAAAACGATTTGCCAGAGTTGGACACTTTGGTTCAAGATTTAGAACCGCAACACAAAAGGGAGTCCGAACTGTAGCGAGGTCCCCCGCGGGCTTGTTACAGTTTCTGGCGACTCTGCTGGGGATTTTAGAGGGCTTGACTCAAACTCGTGATATCCTGTTTTGACTACGTTTATGTGTCTCTTTGCATTGCATTTGCATTGGTGCGCCTAGGACACCGTGTTGGCCATCTGCTATTCCTGAGCGGTTTGCCGGAGGCTTGTCTTGTCAAGGCATGACCATAAGGCTGACCGGTTGCGGGCTCTGCCAGTATGGGAACACAAACCCCGGTTTTGCCGGGGCACCCTTTTCGACCATTCGACCTAGTGCATATTCGGATCCATAGTGACCATTCCAAATTAGGACAGGTTGCTCACCCGATATTAGGTTGTTTGAAACCGCTGTGTGCATAGTGAAACCCTAGCTCCTGACAAAATAGGACAGGGAAACCCTACCCCAACATAGGGGTGTATTGGCTCTCATTTATCTGCTATGTGCTTTTTAGAGTGTATCTCTGCAGGGGAACGCATATATCAGTTTGCAAAGTTTGAGCATCCGGCCTGAGGGCACCAGTATCAGCATTGTTGAGAATCAGTTGTGTCGGCGGGTATCAGTTCAGTTTTGAATAGTGATTCTGGGGAACAGTGTTCAGTAGTAGAGTGCAGTTGTTCGACTACACCCGTGTTTGATCTGTTTGGGGCTGAAATGCTGCTTGTTTTTCCGTTTCAGTTCAGAGATTCAGAGAATTGATCCAGAACAGTTAGTGTCTTCTCCTTGCTGAGGCAGGACTTAGCATGACGCAGAATTCAGAAGAGATCGTGGTCATGACGGCCGCGTTGGATCAAGGAATCACCCTACACAATGAGACTACTGTTGACATGCCGCATCCGCCCAGATCGCCGGCCGCGCACCCAGTTTGGGCCCCTCAGCTATATCAGGCTCGCGAGCCTACTACATTTGAACTAATGGGGATGATAGGTGATCTTCAAAGGTCCGTGACGGATCTCGCCTATGGGATGTCTGTTTCGCCGCCAGCCGCACCATATGCCGGAGGCTTTGTACCCCAAGAGCCCCCGCTATTGGGGCGAATTGTAATTGAACTCAGCCAACCGGAGATGACCTCCAGCTATGGCAACGACGCATCAAACCAAACTCTAGATCAGGCTGAGGCCAGAGACAAAGGCAAGACAAAGGCAGATGCCGACCCCATCGAACAACTGCTGTGGGCAGTAGAGGCTTTGAAAGCCGAGGGAATGAACAAGCAACAGATATCCGCAGTTATGTCAAAAGCTGTGGAGGATGCTTTCCCCACTCCGCCTGAGGGCAGTTCCAGTCAATCAGAGAACCGGGACAGGCCCCGTCATGCCAAAACAGTCCTTCCCCCTCCCAACCTTGTATCCGGAAAGGATCAGAAATCCAAGGCCGCCCCCGCCGATCCGTTCGCTAGTGCACCTAGCAAGAGTGCTCAGGCTCCAAAATACCTGCCCCGAGGGCGCAGGGTCTTCCATGCTCTTTATATGCCATTATCCAAGGCACTTCAAATCCTTGCCGAGAGGGGACACCTTAAACCCCTGGAGCCTCGGCCCCTCCCGAAGAATCTCCCGGCCACACATGATGCTGCTCTGTACTGTGCGTACCACCAGCAGACAGGCCATGCCACCGACAATTGTTTTCGCCTCCGGCATGAGGTGCAAGATTTGATTGACAACGAGGTTATCCTCCCGCCTACCTCAGCGAAGTCCGTCACCACCCAGTTGTTGGATGTTGAGGATACAGATACTGCGAGTATGTAATCAGAAGGTGAACCGCCTGTGGGCAATGCTTGGCGCATTTTTGGATGTGGCGTTTGGCACGCATTTTTGGGCATCTATTAATTTCTGTAAATTCTGACTTGGGTGTCGAGTCAGTCTTCTGTTTTGTCTTGAGTCTGTCTCATTGTTTTGAGTCAGTCCTTTTGCTTAAGGGTCTGTCTTGTTGTAATGAGTCAGTCCCTCTTGTATAGAATATCAGGTGATTCCGGGGTTGTTGCCTCGAGCGCCGTTTTGTAATTATTCTTTTGTTTTTCCTTTTGAACCTGTCTCGATTGAGGAGCCAGTCGCAATCAGGGCATCTGAGTGAAACAGCTGTGGCTATCACATTCCGTATTTGTTGCTATGTGAGTCAGCCGTGCCAGAAGATGTGAATGGAACGACAGTGCGTACCGCCTGCTCTCTTGTGCCTTGAACATCGTTGTGATAACCTGAGTTTTTCATAAAAACCCTTTTCAAAGAGGAAGGAATTCCTCGGGTTTTGCAAAATTTTGACCATTTTGAGAGAAAGAGAGGCATGTTAAGCTTTTAATGAATGAAATCATGTCTGTCAGCGTGAGTACTGAGAAGGATCCTGGCTTGGTCCAGATTGGTTCCACACTTTCTTCAGCGCGAGCGATTTGTCGCTTTCTTAAAAACTTTCAAAAAACGAAATGTTTTGCGCGGCCTTGCAAAAACCGGTGTGGAACCGCTCTTGAGATTGTGCAGCCCAGGATCGCTCTCGGTCTCAGGATTCAATTTATCTGTTTCAAACCTGGAATCCGTTCAAAACATTCAGTGCCATGAAACGCCTGTGTGGCCCATTTTGAAGCAGCCCTCGAGCAAGAGGCATCAAAGCCAGATCGAGGAGATCAGATCCCACCAGGCAAGGCTCATGAAGCAACCGTGATGGATTCTTCTGCAAATCAACACCACAGTCACCCTCTTGGATACAGAGAAGCTTCAATCTCAAAACCATTTGGCATGGGCTTGCTACACTTTTTACCCTTTGAGAGGCTCGCTGGGCCGAAAATCCGGAAGGGCGGTCCAGGCAAAAGTTAGAGCAAAGAAAAGAAAAGACAAAAAAGAAAAATACAAAAAGAAGCAAAAAAAGAAAAGAAAAGAACAAACAATAAGCAAAAAAAAAAATGAAAATACGAAGGAAAAGAAAAGAAGAAAAGAAAAAAAAAAAGAAAAACATAGCTCGCAAGGTCGAAAACCCGCATTGGGCACCTTGGCAAAAATTAGAGCCTAAACAGTGAAGGTTAAAATACCCGAGTGTACCTTAACCGGAACTACGTAAGGCTTGATTCCCATGTCTGGGATACGTAGGCAACTTCATCTTGAAGTCCAGCCCCCAACGCTTCCATAGCGTCTCAGTCCATGTCATGGTTTTGATCACTTTCGCCTCCTCTGAATCCAACGTCTCGATCGCAGCAACCGGGAACTACGTGATCAACTTCCTCTTGACGTCCAACCACCAACACCTTCCAGGTGACTACGTCCATATATTGATTCAAACCGTCTTTGTCTCCTCCGCGTCCGAGGGTCCGATCGTCGTCAACAAGGACTGGCTTACAATGTGCCGCGGCATCATCCAAACAAGGGGCAACTTTCCGTTGCCATGCATTGCCATAAGTTGCCCTGAGTTACCGTCCAAACCAGGGGCAACTTTCCGTTGCCTTGTCCCCCTTAAGCCAGGGGCAATTTTCCATTGCCTGCGATCCGAGGTTGCATATCTCGAGGGTAAGTTCCGCGCTCGTTGAGCGTTGACTGTTTGCAAAAAATAGTTTTTGAAAATTTTCACTAAGGTTGACTTATTTTCTCAAAAACTATTTCGTTTTTCAAAATTGGACCATGTTTGGACCCAAAAAGGAGAATTTTCAGTGCTCACAGCCAGATTTGCATGATTTTCAAATCAAAAATTGCATAAGTGTGTTAATCCAACTCTCATTTTGATCAAAACTGTTTTAGGAAGAAAACAAAAAATGGTCAAAGTGACGAACTAGGGGCACAGTTGAGTCAGGTCTTCTGTCTTTCCCCCGTCAACATGCTTGCCAAGAGGGCACCCTATTCACCAGAAGAAATAGCCGTGAGCTAACAGTGTTGGGCGTGAACCTGTGACTTTCTATTCATCCATCAATCACTCTGGGGAGGGATGAAAAATGAGAGAATAAAGAATAGAGAGGTGTAAGCGGAGAGAAAAGTAAGAAAAGGGTTTTGAGAGAAAAACCGAGCCTGAGGGCCGAGTGATGTGAGTATCACAAATCAGAAAGGGTGGGATATAATACCCGGAGGAACTGGCTCCTCGAGATTCGAGGTCTCTCCTTTTGTAAACATGTCCGTGTGTCGTGTCTTTTGATTTGTCGGTTTCGGTTTTGGCTTTGAGTCTTTTCCGAGTGTGTCTTGTTGTGTTTAGGTCGTGTGCCTTTTGTTTCTCTGTTTGAGTCTGTCTCGTTGTGTTCTGTGGTAGGCTCGATACCCTGGTTGAAAACCCTTCTTTATTTCAAAAAATCGTTTGTGCTCAGGATGCTGTGCCATTCTCTACATTCGTGCGAAGCAAGAGAAGAAAAGGAAATTTGGGACATCCGAGTGTGTTTCAACTCCAACCTTGTCAGTTTTGTGATCCGTCTTGTCAGATTGGGTTATTTGTTCAGGGTTTGCTGTGTGCAGAATGAGCCGAGAGCTGTGTTATGAGCTGTATGCAGATCAATCCCCAGTAGAGTATGGGCTGTATTTAGTTCAAGCAGTGGTTTGTATGGGTTGTTTGCTGTTAGTTGGTTGGTTATCCGATCATCATAGTGCAAGTGCTCAATTTACAAGTGCTCAATTATCAGACAACAGATCAATATCATTTACATTTGAGGTGTAATATGATGCAATGCAATGCAAGGTATGAAATATACACAAATGTAAACACTTTTTCAGACAAAAAGTTTGTTTCATTTCATATCATCTTTTCAAGTACATAAGTTTTGGAAACAAAATCTGCCTGCGGCAGTACAAAGTACCCTAACTACTGACAAAAGGGGAAAATGAAAAGAAACAAAAAAAACAGCAAAGATCTGTATCCAATGTCAAAATGGCTCTAGGGCCGTCAATCTGTCCTAGTCCTCTTCCTGGACGAGGGTCCAGGAGCGTCATCAACAGGGGCACCACTAGGGGCATCACCATCTGAGCTCGAGTCCGAGCCATCATCAGTCTCCTCCGCCTCTGTCTCTGCCTCAGACTCATCATCCGGAACCGGAGCCCGCGAGATGCTCCCGACATGAGGGCGCCCCCCTCTGGTGCGGGGATATGCTCTGCCATCCCGAGTAGAAATGGGAGGTCCAGCTGGAGCGCCGCTCACCGGAGGAATCTGGAAGGGAGGCTGAAAAAGCATGAAAGGTGAACACATCAGAATACTGAGAATACTGAGACAGTTTATCAGTGCAGAATGCAGTGTATGAGTACGGTGTATGTGAATGTCGTGAGCAGTGAATCAGTGCAGAATGCAGTGTATGAGTACAGTGTAGGTCAATGCCGTGAGCAGTGAATCAGTGCAGAATGCAGTGTATGAGTACAGTGTATATGAATGCCGTGAGCAGTGAATCAGTGCAGAATGCAGTGTACGAGTACAGTGTATGTGAATGCCATGAGCAGTAAATCAGTGCAGAATGCAGTGTATAAATATCGTGTATCAAATGCCGTGAGCAGTTTTTCAGATGTTGTGTTGTGCATCAGATTATGTAAAGTAGTTTGTGTATGGTTTGAGGCCGTGGTCAGAAAGAACATACCGGAATGCTGTAGAGGGCTAGGAGGTCGAATGTCCGCTGTAGCATCCCCATCATGGAGGCATTCATCTCCAATGTCTGCCGGGTGTACTCAGAAGACGCCTGCAAAAGTATCAGATGCATCAGTGTTCTGCAGAATATCAAACAAATTCAAATGAAATAACAGTGCAAGACGAAGAATGCAGTAATACATACCAGAGGCAAGTCGGGGACACCGACAAACTCGTGGTCAGCTGGTGGAGGAGCAAAGGGGATCTGATAGGTCGCCCCACCCTGTCCTCTGAAAGTCAATGCAGCGGGCAGAGCGGGCCAACCGGTCCCTCGCCCTCGCTGAACCCCACCTCTACCACGGACTCGAGCTCTCCTCGGCGCTCCCCCTCCAGCTCCTGCTCCGATCGCTGGCGCCGCAGGTCTCTCTCTCTCTACTCGGCGGCCGCCACTCAGAGGTCGCATGATGAAGGTCCGGACGTACTCTGAGTAGTCGCCCTCGCCTCTGTAGCCGTCTGCCTCCCAGCCGATAGTATAATTTGCCATCTGCTCGGCAGTGAAGCGCTCAGTATCCCGCATGTGCTCAGGAGGGTGCACCGGGACTATCTGCTCAGGTAGGCCCAGGGTCTGACGCAAGAAACGCTCACCCAGGTACCAAGCCCGACAGACCGGGCCCTCGAGCAGAATCCGAAAACGTGAGGTATCAACGGCACCAGCAAACCGATCCCGCGCCACGGCTGGCAAAGGGGCCCAAGGCTGCCAGGTGATCTGAAATTGAAATACAGTTTGTCACCTACTGTTATTGCTAATATACAGTGGAAAGACGAAGCTTAAATGAACTGCAAGTAAAGCATACCTCGGCAGGGGTGATGGTGTCGAAGTAGCGGCGGAAAAAGCTGAAGGTCTCCCGAGGCCTCCGCACGCATCTCCCGTCAAAGCGGCGTGAGAAGGGGACGACCAGAGGGGTCTCTGCATCGGGTACAGGAGCGAGCCTAGGAAAGTAGGCGTAAACCCACAACTGCAAGATAAATACCAGTGCATTTATCAGATAAAGCAGAATACAGAATAGAAAGCAGAAATAGCAGAGCCGTGTGTTGTGCAGTGTATTGTGCAGAGTGTACAGTGTGAGTAGTGTACAGTCAGTGTAAGGCAGAGTATGTGGGTGCCGTGTGTACAGTATACAGTCCGTGTGAAACAGACTACAGTGTGTGCAGTGTGCAGAGTACAGAAAATGTAAAGCAGAAATGTAAAGCGGAAAAGGAAATGTACCTCCCAAGCACGCTAGTAACCCCCGAGCAGCTGTCCGCTGCCGCGGGAGGCTGAGCTCATATATCCATACAGAGTGGCCAGAGCAGCACCACCCCAGTCATAACGCAAAATATCTCTGACATCCACCAGTGCACTGAGGAGGCAGAGAGGCACTGTGTTCGCCCGATCGGCGAAGATAGTCGTCCCGAACAGGAACATGAGGAAGCCACGGGCATATCTCTCCACGGCCTCTGGGGTCATCGGAGCTGCGTCAACGAGGAGGGGCTGGACCCGGAACTGCACCCCGAACCAGGAGTACCGGACAAAGCCGGGGCGCGCAAGAGGCGGTGCTGCACCAAGCAAGTAGACCTGAGCTGCGGTCCACTCATCCATATCGATGTCGAAGGGGATCGGATCACCCCCTACCCCGATGCCTGTGAGCATCGAGAAGTCATAAGGGGTCATCGTCATGTCCCCGGTCGCAGACAAGTGAAACGAATCGGTGGTGTCCCACCACCTCTCCACCAGAGCGGCGAGGAGAGGTCTGCATGTCGCGAGCTGGGAAAGTCCCCTGCAAAAGGCGCCAAAGCCAGCCTGGTCTACGATGCGGCGAACTGCGTTAGGAAGCTCATCATACCACGCTCGAGCCGCGACGTTCCCATACCCGCGGATGGTATGGGAATCTCCCTGTTTTCAAACAAATAGTTGCAAAGCAGTATAAAATGTATAGTTTTGAAGAAACAGTCAAAAATCGGCACAAATATTGGCATGCGTGCAAGTTTGTCAGATTCAAACAGATACCGGGTACCGGTGTGCTTACAGTGAACTACAACGCATGATGCGTCAGCGTGTTTGAGGATTTCAGTGCAAATCCGGCATGCGTGCAAGTTTTTCAAGATATCGGGTGCCGGTGTGTTTACAGTGAACTATAACATATGATGCGTCAGTGTGTTTGAGTGGCTCGGTGTAAATATGGCATGCGTGCAATATTTTCAGATTCAAACAGTTGTCGGGTATCGATGTTTGCAGTGAAATGCGGTGTGTGCCGTGGTTTGAGTGGTTCAAGGCTAGTGCAACACGTGCGCGTGTTGTTCTTAAACAGATATCAGTTGCAAGTTTGTTTGTGATCAACTACAATACACAATGCATCAGAATATCAGCGCTGAAGCAATTAAAGAATCTAATCGGCTGTGGCAGTTGACAGTTAAAAGGTTCTACAGTGCAGAAAATTAAAGCAGAGAAAAGATGTTACCTCGGAAGCGCCGAAGGAAAGGTGAGAGGTAGGCTCGCGCAGCAGAAGCTCCGGGTCCAGTGCTCGGTCAAAGCTGTGAAACTGGCGTAGTCCGTCAGGCGGTAGAACATGGATCGCCGGCCGGTAGGTCGCCGGATCGAACGGGCGCTCGCTCAGCGGGAGGAGCTCAACACCGGGATCCATCTCGTGATCCGAGGGAGTCCCGCCGCGTGGAACGTTGTCGGCCATGTCGGGAATGATGGGAAAAGGGTCAAGGAATGAAAATAGGCTCGGAATACGAAGAGTCAACTCGAAAGTCAACCCCCGGGAGGGTGGAAAATGGCCGGAAAGGGTCGGGACGGAAAAAGGTATGGAAATGAAGAGGAAATCGAGGGGAACAAGTCCCAAAAAGATGAAAATGGCAAAGGATGTGCCGAAATGAAATTTTGATTGGTCGAAAATGTGCGAAACGCGAAGGTATTCGCGAATCGAACGACGAAATCGAGCCTAAAACGCGAGAAAATGCGAGGATCGAAGGCCGAAAATATTCTAGAGAGAAGGGGGAGGAATTTTCGAGCAAGGAAAAGTGAAAAGAATAGGGTTGGAGGCCCTATTTTAAAACACCCGTAGCGAAATACCAAAACTGTCCCCGATCAGCAACTTTTGGCCGGTCGGCACTATTTTGTGCCGGTCGGCACAATATTGTGCCGGTGGAGTAATTCTGCAGCCGGTGGCCAGCCGGTGGCCACCTAGTCCAGCCGGTGATGTTCCCACAGCCTTGTTTAGGCCATGTGGGTAGTTTCTGGTCTTCATAGCTCAAGAAAGTGCAATAAAGTGAATCCCCGATGCTCAACCGGCCTCTGTTTTGACCTCGGACCGTGTCTTCTGTGCGTGGCACTCAGATTCAAGCAAAGATTGTATCCTTTTGTATCCTTTTGTCTTTTACAAGATTCAAAAGTTACCCCATGTGCGTTGCACGCATCCATCACATTGTCCGGTGCGTCGCATCGTGCCGTCCTGCACGTCCCTTGCGACTTGCACCGTTTTGCACTTTCGTGTGGCATGCGTGTCATACTTGCATTTCATTTTCCATTCAATGAGGTATGCGTGCCTCATTTTGCATTTCATTGCATCTCGAGGTACGCGTGCCTCGTTTTGCATTTCATTTTCCATTCAATGAGGTATGTGTGCCTCATTTTGCATTTCATTGCATCTCGAGGTACACGTGCCTCGTTTTGCATTTCATTTTCCATTCAATGAGGTATGCGTGCCTCATTTTGCATTTCATTGCATCTCGAGGTACGCGTGCCTCGTTTTGCATTTCATTTTCCATTCAATGAGGTATGCGTGCCTCATTTTGCATTTCATTGCATCTCGAGGTACGCGTGCCTCGTTTTGCATTTCATTTTCCATTCAATGAGGTATGCGTGCCTCATTTTGCATTTCATTGCATCTCGAGGTACGCGTGCCTCGTTTTGCATTCCATTTTCCATTCAATGAGGTATGCGTGCCTCATTTTGCATTTCATTGCATCTCGAGGTACGCGTGCCTCGTTTTGCTTTTCATTTTCCATTCAATGAGGTATGCGTGCCTCATTTTGCATTTCATTGCATCTCGAGGTACGCGTGCCTCGTTTTGCATTTCATTTTCCATTCAATGAGGTATGCGTGCCTCATTTTGCATTTCATTGCATCTCGAGGTACGCGTGCTTCGTTTTGCATTTCATTTTCCATTCAATGAGGTATGCGTGCCTCATTTTGCATTTCATTGCATCTCGAGGTACGCGTGCTTCATTTTGCATTTCATTTTCCGTCTAATGAGGTATGCGTGCCTCATGTCCATTTCAGTTTTGCATCTTGAGGTATGCGTGCCTCACTTTGCATTTCATTTGCATTTCATTTCGCATTTTGCATCTTGAGGTATGCGTGCCTCACTTTGCATTTCATTTGCATTTCGTTTTGCATTTTGCATCCATGAGGCATGCGTGCCTCATCTTGCATCTCATTTTGCATTTCATAGCGCTATTTTGCGCACCTCATTGTTTTTCCCTCCGGTCTGGCGAGACCTTA
Source organism: Camellia japonica (assembly GCA_030407325.1). Taxonomy (NCBI): domain Eukaryota; kingdom Viridiplantae; phylum Streptophyta; class Magnoliopsida; order Ericales; family Theaceae; genus Camellia; species Camellia japonica. Next base: position 65,377,354 of record JAPPVO010000036.1, read on the forward strand.
AACACGCACGATCTAGGAGACCTTAAATCCTCGGAAGGTGCAAGACCTTCGGTGCATTTCAAAAGATGTGCGTTGTTACGCCCTTTAGTTCATTCGCATTGTCATGCATCTTTCGATCTACATTTCAGTTCAAATCTTGGGGTACGCGTGCCTCAAATCCTTGAGGCATGCGTGTCTCATTTACATATCATTTTCCATCCCTTCATGGCATGCGTGTCTCACTTGCATCATACATCGCATTGTTTTGTTCGCTCCCCGGTCTGGCGAGACCTTAAACACGCACGATCTAGGAGACCTTAAATCCTTAGGAGGTGCAAGACCTTCATTTGCGTTGTCTGAACGCATCACGCTGTTTAGCGCATCGCATTAGCTTGTGCATTGTGTCCCATTCGCGCTATCTTGTGCGCCTCGTCGGCACTTGTTAGTGCATTGTATATCATTCGCACGGTTCTGCGCATCTCATTGCATTGTTTTGTGCATCCCGGTCTAGGAGACCTTAAATCCTCTGAAGGTGCAATTCCTTTGGTGTTTGTCGTGCCCGAACGACTTTCGGTGGTCTGGTAAAGCCACCTGCCTGTTTTTGCGGTGAGTTCCTAGAAGACCAACTGGGACGGTGAAAACTAGAGTTTGAATGGCTTATGCCTAGAACGTAAAGGTTCGGGATTTCTGAGACTAAAGTCTGGTTTAAATACCCAGAGGGTGTACCCTCGGCTTGAAATCTGTATGGAAGCCCCATAGGTTGAGGCGGCATGTTTACGTCTCAATTCTGGATACTGAACCAACCTAGTATATCGCCATGTTGGTAAGATAGGGAAAACTGCAATGGAAGCCATTGCATCATCTTGCATATGTCATGCATCATTGTAGATAAATCTTGCATATGTCATGCATCATTGCATCATAGTGCATTGTCATGCATCATTCGTATATAGTGCATATGTCATGCATTTCAAAAAAATCAAAAACAAAAAAAACACATGCATATGTCATGCATCATTGTAAATACTGCATATGTTATGCATCATTGTAAATATTGCATATGTCATGCATTTCAAAAACAAAAAAAGAACATGCATATGTCATGCATCATCATTGTAGTATAGTGCATATGTCATGCATTTTCTGTAAATATCCATTTCCATTGCATTGTAGTTGCATGCATCCACTGCATCATCCTCCATCCATGGCTTGCGCCTTTCCTTGTTGAGCTTGGTCTGGTATGTGCTCATACTTTTCACGTCAAAACACAGTTCTGCATGTGTACGCGCCTATTCCACGTTGGTATGTTGGTTTGAGGGTAGCGGCACCTTTTCTGTGCTAGACATGGCTTGTACGTGTACATGCCCTTCCTAGGCAAGATTTGGTTTGGCCTGCGTGCCATATCCATTGTATCCATTATAGTTGCATGCATCCACTGCATCCCCTTCCATTTATGGCTTGCACCTTTCCTTGTTGAGCTTGGTCTGGTATGTGTCCATACTTTTCACGTCAAAGCACAGTTCTGCATGTGCATCGCGCCTACTCCACGCTGGTATGTTGGTTTGAGGTTGCGGCACCTTTTCTGTGTTAGACGCGGCTTGTACGTGTGCATGCCTTTCCTAAGCGAGATACGGTTTGGCCCGCGCGCCATAATCGCATATTACATTGTAGTGTAATTGTTGCATCCGGCATTAGGATCATTGTTCTTTCCTCAGTGGGTCGTGACCCCACTTATGTCAATCCACCCAATGCTTGTCCTTATGTCCGTCTACATTACTCATAGTTCTGCATGTGTATCGCGCCTACTCCACGCTGGTATGTTGGTTTGAGGTTGCGGCACCTTTTCTATGGTAGACGGACTTGTTACTTCCATCAACCTATTTGACATTTGTGTGGTTTCGAATCGCTCACGATTGAATCATGATTCAAGTGCTTTGCATGTCATTTGCATTGTTTCAATTGCTTTGCATATCATTTGCATTGTTTATACATATTTTTGTATATTTTGCATATCATCTTGCATTCATTTTACATTGTCATGCATATTGCTAACAATATTGTACCTGTTAAGTTTTCTTTCTTTTCAGGCACGATATTGTATGTACGGCTCATTTGAGGCCGGTGCAACCGGACGAGCCGCACAGGTATTGTATCCTCCGAGTGAGACGTATTGAGAATTGCATAATTCTCTTGCATCCTTTCTGCATCGTAGTGTAGTTTGGTGCATGTTAGCTTATAACTGTTGCATGTGTGCTTCATTACAGCTTTCTTTGCATGGTCATAAGTTATGCTCGGCCTTTTGCATCGTCAGTTGCATCTTGCCCCCGCCTATGGGCGCATACCTTATCTGCGGCTTGTATGCCTGTGCCTGAACTACGCTGGTTTGATTCCTAAAGGGATACGTAGGCAGCTTGCGAGTTCAACCATTTGCGTTTTGTATGTTTGTCCAAGTCTTCGGCCTTGTCAAAAATGGGTCGTCTCTGGGTTTTGACATTCACTCCCATCATTGTTATGACTTCCGAGTTCTGTCAAAGAGGGGCAACTGTAGACACCCCATTTTTGACCGTCCTCAAGACTTGGACGTCACCGCTTGAGCACTCGGTGATTATCCATGTTCGTGTTCGTTTGGAGTTCCCGGAGTTCTCGGCTGTGCGCCTTGCCTCAGGACCTCCGAACTTGACCGTTTTGTGTCTGGTTTTGCACCAAACACTTGTGCTTTGCCTTGGAGGGGCAGGGAATGCCTTGTGAGGCATCCCCACACACCACCGGCACGTGCAGAGTGTACAGTATGATCAGTGTTGTGCAGTGTATTGTGCAGAGTGTACAGTGTGAGTAGTGTACAGTCAGTGTAAAGCAGAGTAGTGTGTGCCGTGTGTACAGTATACAGTCCGTGTGAAACAGACTACAGTGTGCGCAGTGTGCAGAGTACAGAAAATGTAAGGCAGAAATGTAAAGCGGAAAAGGAAATGTACCTCCCAAGCACGCCAATAGCCCCCGAGCAACTGTCCGCTGCCGCGGGAGACTGAGCTCATATAGTCGTAGAGGGTGGCCAGAGCCGCACCACCCCAATCGAAACGCAAGATGTCCCGGACATCCACCAGTGCGCTGAGAAGGCAGAGGGGCAATGTGTTCGCCCAGTCGGCGAAGAGAGTCATCCCGAACAAAAACATCAGAAAGTCGCGTGCATATCTCTCCACGGCCTCCTGAGTCATCGGAGCTGCGTCAACAAGAAGAGGCTGCACCCGGAACTGCACCTCGAACCAGGAATACCGGACGAAGCCAGGACGGGCGAGAGGTGGAGCCGCGCCAAGTAAGTAGACCTGAGCCGCAGTCCACTCATCCATGTCAATATCGAAGGGGATCGGATCACCCCCTACCCCGATGCCTGTGAGCACCGAAAAATCATAAGGGGTCATCGTCATGTCCCCGGTCGCCGACAAGTGAAATGAATCGGTGGTGTCCCACCACCTCTCCACCAGAGCGGCGAGGAGAGGTCTACATGCCGTGAGCTGGGAAAGTCCCCTGCAGAACGTGCCAAAGCCAGCCTGGTCTACAATGTGGCGAACTGCGTCAGGAAGTTCAGTGTACCACGCACGAGCAACGGTATTCCCATACCCGCGGATGGTATGGGAATCTCCCTGTTTTCAAACAAGTAATTGCGAAGCAATATAAAATGTACAGTTTTGAGGAAACAGTAAATCAGTGCAAATATTGGCATGCGTGCAAGTTTGTCAGATTCAAACAAATACCGGGTGCCGGTGTGCTTTTGGTAAACTACAAAGTGTGATGCGTCAGCATGTTTGTGTGGTTCAGTGCAAGTTTGGCATGCGTGCAAGTTTGTCAGATTCAAACAGATACCGGTGTCGGTGTGTTTACAATAAGCTACAACGTGTGATGCATCAGCGTGTTTGTGTGGCTCGGTGCAAATGTGGCATGCGTGCAAGTTTTTCAGATTCAAACAGATACCGGGCAATGGTGTTTGCAGTGAAATACGGTGTGTGCCGTGATTTGAGTGGTTCGAGGCTAGCGCAGTGTGCATGCACGTGTGAGTCTTAAACAGATATCAGTTACGAGTGCATTTGTAATCGACTATAATACACAATGCATCAGAATATCAGCGCTGAAGCAATTAAAGAATCTAATCGGCTGTGGCAGTTGACAGTTAAAAGGTTCTACAGTGCAGAAAATTAAAGCAGAGAAAAGATGTTACCTTGGAAGCGCCAAAGGAAAGGTGAAAGGTAGGCTCGCGCAGCAGAAGCTCCGGGTCCAGTGCTCGGTCAAAGCTGCGAAATTGGCGTAGTCCGTCGGGTGGTAGAACATGGATCGCCGGCCGGTAGGTCGCCGGATTGAACGGGCGCTCGCTCAGCGGGAGGAGCTCAACCCCGGGATCCATCTCGTGATCCGAGGGAGTCCCGCCGCGTGGAACGTCGTCGGCCATGTCGAGAATGACGGGAAAACGGTCGAAGGAGGAAAATCGGCTCGGAATACGAAGAGTCAACTCGAAAGTCAACCCCCGGGAGGGTGGAAAATGGCCGGAAAGGGTCGGGACGGAAAAAGGTATGGAAATGAAGAGGAAATCGAGGGGAACAAGTCCCAAAAAGATGAAAATGGCAAAGGATGTGCCGAAATGAAATTTTGATCGGTCGAAAATGTACGAAACGCGAAGGTATTCGTGAATCGAACGACGAAATCAAGCCTAAAACGCGAGAAAATGCGGGGATTGAAGGCCGAAAATATTCTAGAGAGAATGGGGAGGGATTTTCGGCTGAGGAAAAGTGAAAAGAATAGGGTTCGAGGCCCTATTTTAAAACACCCGTGGCGAAATACCAAAACTGTCCCCGATCAGCAATTTTTTGGCCGGTCGGCACTATTTTGTGCCGGTCGGCACAATATTGTGCCGGTGGAGTAATTCTGCAGCCGGTGGCCAGCCGGTGGCCACCTAGTCCAGCCGGTGATGTTCCCACAGCCTTGTTTAGGCTATGTGGGTAGTTTCTGGTCTTCATAGCTCAAGAAAGTGCAATAAAGTGAATCCCCGATGCTCAACCGGCCTCCGTTTTGACCTCGGACCGTGTCTTCTGTGCGTGGCACTCAGATTCAAGCAAAGATTGTATCCTTTTGTATCCTTCTGTCTTTTACAAGATTCAAAAGTTGCCCCGGGTGCGTTGCACGCATCCATCACATTGTCCGGTGCGTCGCATCGCGCCGTCTTGCACGTCCCTTGCGACTTGCACCGTTTTGCATTTTCGTGTGGCATGCGTGTCATACTTGCATTTCATTTTCCATCCGATGAGGTATGCGTGCCTCATTTTGCATTTCATTGCATCTCGAGGTACGCGTGCCTCGTTTTGCGTTTCATTTTCCATTCAATGAGGTATGCGTGCCTCATTTTGCATTTCATTGCATCTCGAGGTACGCGTGCCTCATTTGCATTTCATTTTCCATTCAATGAGGTATGCGTGCCTCATTTTGCATTTCATTGCATCTCGTGGTACGCGTGCCTCGTTTTGCATTTCATTTTCCATTCAATGAGGTATGCGTGCCTCATTTTGCATTTCATTGCATCTCAAGGTACGCGTGCCTCATTTGCATTTCATTTTCCATTCAATGAGGTATGCGTGCCTCATTTTGCATTTCATTGCATCTCGAGGTACGCGTGCCTCGTTTTGTATTTCATTTTCCATTCAATGAGGTATGCGTGCCTCATTTTGCATTTCATTGCATCTCGAGGTACGCGTGCCTCGTTTTGCATTTCATTTTCCATTCAATGAGGTATGCGTGCCTCATTTTGCATTTCATTGCATCTCGAGGTACGCGTGCCTCGTTTTGCATTTCATTTTCCATTCAATGAGGTATGCGTGCCTCATTTTACAGTTTGCATCTTGAGGTATGCATGCCTCACTTTGCATTTCATTTGCATTTCGTTTTGCATTTTGCATCCATGAGGTACGCGTGCCTCACCTTGCATCTCATTTTGCATTTCATCGCGCTATTTCGCGCACCTCATTGTTTTTCGCCCGGTCTGGCGAGACCTTAAGCACGCACGGTCTAGGAGACCTTAAATCCTCGGAAGGTGCAAGACCTTCGGTGCATTTCAAAAGATGTGCGTTGTTACGCACTTTAGTTCATTCACATTGTCATGCATCTTTTGATCTACATTTCAGTTCAAATCTTGGGGTACGCGTGCCTCAATTCCTTGAGGCATGCGTGTCTCATTTACATATCATCTTCCATCCCTTCATGGCATGCGTGTCTCACTTGCATCATACATCACATTGTTTTGTTCGCTCCCCGGTCTGGCGAGACCTTAAACACGCACGGTCTAGGAGACCTTAATTCCTTGGGAGGTGCAAGACCTTCAGTGCATTAAGGCGCACACCTCATTGCATTTAGCATGCATCTCAAAAGCCGTGCGTTGGCGCACATTTCAAAAACATCATGCATCATCAGCATAAAACAAGAAAACATGCATTGCCATACATTGCATCCCGGTCTAGGAGACCTTAAATCCTTTGAAGGTGCAATTCCTTTGGTGTTTGTCGTGCCCAAACGACTTCCGGTGGTCTGGTAAAGCCACCAGCCTGTGTTTGCGGTGAGTTCCTAGAAGACCAACTGGGACGGTGAAAACTAGAGTTTGAACGGCTCATGCCTAGAACGCAAAGGTTCGGGATTTCTGAGACTAAAGTCTAGTTTAAATACCCAGGGGGTGTACCCTCGGCTTGAAATCTGTATGGAAGCCCGATAGGTTGAGGCGGCATGTTTACGCCTCAATTCTGGATACTGAACCAACCTAGTATATCGCCCTGTTGGTAAGATAGGGAAAGCTGCAATCATAGTCGTTGCATCATAGTGCATTATCATGCATCATTTGTAAATACTGCATATGTCATGCATTTCAAAAAAAAAAAAAAACACAAAAACACATGCATTGTCATGCATCATTGTAAATACTGCATATGTCATGCATCATTCTAAATATTGCATATGTCATGCATTTCAAAAACAAAAAAAAAACATGCATATGTCATGCATCATCGTATATAGTGCATATGTCATGAATTCCAAAACATGCATATGTCATGCATCATCATTGCAGTATAGTGCATATGTCATGCATTTGCTGTAAATATCCATTTCCATTGCATTGTAGTTGCATGCATCCACTGCATCATCCTCCATCCATGGCTTGCGCCTTTCCTTGTTGAGCTTGGTCTGGTATGTGCTCATACTTTTCACGTCAAAACACAGTTCTGAATGTGTACGCGCCTATTCCACGTTGGTATGTTGGTTTGAGGGTAGCGGCACCTTTTCTGTGCTAGACATGGCTTGTACGTGTACATGCCCTTCCTAGGCAAAACTTGGTTTGGCCTGCGTGCCATATCCATTGTATCCATTGTAGTCGCATGCATCCACTGCATCATCTTCCATTTATGGCCTGCACCTTCCCTTGTTGAGCTTGGTCTGGTATGTGTCCATACTTTTCACGTCAAAGCACAGTTCTGCATGTGCATCGCACCTACTCCACGCTGGTATGTTGGTTTGAGGTTGCGGCACCTTTTCTGTGTTAGACGCGGCTTGTACGTGTGCATGCCTTTCCTAAGCGAGATACGGTTTGGCCCGCGCGCCATAATCGCATATTACATTGTAGTGTAATTGTTGCATCCGGCATTAGGATCATTGTTCTTTCCTCAGCGGGTCGTCACCCCACTTATGTCAATCCACCCAATACTTGTCCTTGTGTCCGTCTACATTACACATAGTTCTGCATGTGTATCGTGCCTACTCCACGTTGGTATGTTGGTTTGAGGTTGCGGCACCTTTTCTATGGTAGACGGACTTATTACTTCCATCAACCTATTTGACATTTGTGTGGTTTCGAATCGCTCACGATTGAACCATGATTCAATTGCTCTGCACGTAGTTTGCATAGTTTCAATTGCATTGCATTATCATTTGCATTGTTTATACATAGTTTTGTATATTTTGCATGTCATTTTGCATTTCATCATTGCATTGTCATGCATATTGCTAACAATATTGTACCTGTTAAGTCTGTTTTCTTTGCAGGCACGATATTGTATGTACGGCTCATTCGAGGCCGGTGCAACCGGACGAGCCGCACAGGTATTGTATCCTCCGAGTGAGACGTATTGAGAATTGTATAATTCTCTTACATCCTTTCTGCATTGTAGTGTAGTTTGGCATATGCTAGCTTATAACTGTCGCATGTGTGCTTCATTACAGCTTTCTTTGCATGATCGTAAGTTATGCTCGGCCTTTTGCATCGTCAGTTGCATATTGCCCCCGCCTACGGGCGCATACCTTATCTGCGGCTTGTATGCCTGTGCCTGAACTACGCTGGTTTGATTCCTAAAGGGATACGTAGGCAGCTTGCGAGTTCAACCATTTGCGCTTTGTATGTTTGTCCAAGTCTTCGGCCTTGTCAAAAATGGGTCGTCTCTGGGCTTTGACATTCACTCCCGTCATTGTTATGACTTCCGAGTTCTGTCAAAGAGGGGCAACTGTAGACACCCCATTTTTGACCGTCCTCAAGACTTGGACGTCACCGCTTGAACACTCGGTGATTATCCATGTTCGTGTTCGTTTGGAGTTCCCGGAGTTCTCGGCAACACGCCTTGTCTCAGGATCCCCGAACTTGACTGTTTTGTGCCTGGTTTTGCACCAAACACTTGTGCTTTGCCTTGGAGGGGCAGGGAATGCCTTGTGAGGCATCCCCACACACCACCGGCAGTGGCTAGAGGCCACCGGCTGGTTGGTGTTGCCATCGGCACTATATTGTGCCGGTCGGCACTCTTTTGTGCCGGTCGGCAGTCAATTTTGTCAAAATGACAATTTTGCCCTGCCGACTACTATGCAGTTACTTTTTGAGATATTTTGAAGCAGCTGTATAGCATTTGTTTCCCCTCCATACACGTGTATGGAGGGACGAGCCTTTGGTTTGCTTAGCTTGTAAGCTTTGTGGCCTATAAGAGAAGGCTCTCTTCTCTTGGCTCAGGGGTTGGAGAGTTAGACATTTTTAGAGAGAAAAGACCTCAGAGAAGCTCTGGTTTTAGGGTTTGAGTTCTATATCTATCCTATCTCTCTTTTGCTCTCTTGTTTGTACACTAGGTGTTTGTGTCTCACTATTGCACATCAACACCTAGTGTTTCACCTTCCCTTGGCTACTGAGGTTCCAAGAGGTAGTTCTTAGAGTTTTTGGCTGGATTAGAGCTTAAGGAAGCAACAACATCATCTTTGGTGAAGAAGGTCAACAAGGGTGAGAAACTTGCTTTATTTCCCCCATTCTTGCATTCCATTTTTACCTATCTTTGAACTATTTTTGTGCTTGGTGTTTAATACAAAAAAGTTCTGTTTTTTTAGTCCTCTTGATAGTTTGTTAAGGGTGCTTTGTGCTTTGGGGAAGTTTGGCCCCTCTTAGGCCTTGAAAGGCCTCATTTTTGTGCTATTTTGTGAGAGCTCCGGGATTTTGGTGTTGGGGTCTCTTCACCACTGAAATCTTGAGGGATTTCAGTGGTGAAGATGATGCCTTGAACTCCCAAGAAGGAGAGGGTCACCCCCTCTCCTTGTTGTCCTTGAAAGGACCTATTTTGCCTCTTGAGGGAGCCTCATGTTTGGTTGTTTGTTGGTTATGCCATGGCTGTATTTTGTACTTATATTGCCATGTTTTAACTTTGTATTAAGTTGGTTTTGGTCCCTTATGCATGCTTAGCATAGTTGCCATGTAATGCCTTGTATTGCCTTAACATGCCTTAGGTTGTTAGCCCTAATTTGAGCATGCTTTAGGCTTAGATTTATGAAGATTTTGTGCTTATCTTGACATGTTTTAGGTCTGTCCATAAGTGTTTGGGTTGGTCTTGGCATGCTTAATATAGCCTCTTTGCATTTTAGGCTTGCTAGCCTTGAGCATGAATGTATAGCATGCCTTGTTTGCATCATTTTCAATGGTTTGGAACCATTTAGCATGCTATTTCAGTCCCTTAGACATGCTTGAATGATCGCCTTGCATGCCTCTTTGACTTTTTGAAAGCATATGTTGTATGCCTAATGATTTGGTCATTGTGTGTGCCTTGCTCTAGAACCATATAGATGCCATCTAAGTGGTCATTTGGGCTTGTTTTGGTGTGCTAAAAATCTGTTTTTAGTTGCTTAAGTCTTGCCATGTTTAGTCTCGTCAAATGTAGTTCAATACTCCTTTGGCTTGCTTTGAATACTTGGCCCCTTTTGCATGTATTTGCTTGTCTTGTTTAACATGATTTGGCATCATTTTATAGCATGATTTTAGGGTTCATTTGCATGCTAATTGTCCATGAAATCTCTTTTCAAGCGTGCTTGAATGTTGCTTGTTTAATGCTTAAGGCTTGGACCATAACATGCGTATGTGTGCATGTGTGTTTAGCCTCCATTTTTTTTGGGCATTTTGGCCACTGATTTTAGGCCTATTTAGAGTTGCCTAGATCATGTTTAAAACCATCATTTGCTTGGTTTGCTTTGCCTCATGTTTGCTTGCATGTTTACATAAGTGTCTTGCCATGATCATGTTGCATATTAGCTAACATGCTTAGGTTGCATTGCACCTTGCATACATGTCTTGTTCCTTGACTTGGTGATAGGAATTGGGCCTTGTTTTGTTTGTTTGGTTTGCATGCATTTGACATGAAAGTTGCATGCTTGGTTCTATGGGCCATCATGCATGGAAATGCGTGATTGGTGGCCCGAGAATCGAGGCACATGCCCCTTTGAGTCACAAATATGATAAGGGGCATGATTGGTGCACACATTGTTGGAATTACATTGCCATGCAAGTTTTTGCCCTCTGCTGCTGTGAGTTGCAGGTTCTGTAGACATTCAGTGCCGGCCGGCAGTATTTAGTGCCGACCGGCAGCCTATTGATGGTCGATGGATGACTTTTGTGCCGATGACCACATACTTCAGCCGGTGGTGCTTCTCCTCAGCCGGTGGTATCCCCCAGTGCCTTGCGAAGTAGTTCTGAGACTCTGGAAGTTTTCAGAAAGGCAGAGTAGGGAAAACAGAGGCAGGCTAGGTATGGCAGTGCGATTCCGAGCAAGTCCCGAGCATGCACTGCGTTTGGCCCTCATCTCGAGGCGGTTTACTGCTTTAATTAGATTAATTAATTTGTTTGATTAATTTAATTAATCTGTAATATTTTAATTAGTTTGCGTAGCTAATTAATCTGTATTATTCTTTTGGTCCCTCCGAGCGAGGGCATAATTGTAATAAGTGTGGGTGAGTGGTTTGTATGTCTTCCAACCCCACGTCTTTCTTCCCTTTTATTTACCTGCTTATGATGGTAGATTAGGGCACGTCTATTTTAGCATACCTTATGCAATGCATGCGTGCATCCATGCATTTGTCTAAGCATGCACCGGGCTCGGTACATCATACAAACTGCATCGTACTTTCAATTCCAAATTGAATACGTGATAGTTGTAGCATTTCACATGCCATTTTAGGGTTAGCCGAGCCTACTCTAAATTGCATCCTTGCCTGTGTTGCATTAGCCACTTAACATGACCTAGGGACATGCATGTCTGCTAACTAGTTTCTTGTTTTGGCACGGAGTACGATGTAAGTATTTTACGCTTTAGCATACCACATGCGTGTGAATGTTGCCATGACAGTATGCTTACCATGCGGCTAAGTGCTTATGTGAGATAAACTGTTTGAATGCCTGTGGGTGGAGGTTGGGTTGCTTGAGTTGGAAAACTCATTGAAATCCGTATTTTAGCCTACTTGCGAGTAGCAAAAACCCGAAACGCTTTCAAAGCAAACGGATATGCAATGATTATTTCCGAATTAGGCAACCTAGTAAATACTTGTTTGCTGTGCGCATAACGTAGTAAATCTAGGCTAATAACCGGTATAAGAGCATGTAATGTTTTCAAAATCGGATATCACGGTTAGTAGAGGCCGGTCTTCGGACCGGGCGAAAGGGGGTGCTCATAGCTGACCTTCCCCGATCGTACCCAAGCTCCCGAGCCAAGACATCTGGTGATGACGGACACGTGGCCTTCGGCACCGAGTCAGGGTTTCCTAAATTTCCCATTTTAAAAAAATATTTAGGTGGCGACTCTGTAATCTGGCAAAGCAGTCCATGTTTGGCACTACTTTTCAAAAAATCTGTTTTTCTTCAAATCGATTTGCCAGAGTTGGACTCTTTGGTTCGAGATTTAGAACCGCAACACAAAAAGGAGAGTCCGAGCTGTAGCGAGGTCCCCCGCGGGCTTGTTACAGGTATCAACCCGGTTGGACTAAAACTGAGCAGTCTTCACTAAAAGAGGGATATCTCTTAGAACACTTGGAATTTTGATGTGAGGCTTCCACCATTGGAAAAAAGACTTCCGGGGCTTCAGTTTGGGCTCAAGAATGACCTGAAAAGAAGTCCAGACAAAGGAGTAACGCTTGTTTGAAGTCGGGGACAAGGACCAGTTTTTGCTGTCGACCACTGGGGGAGTGTGCTGGCCACAAATGGAGTTTGCCGGCCATAGGTCGGCTAGAAGTGACCCTTTTCGGCCACCATTGGTGGCTGGTCGGCCACCAATGGTGGCCAGTCTGCCACAAATGTCCAAAAAGTTCAGAATTTGCAAATATTTCTCCTCCAGCTGTTCTACACTGTGCCAGCTGTCCTGTATTTAGATATTTGGACCCAAGGCTCTCTTTTTGCTATATATGGAGGCCATATCTCTCATATTGGAAGGTTAGAAAGTTTGGGAGCCTCTCTCTCTAGAATCTCTCTCTCTCTCTCTCTATAATCCTCTCTCTCTAGATTTCTCTCTCTCTTGAGCATTTGTGCTTAGAAGCTTGCATACTTCAAACTTTAACCTATCAACCCTTAACCAAAGTTGTTCATCCTTGGGCTGAGGTTGCTTGAAGCTCTCTTGGAGCCTCCTTTGAGCTCTAAAATGGTGGTTTAAGCTCAGATTTGTGCCTATTGTGTGCTTTGCTTCAAAGGTATAGAACTTACCCCATTTAAGCTTATTTTGCACACTAGTTTTGCCACCTTTCCAAACTATTTTTGGCTTGCTTTTCAATTACAAAAACCTCTGCTTTTTAAGGTTCAAAAATGGTGGTTTAAGCCCTTTTTGGAGTTAGGGGTGGTCCACCATTCTTGTAGCTTGCTTGCTAAGTTGTTGTGCCATCTTTCAAAGTTGTTTTAAATCAAACTTTTTGGCCTTTATAACCACTGAAAATCAGAGAATTTTTAGTGGTAAAAACCATGTTTTGAGGTCCAAAATAGGAGGGGGTGGCCTCCCCTCCTTGTGTCTTGTTTGCATGTGTAGATAGCCTAACACGTGAGCATGTTTTTCTACCATTTTGTGACTTGATTTCAGCATGTTATTGCTACTTTTTTCCCTAGCTTTAGCTTTGTTTTGAGCTGGTTTGGCCACTTGAGGCTTGCCTTCCATGCTTGTAGTGTAATTTGTGCTTAATAGACTAGTTTGTGCCATGTGTTGGCCTTTCATTCTAGCTCTTTTTAGCTTACTTCAAGCATGTTTTAGAACTCCTTTTAAGCTGTTTTAGGACTGTTTCAGACCGTTTGTCCCTTTTAAGCTTGATATTGCATACTTCTATTGTAATGCTCTTCACTAGTTTAATGCTTTTGGCTTTTGAACATGTTGTGCATGTGGTGCTTCCATGTTGTAGTGCTATTTTTCATGCCATTTCAGCACTGAAAAGTCTACAACCTCCCTCTATTCTTCCCCTTTTAATTTGCTTTGAAAGTGGTCTTGAGCCCCCTTGTTGGCTTGAGTGTGAACTTGAGGCTCTCATGCCTAATGGTTTTAACTCTCTCTTGAGGGTTCCTCCTAACCAACAGCATAAGGCCTCTTTCATGCTCAAGGCACTTGTGGCTTAGGCCATCTTTCCAATTAGAGGACTTTCATTTTGGACTTAATCAGTTAAAGGACTAATCGGTAATCTAAAATGAGTAAATAAAATGAACCAAGTAAAACTTAAGCGAGATAAGCATGTCGTGTTGCATTGCATGTGTTTAGATCGGACGTTAATCCAAGCATAAGAAAAACAGGATGTTTCATACTCAAAGTGATGAAACATGTCATTTTTCTTGGTCGCTGTCACCCTTGATCATGCATGATAGGGTGGTAGTCCTTCGAGTCTTATTTGTGCATTCATTGACATTGTACAAGTTCGTCTCTTTGTCCATCATGTATTGAAAATGCTTGGTTGATGGCTTGAGAGCCAAGAATTACACTCCTTTGAGATTGAGAAATGATAAGGAGGGTAATAGTACATATATTGTTTGAGAATACACTGCTTTGCCTCTGTTTGCTCTTTGTTGCAGCAAGAGGGACAATTCCAAGAAAAGGGTGGCCGACCGGCCACCAGTGGTGGCCGACAGCCACAAACAGTGGCTGACCGGCCAGTAGTAGTGGCCGACAGCCACCTATGGTAGCCGACCGACCATTAGTGGAAAAGTTGTTCAAAGTGTTCCTATTTTGGGGCTGTGGTAGTCTGGAAGTTGATTCAATGTTCAGAGATCAAAGCAAAGTGAAAACAGAGGTATACAAAGGCAAGGCGGTGGATTTTCAAGAGGAAATCAACCGAGCATGCATTCATCCCTCATCCATTGAGGCGATTTAAATTGCTTTACTAGTTAGTTAGCATAGCTAATCATTCGATTCAAGTGTTGTTATATTTTAATTAGCTTAGCATAGCTAGTTATCCAATTGTGTTGTAATTAATTAGCTAGAATAGTTAATTAGTTTGGTTTTGTAATAATTAGCTTAGCTTAGTATAATTTAGCTTATTTATTCGGACCCTCCTTCGCGAGGGCACAATGTTGTAATAAGTGCGTGTGTGTGTGCATGACTTCCAACCCCACGTCTTTTTCCCTTTTACATAACCGCTTTCAATGGTTAGATTAGGGTCATATTTTAATTAGCATAGCTTATGCTCGCATGCGTGCATCATTCATTTGTCTTGCATGCACCAAGGCTCGGCACATCATTCAAACTGCATTGTATTTCAATACTTACTTGAATACGTGTTTCAAAGCATGCTATCAAGTTGTAGTATCATATGCCATATTAGTAGCCGAGCCTATTAATTTCATGTCGCATGTGTTGCATTAGGCATTTTTGCATAGTTAGGATCATGCATATTTCTAACTATCTTTTGTTTTGGCTTGGAGTACACTATAAGTTTTACGCTTTAGCATACTTGCATAAGTGTGAGTGTTGCCATGATAACATGCTTGCCATGAGGCTATTTGCTTAAATGCTACACTGCATGAATGCCTGTGGATGAAGGTTTTGTTGCTTGAATTGGAACAATTCATCAAATGTGAGTTTTAAGCCCACTTTGCGAAGTGGCAAAACATGTTTTAAAGCCCATCATGTTTGATGGCAAATCCGCGTTTTAGCCCACCTGAGGGTGGCAAATTCAAACCATTTTAGAAAACAAACATGAGTTCAATTCGTTCCAAGTCTTGCGACTTAGTCTATACTTACTTGTGTGCGTCACATAGTAATGTTAGCTAAATAACTGGAATAAGAACACATGAGGTTTATAAAACAACATATCATGATTAGTAGTGGCCGATCTTTGATCGGCCAATCGGGGGTGCTCATTTCAAGACCTTCCCCTCTCGTACCCAAGTTCCCGAGCCGAGGCAACTTTGGTGATGACGGACATGTGGCCTTCAGCACGAGTCAGGGTTTTCTAAATTTCCCAAAAACAAAATATTTAGGTGGCGACTCTGTAATTTGGAAAAGCAGTCCAATTTTTGTATTATTTGATTTAAAATTGATTTTCCAAAATGATTTGCTGGATTGGACTCTTTGGTGTTTATCAGTTTCACATTGCACTTTGTGAGATTAGATTCAGAATCGTGACAGGAGTCCAAACTGTAGGACCAATTCGAGCTCTCCGAAAGGGGGGGCGAAGAAAGTTGAGTCCACAGGTACTAGCACTATTCCGCGGTCTGCAGATGTCAGTACCATGGCTACATCGTCGGCCAAGATGGCCGATCCCTTTGCTGCTGCTACAAACTCACAAACTGCACAAAATGGTCATCCTTGGTACGAAAGAACTTTTTCCTCTCTCCATATGAGTCCAACCCACGCCCTCAAGATGTTGTTGGAAAGAGGGCATCTCAAGCTTCTTGATCCATGACCTCTCCCAAACCCACTGCCAGCTAGACACGACCCAACTCAATATTGTTCCTTCCACCAACAACATGGCCATCCTACAGACTCATGCCTTCATCTACATCATGAGATCCAGAATCTCATTGACATCAAAGTCATCGCCCCTCTTAAACCAAATGTGACAACCAACCTACTTCCCGCACACAACCAAGTTCCTCCCCTCAGAAATATTAACCATATCCAAACACTACCGCCTACCTTCAACCCCAGCACATATATTACCTCGTCCCACCTACCAAAACCGGAGGTAATTCTCCTAGAAGGCACGGACATATGCATGATAGACTTAACCCCACAAATCCAACCCAAGAATGTGATGACAGAAACAGAGAAAGAGGAGAATACACCAAAGACCGGGCTGTCTGATACTTGTGTCATAGAAAAGGGGGCCTCACTTGTAGAGGAGTATGATCCCAGCTCTTACATTGCGGCCATTGATCAGCTAAAACCAGTGGTCATATTACCAGATGTTCTCAGTGTCAATGCTATCAGGGAAGGCCAATTAGGGCAACACCTGAACGATTGGTCTGAACAAAGCTTAAATGACTTGGCCGAGTTGGAGGAAGACCTAGCCTAGATGGAAGAAGACCTAGCCAATCTCTACTTCTTTGACGAAGAGGGTACAAGCAGTGTCCAAATAGGCTAGTGGGATTCAAGTCAGCCAGAAACAAACAATGGTTGGCTTAGTAACGAAGAGCTAGATGAGGTAGAACAGACAAGAGGGGTCAAGAAGGAAAAGGCCAAGGCTACATCCTTGATTACCACAGAACAAGTGTTGGAACAATTCTAGCTGGAAAGAATGGAAGCAATCCAAAGGAAGATAGCCTCAGAGCAAGGAAGTGACAACAAAACAATGCCACTCTGGAATGCAGAAACCAAAACCATAGTGGAAAAGGAATGGCATGCAGTTGATGAGAGGCATGATGTGAACGTGCTCCATGTAAAGCCTGATAAAAATCTGGCTATGACTGTAGGGGAGTGGTGGCAAGATAATGATTTGAGTTACACATACATGGACGAAAAGTGGAAATTTGATACCCCCGATGATACGTGGTATACGGACGAGATCAATCACATGACCCGGAGTGGTCGGTACTTCAGACCTGCAGCTTTATATCAACTAGAATCCTCCAACAAAGAGGTTGTGAACACAAAAGAGAAGGATTGTGAAGAGAACCTGGTCTTGAAGCAACTCAAGAAGATTTAGGCAGATATATCAATCTGGGGACTGATAATGGCTTCCCAGGAGCATAGGCAAGCACTGCTAGAGGTAATGAATCGGATCAAACTGCCTATTGACACTACCGCTAATCAACTAGCGTCGTTAGCCACATCTGGAGATGTTACGCCAGTGATATCTTTCACGGATAAAGAGCTACCACCTGAGGGTGCCAACCACAGCCCACCCTTGTACGTGACTTTGGAGAGCTGAAAAAAGTGGATTCTGGTGGTGTTATGGAGACTGGATCATCAATTAATGTGTGCCCGAAACGGACTACTTATGCCATAGGTTTGAGGCTTGTTGACTTCAAGCCCACAACCCAATCCGTTCGAGCTCATGACAACACGAGCCGAGATGTTATGGGAACGTTCAAAAGCCTTATCCTAATCGGCCCCTCTGAACATGAGGTAGAATTCCATGTAATGGATATACTGGCAACTTTCAATCTAGTGCTGGGAAGGCCTTCGTTGCATCAGATAAAGGCCGTGTCATCAACAGTTCATCAGTTGGTGAAATACCCCTTTAAAGGTAGAATTGCTACTGTGTACGGTAATTCTGCGATCCATCCTCCCCAAGGGACTGCCACTCTAGTGTTGGAAATCATGTATGGGGAAGAAGATATATTCCTTTCTGGCTTCTCGCTGACAGAGGCCCGGGTGGTTCAAACCATCATGGCAAAAGGTGACGGAACTTATGTGAGTGCTCAGTCTATCTATATGATGAACAAACAGGGACATATGCCTGGATCAGGACTGGGCAGGAGTGGCAGGCAAGAAGGTACTGTTGCCAAGGAAATAAGTCACAACCCCCATGCTTTTGGGCTGGGATACAAACCTACTACGGAGGATTAACAAAGGAAAGGAGCTAAGTTAAGAGGAAGAATTAGAGCAAAAAGGCTGGGAAACAGTATGAGTTAGTCCATAAGCTAATACGGGGAACCTTGAACGGACGCTTTGTCCGCCAAGGGGAAGATTTCCCCTTTTGTGGATTTTCGGAAGCTTGGTTCCACCAGAAGAGAAAGACAATGTGTCCCAGGTTCGAGATCTTCTTCGGACACCAGTTACCAAAAGAGAAAGATGCGATGGACCTGAACATTAATACAGATCAAGGCATGGCTGCAAATATGGATGTTGAAGAAGAAGAGCTGTTGGGAAAAACCCTGACTAACCTACTAACGAGTTCTACTGTTGGAACTGAGTCTAACAACTTGGAGGATAGTTTTACTATCTCAATGATCGGGGATAAACCAACTGCGGATTTCTTTAATCTTATTGTGGATGCATCTGAGGCTCCGCACCTGGTCTAGAAATTTGAAAAGGGGATTATCATCAGCAGTTCTGAATCGGATGACGAGTA
The DNA here is from genome assembly GCA_030407325.1 of Camellia japonica. Lineage (NCBI taxonomy): Eukaryota > Viridiplantae > Streptophyta > Magnoliopsida > Ericales > Theaceae > Camellia > Camellia japonica. Next base: position 65,396,116 of record JAPPVO010000036.1, read on the forward strand.
CGAATCTAATTCCACTGAGTCTATAGAGTCGGAGTTAGATTCGAGTTCTTCTAAGTCTGGTACCTCCGGGGGTGGTAACCTAGATACCAAAGTCCTGTCGAAGTCGTGTTTTAGTTTTTTTTTTTTTTTTGAGTCAACTATAACTGAGGACCCAGACTTTACTAATGGGAATATCGTAGATTTTGCTTACTTCTCTGTGCCTTTAGTTTGCTGCACTGATCTTGATTTTCAAAATTTTGACTTAAATGAAGAGGAAGAAATTCCTCAGGCTTTGAAAATTTTGGTTGATCAAGAGGAGGAAAGGCGTGTTAAGCCCTGTAGAGATGAAATCATTGCAATTAACGTAGGTACTAAGGAGGATCTGCATTTGGTCTAGATCGGATCCACGTTGTCTTCAGAGGAACGCGAGTGTTAAATCGCTTTATTACAAAAATTCAAAGATGTTTTCGCGTGGTCCTACGAAGACATGCCTGGAATCGATCCTGAGATTGTACAAAACCGGATCCCTCTTAACCCCGAAGCCCGACCAGTCAAACAGAAACTACGTAGAGTTCGCCCAGATTGGGCATTAAAGATTAAAAAGGAGGTCACCAAATAGATTGATGCGTGTTTCTTAATGGTATCTGAATACTTGACTTGGTTAGCTAATATTGTTCCAGTTCCAAAGGAGGACGGCAGAATCAGAGTCTGTGTTGACTTCCCAGATCTGAATAGAGCTAGCCCAAAAGATGACTTTCCATTACCCTATATCGATGAACTAGTAGACCTCACAGCTGGCCATGCTTTGCTTTCATTCATGGATGGGTTTTCCAAGTATAATCAGATTTTGATGGCACCAGAGGACAAAGAGAAAACTGCTTTCACCACACCGTGGGGTACTTATTGCTATGGAGTTATGCCTTTTGGATTGAAAAATGCTAGAGCTACATATCAGAGAGCTGCGACCACCATCTTGCACGACATGATCCACAAGGAGGTTGAGGTGTATGTTGACGATATGATTGTCAAGTCTAAAGAGCGAGAAGGCCACTGCACCGCATTGGAAAAATTCTTTGACAGATTAGGGAGTACAGACTGACGTTGAACTCGCAGAAATGCACCTTCGGCATGACTGCAGAAAAATTGTTGGGATTTCTGATCACACAAAGGGGAATTGAAGTGGATCCCTGCAAAATCAAGGCCATCGTAGAAATGCCACCACCAAGGGCTGAAAAGGAGGTGTGCGGCTTTCTAGGCAAGGTGCAATTCATAAGACGGTTCATCTCAAAATTAACCTTGATTTGTGAACCACTGTTTGGTCTGTTAAGGAAAGGAAAGAAGTTCTAATGGGATGATCGATGTCAGTTCGCCTTTGAACAGGTCAAGCAATACCTTTCGAATCCACTTGTATTGTCGCCACTAAAACTAGGGAGACCACTGATCCTGTATTTATCAGTGACAAAGTCGACCATGGGGTGCATGCTAGCGCAAGAATTAGAAGCTAAGGTGGAAAAGGGCCATCTACTATCTAAGCAAGAAGATGCTAGATTATGAAACTCGCTACACTCCCCTCGAGAAAGCTTCCTTAGCTTTGGTTTGGGTAACGAGGAAGTTGAGACACTACCTGTTAGCACATTCCGTAATTTTGGTTTCAAGATTAGATCCCATCAAATATCTCTTTGAGAAACCAGCACTTATGGGTAAGCTAGCTCATTGGTTGCTTCTTCTCTCCAAATTTGACCTCAAGTATGTCACGCGCACATCGGTCAAAGGGAGGGCCGTAGCAGAATTCCTGGCAGAACACCCGGTAGAAGGAGATGATGAAGCAGTGGAGTATCTATTCCCAAATGAAGACATCCTACAGATAGAAGATGAAACCTGGATGATGTACTTTGATGGAGCATCAAATCAATATGGTTATGGGATAGGTGTATTGCTCATAGCACCTGATGATTCACATATACCTCTAGCCTTCAAACTCCAGTTTAAAGTGTCCAACAATGAAGCAGAATACGAGGCGTGCATTGCTGGCTTGGAAGCTGCCCTAGAACTAGGGGCAATAAGGTTGGACGTCATTGGGGATTCGAATTTGGTTGTCTCTCAAGCCAACGGAGCGGGTTAAGGAAGAGAAAATGAAGGTTTATCATCAGGCCCTGGATGTGCTAATTCTGAGGTTTGAAAAATTAACGTTCACCCATCTGCTAAGAGAGAACAATCGATTTGCTAATGCTTTAGCAACTCTATCTTCCATGGTGGACATCCCACTTGGAGTAAAGATACGTCCGATTATTATTGAACAGAAGTATACGCCGACTTATGAGACCATTGCCGCGATAAATGAGGTTCAAGATACGAACCCCTGGTATTACGACATTTGGAATTTCCTAGAAAAAGAGGCGTATCCTACAGGGGCAAATGACAAGGACAAAAGGGGAATACAACGGCTAGCCATCCAATTTATCATCTGCAGAAACAAGTTGTACAAAAGAGGCCATCTGGGAATGCATAAGCTATGTGTTGAGGAAGAAAAATCAAGGTGCCATATGGAAGCTATTCACAGAGGAGAGTGCGAAGCTCACATGAACAGTGTAATGTTAGCTCAGAAAATCCTTAGGCAAGGCTACTACTGGTCAACCATGGAAGAGGACTGTATTGGCTTTGTATGGTGATGCCACAAATGTCAGATTCATGCCAATCGCATGAACATTCCACCATCGAAGCTCTACAATATGACTTCGCCTTGGCCAGTCTCAGTTTGGGGAATCAATGTTATCGGCGTAGTCATGCCAAAGGGGTCAAACGGAGCACGAGTTCATTTTAGTAGCAATCGACTACTTCACAAAGTGGGTGGAGGCCCAGTCCTATTCCATTCTAAAAGCATCGCACGTAGCCAAGTTCATCAAAAACAACATCATCTGTAGGTATGGGGTGCCCAACGAGATCATCTCAGATAACAGCTCACATTTCAAGAAAGAGGTGATAGACCTGCTTGAGAAATATAACGTGGCTTTTCGTAAGTCATCAACATACAGACCGCAGACCAATGGAGCCGTTGAGGCTGCAAATAAAAATATCAAGAGAATCCTGTAGAAGATAGTGGAAACCTACAAAGACTGGCCGGAGAAATTGCCATTTGCAGTCTAGGGCTATAGAACGTCAATCCGAACATCTATAGGGGCAACTCCCTATTCTCTAGTCTATGGGATGGAAGTTGTTCTGCCAATCGAGATTGAAGTACCGTCGCTGCGAATTATGGCCGAGTGTTAGATAGCGGAGGCGGATTGGCAACAGAGCAGATTTGAAGAATTGAAGTTGTTTGACGAAAGGAGGTTGAAGGCATTGTATCACATCCAAGGCTACCAACGTAGAATTGCTAGGGCTTTTAACAAGAAAGTTAAGTCCAGAAATCTCAAGGAAGGAGACATGGTGCTCAAAGATAACCGAGCCCTCGTCCATGACCCTGGGGGCAAGTTCAGACCCAATTGGACTAGCCCTTATATCATCAAGGCAATCTGGCCCAGATGAGCAATTATTCTTATGGATTTAGATGGCCTGGAGTTTTCACAACAGACCAACATGGACAAGTTGAAGAAATATTATCCCTGAGAGGCTCGCTAGGGCGAAAACTCGAAAGGGTGACCTAGGCAAAAGTTAGAGCATGAAAAATTAGAGATAGAGAAAAATTAAGCTCGCAAGGCCGAAAACCCGAAAGGGCAACCTTGGCAAAAATTAGAGCGCAAAAGGAGATAATAAATACTCGAGTGAACCCTCACCGAACTACGTAAGGCCTGATTCTCATCTTTGGGATACGCTGGCAACTTCCTCCCGAGGTTCGGCCATAAGCATTTTCAACTCAATTGTCCTATTCATTTGGTTTAATCAATCCATTATTCTCCATCGTTTGTCTGCTTGGTTGTGTTGCTTCCATTCGGGTAGAAAGGTCAGTCACAAGATGAAGCAGTAATGATCAATGCAAGTTGAGGGGTAGTTATGATTTTTCGATTTGGGGTTGTACAGTTTAGGATTGATTCCTTGTGTATCCGGTGGTGACCATTTCTGAAAATGGGTTTGAAAAGTTTCTCACAATTTTACTTTTTATAACACAAAAGGAAACTTTTCAGTACTCACTTTCATTTTATTGATTTCTAACATAGGTACACTCTCTAAAACAAAGTTGCTTTTACATAAAATAAAATAAGAAAAACACTTGAAAAGGAAAGACAAAGCAATAAACTAGGGGCATAGATGAGTCAAGTGTCAATTCTCTATCTCTTTCTCGTACCCGTGGAAGTCTCTATAACCAAAGTTGGCCTAATTTGTTCCTCATCCTCGAGCCAAGCCAAGTACTCGCTAGGAAGGATGTAACTAAAATTCAGGGCAAGAGTCAGAAGTTCTCTCGTACTCCAAGCAGTGAGGTATCGAGGCAAGTACGAACTACGAATGGGAAATGAATCTGGATACTTTATTCCTTTATCCGGACAAGTCTGATCATGTCCAAACTGGCGTCTGAACCTGAATGGAAAATAGAACACATAGTGTGTAAGGCCAATCAACTGTATACTTGGTTGTTGAGACATGCTGTAACTCATTTTAGCCAAGTTAAGCCAAGGGCCACGCCAAGTAATGTCAGTCGTGGACCTGCTGTGCATCCAGTCATACCACATTCCCTCTGAGGAGAACTCCACTAGCTGTGAATGAAGAGAGTAAGTTCTGGCCGAGTACTCAGGGCAGGGGTCCATTACTTTCATCTTATCCATTAACCATACCTGGGGAGGGAAGGAAAATAAGAGAGAACAAAAGAATAGAGAGATGTACGTTGAGGGAAAAGTAAGAAAATGATTTCGAGAGAAAAACAAAGATTGAGTGCCGAGTAATGTGAGGATCATAAATAAGAAGAGTAGGAAATAATACCTGGAGAAGTAATGGACTCCCCGCAAATCGAGTAGTCTTTAGTTGATGAAAAGCATCTAAACCTGTCAAAGTCTCAACCAACACTAAGCCCACACAACTCTTACCCTCCTTAAGGCATTGGGCTACTTCAATCAGTTTAATTCTAGCTCCACCGTGACTAAGGGCAAGAAGGAAATGTGCAAGTAAGCATAAGCATCGCATGCTGACGATAACCCCGCTAAAGGAGGTTTTCTTTATCACCAGTAGTGGAAAACCGACTAATCAAATCCGGAATGCCTAATTCCCCATTGTGAGCCAAGGATCGAGCCTCGTGCAAAGTAAACCCACATATCCGTCCTAAAGCTTGAGCATGGCCAAAACGGGGTTGAAACATGATTTCTTTATCACGTTGAGATTCCATCAATGCTTGAAATTCTTCAAGTGTCGGACACATCTCTTGTGAACCAAAGCGGAATACATGCGTGATTGGATTCCAGTACTGAGCAGCAGCCTGAAGAAATGGAAAACAAAGTAAAGTGCAGCTCAATGGAAAAAGAGCGTTTAGGCCGAAACCGCAAAAGTTCACCTTTTCCGAGCCATCCAAAATGATTATCCAGTCTTGGAGCCTATGGATGGGTAACATCTCCATTTTTGAGAGCAAAATGTAAAAGATTTGCTCTTCTGCTAGAAACAACAGTATGGGAGCACCATTTATAGAATTTTGGATGGAGTGGTGGGTGACAGCTGGGCACCCACCAAACCTCTCATAATAGTCTGGTCGTACCTCTGTGGGGTCCGGCTGTGCCCACTGAGGTCCGGCCGTACCTTAGTGGTAGGCTAGACAGTGCACAGGTATAAAAGGGTGCTCTTTGTCCTCTTGTGGTGTGGATGTATTTTGAGTCTTGTTTTGCTTGTACCAAGTCTGTTCTAATGGTTTTGAGTTGTTTCCATTATGTTTTCTTGTTATCGAGTTGTATTGTACATTTTGTCCAGTTGAAAGTTGTTATCCGATCCATGAATCAAGCACAAGTATTGGGAAGATTATCATGAAAATTGTTGTCCATTCGTCATATGCAAACACAATATAAGAAATTCGCAAGAGGAGATCATCCAAAAAAAAAAAAAAAAACGGTTTTTATAAACTCGCAGGTCCAACACCGATCATTGTTTTACAAAATAAAACATAAAAAAAGAAAAGAAAAGAAAGGTTTTCAAAAATAAGGAGTCTACCTGAAGCTAGTGTTCAAAACTACAAAGCAAATAAATAAAATTAAAAAAAAAAAGAAAAAAAAAACAACAAAAGCAAAATAAAAGAGAGAAAGTCATCATCGTCGTCAATAGTCTGTCCTAGCTCTCCTCTTCCTTGGTTGTGCAGGAGGTGCATTCTTGTCATCGCTGGCACTCCCACACTGTATGTCAAACTCCTCTCCCTCCTCCTCAGGAATCGGAGAGCCCTCAAAGGACTCCTCAGAAGGTGAGCGCTGCCTCACTCGGTCTCTCCCTCGATCAGCCCCTCATTTACCCATCATTGAGCCCCGCCTCTGTCTCCTAGTTGGAGGAGGTCCTGTAGGTGCCACCGGTGCTGGTCCAAGCTGAAAAGAAAAAAGGAAAGAAGAGTGCAGATAGTTATAAGATGACAAACATAGTCAGAATGAAATGACTGTAAACTAGGGGCAAAGTGTACCTCAAGCCCGTGAGCAGCTAGAATGGTCTAACTCCTCCGCACCATGAGGAGTAGCCGGTTGACTGTCCGAGCAAGGTCATCTGCAAATGCCCCAGGTACCTGCAAAAGAAAGAGCGGAGTTTGAGAAATATAGCCAGAAATAGAAGCAATAAAACAAGATGACATACAGTGAGTGGTAACAATAAAGAAATGTGTACTTGCTCGATGCCTGGAGCAAAAACTATCCGGCGGTCCCTCTCCTCGATCTCATCGATCGGAATCTGCTCGAGCACCCCATTTGGGCGCATGTATGTGATCTTCGTGGGAATCACAGGAAACCCAAGAATAGGAGCAACGGTAGGGGCACCTCTAGCAGGGGCATCACCAGCTCCAGTCGCAGCAGCCACAACTTCCGAAATAGCAAGGGGCACGCCCGGGGTAAGAGGCGCCATCACCCGAGTGTACAAGAAGGTAGTAAAGTCGCCGACCATATGATATCTATCTCCATCCTCTCCCTCCATCAAGAGGTCGATCGTAGGTCTATCCTATATCTCATCAACTGTCCTCATGCCTAGAGGAGAAGGATGCGGAACGTCTAGGTGGGCAACGCCTCGGGTCTAGCGGATGAACCTCACCCCCAGGTAATAGGCCCGTCCAAAAGGGCCCTCGAACAGAATCTGCATGGTAGAGGCATACCAAGCAATAGCATAAGTCGCTCTGGACGCTGGGGAGATACCCACCCAGGGATGCCAATCAACCTATAAATTCGTATAGTGTCAGATATCAGTGCGGTGTTAGTTATTAGTGTAGTGACAGTGCAGTGTCAGAAAAGTAGTGTATAATGAGCAAAACAGTGTAGTGGTAGATGTCAACAGTATGAGGATGCTAGTATAATTTGGGAACAGTGATATGTAATGCAAAGAATGATATTGTGTTACCTGGTCCGCAGTGATCGTATCAAAAAAGCGACAGAAGTATAGGAAGGTCCAGTCTACTAGGTGGTGGCGTCTGAACTGTGAGTTGTAGTACCGAGAGCGGGGTACTGACAACTCAATCAGCCTCACTGGGACCGGAGCTAGAGTGGTGAAATGTGTGTAAACCTAGAGCTGTGAATAGATGAGCATGAATAAAGCAGATAAGCAGAAAAAAAAATGCAAAGTAAAGATGAACAGGAAATGCAAAGTACAGAATGCAAAGTTGAATAGAAAAGTAAAGGGGTGAGACACATACCTCCCAAACTCTCCAATAGCCACCGAGTAAATCCGCCTTATGGCGAGACACGGAGCTCATGTAGCAGTATAAGGTGGCCAGGCCGGCGCCACCCCAATTGTACTCTGCCACCCGTAGTAGGTGCACCAGTGCCCCTAGATGATATATCTCCACAGTATTTTCCCTGTTCGCAAACAGGGTAGTACCGAGGAGATACATGAGGAAGCCACGGGCATATTGGGCAACCTCATCTGCAGTAGTTGGCTGACGGTCGATGAAGTGATCATAAAACTAGCTGTAGCGCACCATCCCCTGACTGCTGATGTCCGGGATCGCTCCAAGAAGCTGGAGCTGTACCGCTCTCCATTGCGCCATGTCCGGATCAAATGGGATCGGGCCGCCAACTCCGACTCGCAAGCCAGTTAGCATGGAGAAGTCATATGGCATCAACGTCATCTCCCCAGCCGAAGAGAAGTGGAACGAGTCTGTGGTGTCCCACTATCTCTCCGCTAAAGCTCCGTATAGCACTGACTCAACCCATATCTGGATGAGCCCGGAGCAAAAGGGCCCAAAGCCAGCAGCATCTACTACTGTACGAACCTCTGCGGGAAGTCGCTCATACCAGCGTCGAGGGCTTGATATGGTCCCATAGCCGATAATCCTCCTAGCTACAACCTGTAAAATGGGGAATTGTATCAATATATACAGTAGAGGTGAATGGTCTGCTTATCAATTTAAATATGTGCACAAAGTAAAACAAAGGAAAGTTGCTTACCGTGGAGGCATCAGCAGATAACTGCTCTGTGGGCTCGCACAGAAGTGTGTCCTTCTCCAGCCCAGGAATAAACCCCATAAATCGTAAAATCCCGCTTGGCGGGAGAATATGGGTGCGCGGCTGGTAAGTATCCGTATCAAATGGCCTCTCGGCAAGATGCAGTAAAGCAGCAGCCTCTTCCGCCTCTATATCCGCACCAAGGGCGGCACCAATATCTACGGCCAGGTCAGGAAGGGGAACCTCGTCACTAGCCATGAGGAAAAATAGAAAAAAGTAAAGAAAAAGCGGGGAAATAAGTGAAAAAGGGGTAAAAATCCCAAAATCTCAAACCCTAAGAGAGAGAAAGTGAAGAGAGAATGGAAAATCAAAGGGAGAAAGATGAAAAATGTAGGTAAAAGTGAGAAAAACAAAGAGAAAACACAAACTTGCACTAAATCAAAATCCAATCGGTTCAAAAGGTAGAGGAGAGGAAGGGTTTCAAAGAAAAAATGGCGAGGATTGTTGGGTATATTTAAGAAAAGAGAAATCTAGAGAGAGAGAGAGAGGGATCCAGAGAGAGAGAGAGAGAGAGAGAGAGAGAGAGAGAGAGAGGGGAAGTTTAGATATGGAGGAAGTGAGAAATGAAAGGTTGGTTTCTGTCCGACCGGAGCTCCATGTGTCCGGCCGAGCTTCTCTAACATCTTGCCGAACTTTTATGAAAAGAAAAAAATAATAATAATAATAACAGTATGTTTTTACTTTATATCTCTGAGTATATTAAAAAAAAATCATCAAATCAAATCATTTTGTTTGTGTCGTTTTATCAATTGTTGCTTTACAAAAAAATAAAATAAATAAATAAGAAAAAGAAAATAGGAAAAGAAAAAAGAAAAAACAGAAAAAAAAAATAATAAAAATAAAATAAAAATAAAAAAAGAGAAAATAAAAGAAAAAAAAAACAGAGAAAAAAAAGAAGAAAGAGAGGGATCTTGTTCTTCTTTCTTCTCCGGCGACAGCCACACGCCGATCTCACTTGCTCGGCTCTCCTATCGATTTCTTTCTCTTGGTTTCGTCTGAGGAAACCCTTGAAGGCCCTGCCTCAGTGCTTATAGGACCACCGAGAGAGTTGTCCCCTCGTTGATCATCAAAAGCAAAATACGAAGGTGCTCCAAATCGGGCCATCACGGTAGATTTCCATTTCAGCTCTTTGTTCTCCACCTTCAACGCGCAAATCTCTGCTCACGCATCCTTGTATATACGTTGGAGCAGAGAGAGTTGGGCGTTGACCCGATGTACCTCGTAGGTCCTATTTTACAGCTGATGAGACAAGTTAGTGACCGCGGCCACTATCTCTATACATGACTTCAGCGTGTAGTGGTTGGCTTCAATGTCAATTTGAGCAGCCATTATCTGCTCGATCGTCAATGTAGGAAGGTTAGGATGAGTAGGAGCAGGGGCACTCTGTCCAGGAGAACTCATGGGATCATTAAGGTCTGGAAAGAGAGTAAAGGGGCGGGACGAAGTCATTTGTGAGAAAAGAGAGGTGTAAGATAATAGAATCGCAGAGAAATGGTAGAGAGCAGACTGAGTTCTGTCTCTCTAAGTCTCTCTATTCTGTCTCTCTCAAGGAGTGATGAAGAAGAAGACAAAAGAGAAGCAAGAGATAGCAGAGAGTGATGAAGAAGAACTCAGAAGAGAAGATGAAGAAGAAAATAGAAGAATAGAAGAGAGAATGACGAAGAAGATGAAGAAGATGAAAGAGAAAGACAAAGAGGGAGAGAGGGCCGAGGCATTCGTCGGCCAGCTGACATCGGCTGACGCAAAAAAAGCGAGGCCGCATGTCAGACATGGTTTTCCAGAAAGAGAGAGAGGCGGGAGAATTGTATACATATGTGTTTATGTATTGTATATTTATGTATATAATATTCGTTTACATATCTTGTCATAGGAGTGGCTTGGCTCCATGGCTGAGGGACCAAGGAGTTAAACCTGAGGTCAGGGGTTCAAAACCTTGTATCTTAAGGAGCGATTGGATTTTAAGTTCACTATTCCTCCTCTCGCGAATAAGGTGATTGGATTTCAAGTTCACTATTCCTCCGCTTGCGAAAGGAGCGATTGGATTTCAAATATTCCTCTTCTCACAAACAGAGCGATTGGATTTCAAATTTCACTATTCCTCATCTCGCGAATGGAGCGATTGGATTTTAAATATTCCTCCTCCCACGAACAGAGGGATTGGATTTCAAATTTCACTATTCCTCCTTTCACGAACAGAGCGATTTGATTTCAAATATTCCTCCTCTCGCGAACGGAGCGATTGGATTTCAAATTTCACTATTCCTTCTCTCGCGAACGGAGCGATTGGATTTCAAATTTCACGATTCCTCCTCTCACGAACGGATCAATTGGATTTCAAATATCCCTCCTCTCGCGAACGAGGCGATTAGATTTCAAATTACACTATGCCTCATCTCGCGAACAGAGCGATTGGATTTCAAATATTCCTCCTCTCGCGAACGGAGCGAATTGGATTTCACTATTCCGTGTGAAACACGGTTGGATTTGTTTTGCTCTGATTTATGCTTTCGTTCAGTGTCACATCATTGTTTTGATTTCATTTCATTGCATGTTCATAAGTTATGTATTGCATTTCATTACATAATCATAAGTAATGTTTTACATATCATTTTACATCTTGCCCCTGAACTACGCAGGTTTGATTCCTTGCAACGGGACACGTAGGCAACCCTCGGGTTCAACCAATTGTGTGTGCATTTGTTTGTTTTTGCCAAAGTCTTACGATCTTGTCAAATGGGTTGTCTTCGGGCTTTGACATTCACTCACGTCGTGAAATGACTTCGAGCTTTGTCAAAGAGGGGCAACTGTAGACACCCCAATTTTGACCACTTGTAAAACTTTATTCTGAGCACTCGATGATGATGATTGCATTGAGTCAGTGGTTTGAATTCTCAATAAAGTGATCCGAGTTCGAACTCTAAACAATTCCAACCTGCTATACCCACTGTATTTCTACCCCAGAATTTCAGTATTGCACCTTGTACTAACCTGTATTGAGCCTAAAAGTAAGAAATAGTGGAAATACATTGAAGTCCGGCCGAACTTCAGTGACATCCGGTCGGAGACACCAAGGTCCGGTCGGACCTCTTGACTTTTCAGGCAGTTTCAGCAGTGTTCTGCCAGTTGCCCAATTCTGCAGATATTTTGATCAAACCTGCTCGGGGCCTATAAATAGCAGGGTTTAGACTGCTGTAAGGAGGTTAAAAAACATATATAGAATTTGGTTAGAGAGATCAAATCAATATCAAGTGAGTTAGAAATATTAAGAGTTAGAAAAGATCAAAGCTATCATCCTTCTTGTTCTTCCATAAGCCTTGAAGCTCTCATATCATCCATACATACCATACAAGAGCTTCAACTTGGAACTTGATTTGAGGATTGAAAATCATAACTCAAACTTGAGGGTGCTTTGGAATCAAGTTTGATTTACAACAAGAACACCTTCCCCACAAGAGGTAACACTTCATTTGTTTTATGTCAATCCTTGTTCATCTTTTTCTTGTGTTTCCATACTATTTTGGGACTGTTTTAAGGACTAAAACTTGTGATTAAAAGCTACCCAAAGGTGGAGGGGTTAATCACCCTTGCTTGAACCTTATTCCAAGCTTTTATCCTTGTGTTTCCCACTCGTTTTCTCTAATTTTTATCATCGTTTTGGGGCTGATTTGGGACTGTTTTAGGGCTGTTTTTCAACATCTAAAATATGTCATTTGAAGTTATAAAAGTAGGGGTGGTTAGCCACCCTTCCTTACACTTGTTTACTAGCTTTAACCTCTTTATGATTGTGCACCTTCTATAGCTTAATTTCAACACTATTTTATGCTATTTAAGGGCTGTTTAATTTATTTCAATAATTTTGCTTTGCATATTATGTTTGTTTTATAATAATCAATTAATCAACTTCGCATAATCATCTCTGCAACCTCCCTCCATTCTTTGATTATTTCGATGAAAAAGTTGTGAAAAATTGAGATTGTTATTCAAGTATAAGAAAGAAATTTTTCCATGCTTAATGGTTTAATCTCTTCGGAGGTTCATTACCAAAGGTATAAAATTCTTTCATGCTTAATGGTTTAATCTCTTCGGAGGTTCATTACCAAAGGCATACATCTTTTTTATACTAAACCCAATCTTTTATTTTTTATTTCTTTTTATCACCAGTGTGTTTACTTTTAAGGGACTAATGAACCCTTGGAAATCACCAAGGAAAGCATCATTATCACTAATTATCAAGTTTGTATTTCAAGTCAAAATCACTCACTTTGGGTTTTTCTAAGTCATTATCACTCTTATGAGTTTGACCAGTCCTTGTTGCGCATCTTGGGTTTGACTTGAAATCCTTAACTTGTAAATAAGGTTGACTCTTCCTTTGTAATTTCCCCCGAATAAAATAAGGTTTATTTCCTCGAGTTAAGTCGACACTTGTTTCCCTTTAATGTGTTTCGGACTTAGTGGATGTAAATATCACCGTGGACTTAATGGATTAAAGAAAAGGAAAGGTAATATAAAAGAGACTAATAAAATTGAGTTTAAAATGAATCAATCGACATAAAGAACCAATATGATTGATTGAATACAGTCGGACGTTATACCGAGTTTATTGTGTCAAGGCTTTACATCAATTCATGATGTTTTTTTATGAATCTTAAAGCGTCCTTACGGCCAGATGTTATGCCGGAGTCTATGGTGTCAAGGCTTGTCTTACATCAATTCATGATATTTTGATGAACTTTGAAGCGTCTCTACTTCTCTTCTTGAATTCACTTCATGATAGAAGGGAGGGGTGGTCGTTGTGCATTGCATTTATTGATCTTTGTCCTATCGTGTCCAAAATGATCTTGCAAATCAACTTGCAACCATAGATGGTTTGGGAACTGAGTTCGCTCCTCTCTTGAGTATTTTCTATGGTAGAGAGGGTAGAAGAGACAAACATGGCTAGGAATACTCTGTCTGCACTGTTTCACCTCAGGCATAAAAAAATAGATTTTCGCAAGAAAACAAGGTATGATTGGATTTATTTGGGGCTCGACTGAGTCGTATTCTGGGTTGGAAAAGGCTCCAATAAATTGCAAACAATACACTTTTGGTTGAAAGCAATGATAGGGTGAAACAAAACAGTTCCCAACAAGGCAGACAGAGTAATTCCTGAGGAGCATCGCGCAATCATTGTATATTTGTTGTGATAAATTAGATAGCCCCTTTTAGTTATCATTCATTCGGATTTGTAATAATTATTTATTCGGAGACTTGGACATTCGAATCCTCCTTCGTGAGGACAAATATGTAATAAGTTATATGTCTTCCAACCCCTATTCTTTCTCCCTTTTATTTATCTGCTTATGATGGTTAGTATAGGGACATCATATTTTCAAATTTGCATTTCCATGACTTGCATTCATTCGTTTTGCATGCATAAAGTTCGGCTCATTACATTATTCAAATGTCAAATTCAAACTGTTTAGTTGAATACGTGCACTATCACATGCCTTGAATTGACTCGCATGCCATGCTAGTAGCTGAGCTTATTAATTGCATATCGTATGTTGCATTAGCCATATCACATAGTTAGGATTATGCATTCGTTTCTAACTAATTCCTCTTTTGGCTTGGAGTATGAGGTAAGTTTTTATGCTTTAGCATATTGCATAAGTGTGATTGCTGCTATATCAAACATACTACCATGAGGCTAAATGCTTACTTGATATACTTGTTTGAATGCCTGTGGATGAAGGCTATTCACTGAAATAAGGATACTTTGATTAAACGTATATATGAGATCACTTTTTCAAGTGGTATATATTCAAAACACTTTTTCAAAACAAACATGAAATCAAACGTCCCAACTTCTAGTGAAATTAGTCTATACTTGTATGTTAACGATAAAATAAGAACATATACTGTACATAAGAATCATATCATAATTAGTGGAGGCCGATCTTTGATCGGGTGAGTAGGGGGCTCATTATTGACCTTCCCTTCTCATACCTAAGTTCCTGAACCAAGACACTTTGGTAACGACGGACTAATGGCCTTTGGCATGAATCGCGGGTTTCCTAAGTTTCCCAAAATAAATATTTTGGTGGCAACTCTGATATCTGGCAAAGCGGTCCATTTTTGGCATTTGATTCAAAACATCGATTTTCCAAAAGAAATTGCCGGATTTGGACTCTTTTTGTGTTTCTACTATTTTATATTGCACTTGTGAAATCAGATTCAGAACCAACAACACAAGTGCAGTCCGAACTGTAAGGGCTATTCATTCTTTCGAAAGGGAGCGCGAAAAGCCGAGCTACACCCGTGGATGAAATATCCTTGAAATGGAAGTTTGAAGTGTTTATGTATGTGTGTTGTATGACTTGAAAATCATTGAGTTGTAGTCTCAATTTGGTTGTTGAGAAATAATGAAATTGACTCATGAATTGAGAAAGATAAGTGAACGGAATATGAATTGAAAGAAAATGGGCTAAGATTTGAATTTTGGTATTTTTCGAATATATATAAATTTGTGAATGTTTTATCCCAAGGCATTGTTTATGCATAGTGTACTTATATCTTTGCTAAACCTCATATATTGTGTTAGATGATTTCTATTAGGTTATGACTCACCCTATTTGGAAAAATCATTTTCAGGTAATGATGGAATGCCTCCACCAAGGCAATAGCTTAGGAGAGATTTTCGGGAGCAAGAGCTTCAATTTTGATTGTATATTTTTGTAAAGCTAAGGGTTTAAGATGTAATGAGCGAAGCTTACTTTTGTTGTAACTAAGTCAAGGCTTGGAAAGGTGTAAGCCAATAGGGCATTTATTTATGTTAAACTCCTTTGTATCATTAACTACATGTAATGAAAGGACTATTTACTCTAATTTATGCAGTTATTAACATATGTTTGGGGTGTATTTATTACATCTTTTTTTTGGCGGCGTTACAGTCAAAAATTAAAATAAAAAAATAAAAAATAAAAAAACTGAAACAGTCATATAACTGTTAATTCCACCAACAACCAATTTTATTATTTATTTATTTATTTATATATATATATATATATATATATAAATTAACCCCTTCCTCCCAAGTCCTATGAATACCACCCCTCTCTCATTTTATTTCTCACAAACAAATCTGTCTCTCAAACTCTCATTATCTCTAAACTTTCAACTCTCTTAATTAATTTTGCAGTGTCATCCCTAAGTGACAATTGCAATTGATCATCTATCTCTATTTTAGATTTATTTTTAGTCTTAGTATCTTCATTAAATATAATAGAAATAGTAACACACAAACGATATACTTTTTAAAATATCTATATACACTTATAGACATATATATATATATATATATATATATATATAATTTAACTAAATTTTAATAAAAAATATGTTGAAAAAATTATCTATGACATGATTTTATTTGTTTTACTAAATAAATTTTCTTCTAAAAAAAATTATTTTGTTTTACTAAAAAAATTATTCTATATACGTGCGCTATCACATGCCTTGAATTGACTTGCATGCCATTTGTGGACTCGACTTCCTTCGCGCCCCCTTTTGGAGAGCATCGAATTGGTCGCACAGTTCGGACTCCTATCACGGTTCTGAATCTAATCTCACAAAGTGCAATGTGAGGTTGATAAACACCAAAGAGTCTAATCCGAAAAATCATTTTGGAAAATCGATTTTTGAATCAAATAATGCCAAAACTGGACTGCTTTGCCAGATTACAGAGTCGCCACCTAAATATTTTGTTTTTGAAAAATTTAGGAAACCCTGACTCGTGCCAAAGGCCACATGTCCGTCATCACCAAAGTTGCCTCGGCTCGGGAACTTGGGTACGAAATGGGAAGGTCCTGAAATGAGCACTCCCGCTCGCCCGATCAAAGATCGGCCTCTACTAAACATGATATGTTGTTTTATAAACACACGTGTTCTTATTCCGATTTTTAGCTAATTTTACTACGTAATGCGCACAGCATACAAGTATAGACTAAATCGCAAGAATTGGAACAAAACAATTCATGATTGTTTTCGAAAATGGTTTGAAAATGCCAACCTCAAGTGGGCTAAAGCGCGGATTTGCCACCCTTAAGTGGGCTTAAAACATGATTTGCCATTTCGCAAAGTGGGCTTAAAACTTACATTTATCGAATTGTCCAAATTCAAGCAATAAAGCCTTCATCCATAGGCATTCATGCAGTTTAGCATTTAAGCACATAGCCTCATGGCAAGCATGCGAAACATGGCATTATGATAATCACACTTATGCAAGTCTGCTAAAGCGGCAAGTATGCTAAAGCGTAAAACTTACAGTGTACTCCGAGCCAAAACAAAAGCTAGTTAGAAAAATGCATGATTCTAACTATGTTAAATGACTAATGCAACACATGCAATGATGCGACTAAGTAGGCTTGGCTACTAATATGGCATACGATTGCAACACTTTGATAGCATGCTTTGAAACACGTTTTCAAAGACGTATTGAAATACGATGTAGTTTGAATGATGTGCCGAGCCTCAGTGCATTCAAGACAAATGAATGATGCAAACATGCAAGCATAAGATATGCTAATTGAAATATGCCCTAAAACTAACCATCATAAGCGGTTAAATAAAAGGGAAAAAGACATGGGGTTGGAAGACATGCACACACACACACACGCTTATTACAACATTATGCCCTCGCGAAGGAGAGTCCGAATGAATAAGCTAAGCTACACTAAGCTAAGCTAATTATTACAAACCAACTAATTAACTAATCTAGCTAATTAATTACAAACCGAATTGAAATTGAATAACTAGCTGCACAAACTAATTAAGTACAATACTCGAATAAAATAATTAGCTACAACTAACTAATTAAAGCAAGTAAAGTGGCCTCGTGGGTGAGGGAGACATGCATGCTTAGTTGGCTTCCTCCCGAAAATCTATCGCCCTGCCGTCGGTTGTCTCTGTTTGCGCTTGCCTTGATTTTTGAAAATTGTGCCAATCTCCAGACTGCCTTTGCTTCAAAACAGGAACCCTCTTGTATAGAAATGAACTGGTGGCGTGTTGGCCACAAAAGGTGGCTGTCAGCCACCCTAACTGGCCGGTCGGCTAGTGTAGGTGGCCGGTTGGCCACCTGCTTTTCCAAAATGCTATTTTTGCTGCAACAAAGCACAACAGAGGCAAAGCAAGGCATTTTACAGGAAATGTATGTACTCCCACTCTCCTCATCATTTCTCAAGCTCAAATGAGTGTGGCACTCGGCTCTCAAGCCACCAATCAAGCATCTCAATGCATGATGGCCAAAGGACTAAGCTTGTACAAGCTTAATGAATGCACACACAAGACTCAAATGGCCACCACCCTATCATGCATGATCAAAGGTGACAGCGACCAAGAAACGTGACACGTTTCATCACTTTGAGTATGAAACATCCCATATTTCTCGTGTTTGGATTAACATCCGATCCAAACACATGCAATGCAACAAAATATGCTTATCTTGTCCATATTTTACTTGTTCCAATTTATTTACCCATTTTAGATTACCGATTAGTCCTTTAACCGGTTAAGTCCAAGATGATTGTCCTCTAATTGGAAAGATGGCCTAAGCCACAAGTGCCTTGAGCATGAAAGAGGTCTCATGCTGTTGGTTAGGAAGAACCCTTAAGAGAGAGTTAAAACCATTAGGCATGAGAGCCTCAATTTCACACTCAAGTCAACAAGGGGCTCAAGACCACTTTCAAAGCAAAGAAAAAAGTGAAGAATAGAGAAAGGTTGCAGACATTTCAGTGCTGATATGGCATGAAAATGATGCTACAACATGCAAGCAACACATGCACAACATGTTAAGGGTCAAAAAGCATTAAACTAGTAAAGAACATTACACTAGAAGCATGCAATATCAAGCTTAAATGACCAAACCAGCTCTGGACAGAGCTTAAACATGCCAAATCAGTAGCCAAAACATGCTAAGATTAAAGCATAAAAGGCAAGAAAAACATGCTCACATGTTAGCCCACAAATAAGGCACAAAACACAACTCTCAAAAGCAATGAAAGAGTGAAGTAAGTGAGAGTGTGACAAAGATATATGCACTGAAATCACATGCAAAATGATGCTATGGCATGCAATCATCTCATGCAAAGCACACTAGAGGCCTTAAAACACAAAGCTAGTGAAAGCCCTTACATTATAGCTATACAATACAAGGCCCCAAAGGCACAAACACTTTAAAACAGTCCTAAAATAGTTTAAAAGAAGTTCTAAAACATGCTTGAAGCAAGCTAAAAAAGGCTAGAATGAAAGGCTAACACATAGCACAAACTACACCCGTAAGCACAATTGCACTACAAGAATACAAAGCAAGACTCAAAGGACCAAACCAGTCCAAAACAGTCCTAAAACATGCCAAATCAGAGGCACAAATATGCTGGAAATAAGTTAGGTTAAGCCACAAAAACATGCTACCATGTTATGCTAACTAGGCATACAAGTGAGACACAAGGAGGGGAGGTCAACCCCTCCATTTTTGGACTTTAAAACACACTTTTTACCACTGAAATAACTCTAAATTTCAATGGTTTAAAGGCCCAAAAAGTTTAACTTTAACATGCTAAAAGATGATGCAAAGGCACATACAAATAGGCAACAAAAAGGGGGATACAACCCCTTACCACAAAAGGCCTTAAACCACCATTTTAAGGACTGAAAAAAAAAAGTTTTTTTCAATTGAAAACCAGCTCAAAAAATAGTCCAAAACAATGGACAAAGGATGGTGAAGCAAGTGTGCAAAACAAGTACAAAAGGGAAGAGTTATACCTCTTGAAGGGAAGACACAAAATGAGGCAACAATCCAAGCCACACACACCTTTTAGAGCTCAAAGATGGTCTCAAAGAACCTCAGCCCAATGGTGGTCAAGTTTTATCAAGGATGTCTAGGCAAACTAGAAGTAAATCTCCACTTATGTGCACAAAAAGGCAAGAGACAGAGAAGTCTAGAGAGAGAGGATGGTAGAGAGAGAGAGGATTTTTAGAGAGAGAGGCTCCCAAACTTTCTAACCTTTCAATATATGAGATATAGCCTCCATATATGGCAATACAAGAGCCTTGGGTTGAAATATCTGAATTATGATAGTTGGAGCTTGTGTAGAACAACTGGGGGGAAAAGATCTGCAAAATATCTGAGTTTGGGACATTAGTGGCCGACCGGCCACCCCTGGTGGCCGATAGCCCACATTTGTGGCCGACAGCAAAAATCTGCTCTCCAGGTCCAACTTCAAATGGGCATATCTCCTTCGTATGGAGTCCTTTTCAGGTCATTCTTGTGTCTAAATTGAAGCCCAGGAAGTAAGCTTTCCAATGGTGGCAGCCTCACATCACAATTCCAAGCATGCAAAAAGTTAAGCTGATTTTAGTAAAGACTGCTTAGTTTCGGTCCAGCCGGATTGATGCCCAACTTCAACCAGCCATATCTCCCTCATCTGACCTCGGCTTTAGGAGATTCTTGAGTGAAAAATGAAGTCCTAGAAGTCCAATTTCTAATGGTGGTGGCCTCATAGCTGAAATCCAAGTGTACAAATGGATAGGCCCGATTTAGCGTGGGCTGCTCGACTCTCTCTCAACGATTCATGCCCATCTTCTTCCCCAACTTGGTTTCTTCCCTCTCCTCCAATTTTCTTCAACCCCAAACCTCCAAACAATATGTTTTAAAGATTTTTTCAGAGATTTCACCTCTCTTTCATTCATTTCCACTTTGTCCTTGCTCGGTTTACCAAAAAGCGCAACATTTAACGAAATGCGAGCCTCGGAACATCGTAGGAACTTTGTTTCAAAAAATATTTTGAAAAAGAGGGTTTTAAGGTCTAAAATCTTTGGTCAAAATAGTTTTAGTCCAAAAATGGGGTGTAAGGTTGGGATTTGACTCTCTCCTTGCCGAAGAAATCAAACCTTTGCATTGCACACCTTTCATCACCAAGTAAGCAATCAGTAGCACCCAAGTCTTAAGGGCGGTCAAAAATGGAGTGTCCACACCATGCTAGTAGCCGAGCTTATTAATTGCATATCGTATGTTGCATTAGCCACATCACATAGTTAGGATCATGCATTCTGTAACAACCCTCATTCTGACTTAACCATGCTTGCATACATACCTGTATGATCTTGTCTTATGATGTTGCCAATCTTGTTTATCTTGTTTGTCTTGCTTTGTTTGAAGTGTTGCTTGCATGATTTTGTTCCTTGCTTGGTGTCTAGCCGAGGTCACCCTGAGCTTAGTTCACCCTTGAACCTTTGTACTTAGAATTTTTTTGGAACCACTTGGTTGACCTCCATCTTCACCCCGGGCATGTTTGCCGAGATGTCACTATCTGGGCCGAGATGTTCGGAACCAAGGCCGAGGAGTGTATCATCTAGGCTGAGATGTTTTGCACTTAGTGATCTTTGTCCTTGGGCAGGTATGACCCAGACCGAGGTGTGGCACACCCAGGACAAGGTGTAGCACAGCTTAGTCAAGTGTCGTCCTCCCTAGCCGATGTTTTTGATACCCTGTTGCCAAGCTTTGACTTTAGCCGATATCATTACTTGCCGATGTGTCTTGCCATTTAGCTTGTTGAATACGCCTTGTCATAGACTTGTCTTATCAATCAGTCACCTTTTTGAGTTGAACCAACCCGATAATGCCACGTGCCCGAGCTGTGTATTAAGACAGCCGGCAGACCTAGAAACAAATCATTTTGTCTCAAATCTTTGTCTTTAGAGAGAGAAGCTCTGGAGGAAGAAGGAAGGAGTTTTAGAGTGAGAGAGTAGAGTTCCGAGCTTGATCTCCGAGGATCGAACCGTTAGATTTGAGTTTTGAGGTTAGATTCTTACTTTACTCTAGTTAATCTTATTGGCTGTCAAGCTGCATTACATGATTGAATTTGTTTTGCATGCCATGCATTGATTTGAAGTTGGTTTTGAAGAGAAAATGATGTTCTTGAGTTCTTGAAGAAAAAGCCTCG
Organism: Camellia japonica; assembly: GCA_030407325.1. Lineage (NCBI taxonomy): Eukaryota > Viridiplantae > Streptophyta > Magnoliopsida > Ericales > Theaceae > Camellia > Camellia japonica. Next base: position 65,417,666 of record JAPPVO010000036.1, read on the forward strand.
TTTTGATCCGAAAGTTTGGAACTAGAACCATGTTTTTTGTGTTTGTTCTTGCATGATCTTCTTGTATGGGTACCCAGGTCCATGTTTTTGAACTCTTAGCATGAAATCTCAGTTTTTGGAACAAACGAGTTATGAGTTTAGCATGCATGTTCTTGATGATCTTGTTCTTTGCATTCTTCAAGGGGGAAACCCAGGTTTTTCCCGATTTCGTTTTGAATAAGGCCATCAGGACCACACCTCGGTAGGAAGTGTGGGACCTCGGCAAGGGCTTGATTGGTACCCAGGGTGTTTTCACGAGACGAGAAAATAGTGTTTAAACTCCCAGCATGTTTTGTTTTGTTATTGACTTGGATCTGGTGAAAATGCCGAGATCGTTTGCATGCATGTAGAGCTTGTTTTGAGAATGTATTTGCCGTGTGATTGTAGGACCTTGATCTTTGCTTTGAGCCTACACCCGAGAAGAACTATGTGAGTGGTATTTCTAATAAAGCTATGTTATACTGTTTTGATAAATCTTGCTTTGCTTTGTTTTGATGAAAGTATTCGTTAAGCATGAATGATTAGCTCTATTTTGATGTATCAAGTATAAGTTTTGTTTTGATGTTATCTTTGAAAAGTCCCTCGTGCTGGAGGACTCTAAACTTTCGCAGTACCAAGTATAAAAGGATACGGTCCTTTCCTTGGAAAGATATGGTGTTAAAGCAGGCCACGGGCCTAAGTAACACGAGACCATCGTGTTAAAAAGAGCTACGGGCTTAAGTAACACAAGTCCCTTGTGCTGGAGGACTATAAACTTTCGCAGTACCCTTGACTAATCGATTACGGATCGTACAGTCCTTGTCTTGCCACTGACGGTTTACCGCGTGGACTTGTTTGTTCGGAAAGCTGGATTTGTGTTTTGCCGATGTCAGTAAGCATCCCTTGAGACTTGGAAGATTTGATAGATGAATACGGTTCATCTCTTGATTTGATAAGGTTTTGATGTGTTTTGCTTTGAAAGAATCTCGGCTATTATTCATATGGTCTTTGGCATGCTTTGTTTTGAAAAGACTTCGGCTATATTCATGCAAAACCTTTATTATTTGTACCATTCACTGAGTATCCAAGCTCACCCTCTCTATATATATGTAGGTGATGAGCAGGACGGCAGCGACGCCTAGATATGTTTTGCACAGCTTGTTTTGGGTTCATGATTATGTCGGCCTTGTTTTGTACTCATGTCGGCAATATTGTAATTACGTCGGCCAAGCTTGAAAATCATGCTTCATGACTTGTATTCATTGTATTTTGTACATGTCGGCTCGAGAAGCCTTTTGATCAAGATGTAACTTGTATTTTTGTTATTCCAAACTGGTTGTAAAGCTATATCTTGTATGTCATTCCATCTGATTTATGCACGGCTCTCATGGACTACTTGTATTTTGATTTATTGCTTCCGCAAATTTTGAGCCCCATATGTATATTATACTCTGATTGTGTGTGATCTTTGTAAGTTGGCCTTCGGTAATCACGGATTACTGGCCATCACGGCACCATCCTACTAGGGGCGGTTTGGGGTCGTGACAGAATGGTATCAGAGCCAAGTTCCTCAGTATACGTTATTCACACACTTTGAGTCCTTAAGAGCATAGGATTTCCCTTAGAAAGATGTAGGGATTGCATCATAGTACTTGCTACTTGAACAAGGTGTGCATTGTCTTAACATGCCTATTTGTTACTTGCCTACGTGGATATTTGCTTATTTTGTTTAAAAGTCACACTTTGCATACTCATAGCATCATGAGGAGAGGTAGACCCCCAATTTGCAGAGATCAGCCCGAAGACAGGATGGACAGACTGGAAAGGGTAGTTGAAGGTTTGGCCCGCGAGTTGAGGCAAACAAGACAGCAGTATGCTACTACTACGTCGACTCAGGCCAAGCAGACCAACGGCCGAAATGTACTTCCGCCTCCACCTCCTCCAGTGCCGCAAGTTCCTCCGCAGCCAGCCTTATATGGGGATGGCACGATAGCTTTGATCAGGGAGTTCAAGAAAATGAAGCCACCGAGATTCCAAGGGGGCATAGAGCCGATGAAAGCCGAGGCGTGGGTTCTAGAAATGGAAAAATTGTTCGAGATCTTCCCCAGCACCGACGCTCAGAAAGTAGCACTGGAAGCATTCACGCTGGATGACGACGCTCGCAGATGGTGGATGATGGTTCGAGAAAGCAATCCAGACTTGACCTGGACCCGATTCTTGGAGTTGTTCTACAACAAACATTTTCCCCTTAGTGTACGAAACCGCAAGGCTACTGAATTTCAGACCTTGACGCAAGGCAGCAGGACAGTGGCGGAGTACGACCGCGCTTTTACGGAGTTGGCGAGGTATGCACCTTACATGGTCAATGATGAGTATATGAAGGCTAGGAAGTTTGAGAGTGGGCTCAGTGGACCGATACAGGACCGGGTTAACTTGCACAACATGCCAACTTACGCCGGAGTATTGGATAAAGCCATCCTGGCTGAAGCTAACTTGAACAGATACCAGAGTTCAGGAGAGAACCAGAGGAAAAGGCAGAATTTTGACAGTCGCCGAACACAGTTTAATACCAAGAAGAAAGCGAATGTTAGCAGCCCAGCCTACCCAAGAGAGGAAAGTGGTGCGAAGCCGACATGTTCGAGTTGTGGGAAGTCACATTTCGGGGTCTGTCGTCGGGCGTCTGGAGCTTGTTATGAATGTGGTGAAATGGGACACTATGTGAGAGATTGTCCTAAGGCAAAGACTGTTGATGACAAGAAGGATGAGGATGCCTCGGGTTCCGTTCAGAAGGGCAACGTTGGAAAAGGGAAGATGAGACAGGGCAGAGTTTTTGTACTGGTACCAGGAGACACTCAGAATGCTGAGACAGTGGTGTCAGGTATACTTCAAATTTGCTCTCAAGATGCATATGTATTGATTGATTCGGGCTCTACGCATTCATTCGTATCTGCTAAGTTTGCCGAGAAGATTAATAGGAGACTAGAACCCCTCGATTATATGTTATCTGTGTCTACTCCATCTGGGAGATCTATGATTGTTGCATCCATTTATAGAGCATGCATTGTTGAGATTGAGAATGTTGAATTGTTAGTAGATTTGATGCCTTTGGGCATGACTCATTTTGATGTCATACTGGGAATGGATTGGTTAGTCGCAAATCATGCATCTATTAATTGTGTTTCGAAGAAAGTCACACTGAAACCCCCAAACCTAGCCGAGGTTACATTTCAGGGTACAGGGGTAGTGCCCCCACCTTATTTGATTTCGTCCATTAGGGCCTATAAGTTAATTCGGAAAGGGTGTCAAGGTTTCTTGTGTAGCATACTGAATGATCAGAATGGAAATACTAATTTAGCCGACATTCCAGTTGTCAATGAATTCGCCGACGTCTTTCCAAATGATTTGCCTGGTCACTTAGTTGATAGAGGAATAGAGTTTACTGTTGATATCATGTCGGGAACACAACCGATCTCCAAAACACCCTATAGAATGGCCCCAGCTGAACTTAGGGAATTGAAACTGCAATTACAAGAATTGTTGGATAAGGGATTTATTAGGCCGAGCACTTCACCATGGGGAGCACCCGTTTTATTTGTTAAGAAAAAGGATGGCACACTCCGTCTTTGCATTGATTACAGAGAACTTAATAAGGTCACCATTAAAAACAAGTACCCATTACCTAGGATAGATGATTTGTTTGATCAGTTGCAAGGAGCACGAGTCTTTTCCAAAATTGATCTCAGGTCGGGTTACCATCAGCTTAAGGTTAAAGCCGAGGATGTTGAGAAGACCGCTTTCCGGACAAGATATGGCCACTATGAATTTTTGGTGATGCCTTTTGGAGTGACCAATGCCCCTGCTGCATTCATGGATTTAATGAACAGAGTCTTCAAACCATATTTGGATGAGTTTGTAGTTGTCTTCATTGATGATATATTGATCTATTCTAAGAGTAAAGCTGAGCATGAGAATCATTTGAGACTTGCCTTACAGATTTTGAGAGACCGGAAATTGTATGCTAAGTTTAACAAGTGTGAGTTTTGGCTTTCTACTATTTCATTCTTGGGTCATGTGATTAATGAAGAGGGTATTTCAGTTGATCCTAGTAAAATTGAAGCTGTTGTGAATTGGCCGAGGCCGACTAATGTGTCCGAGGTCCGGAGTTTTCTGGGTTTGGCAGGTTATTACAGGAAGTTTGTGAAGGATTTCTCCAGGACTGCAATTCCGTTGACGCAATTGACCAAGAAGGGAGCAGCGTTTGAATGGACCGAAGATCGGGAATCAGCCTTCCAGGAGTTGAAGACGAGGTTAGTCACAGCACCAGTTCTTGTACTTCCATCAGGTAATGAAGAGTTCCACATCTATAGTGACGCATCGCATAAGGGTTTGGGTTGTGTATTAATGCAAGAAGGCAAAGTCATAGCGTATGCATCTCGTCAGTTGAAGCCACATGAAAAGAACTATCCTACCCATGATTTAGAACTAGCAGCCATAGTATTTGCTTTGAAGATTTGGCGTCACTACTTGTATGGAGCTTCTTGTCAGGTTTTTACAGATCATAAGAGCTTAAAGTACCTGTTCACTCAGAAGGAATTGAATTTGAGGCAGAGAAGATGGCTCGAGTTGTTGAAGGACTACGACATGCAAATCCAATATCACCCCGGTAAAGCTAACACCATGGTCGACGCTTTGAGCAGAAAGGTAACTGGAAGTTTGGCATGTCTAACCATGATTTCAGCAGAACCGACTATTGTTGAGGAAGTAAAGGCAAGACAAATGGAGGATGAATTTTTCAAGAAGGTAGCCGACGAGATTATTACGAAGCCGAGACCAGGGTACACCGTTGAAAACCAAGTGCTCAAGTTCGAAGGAAGGTTATGTGTGGCCGACATCCCAGAGTTGAAGAAGAAAATTTTGCAGGAAGCTCATAGTTCTAAGTTTGCCATTCATCCAGGGAACACTAAGATGTATCAAGACGTGAAGCAGACATTTTGGTGGCCGAATATGAAAGGAGAAATAGCAGAGTTTGTGTCTCAGTGTTTGCATTGTCAACAAGTGAAAGCAGAGCATCAAAGGCCAGCAGGACTTCTTCAACCTTTGCCGATCCCGGAGTGGAAATGGGAACACATCTCCATGGATTTTGTGATTGGTTTGCCGAAGACGCAGAAAGGTATGGATTCGATTTGGGTTGTTGTTGACAGATTAACTAAGTCAGCACACTTTTTACCTGTTAAGACTACCTTCAACGCCGATCAACTCGCCTCGTTGTATGTGAACGAGATTATTAGACTTCATGGAGTGCCGATGTCAATTGTGTCAGACCGAGATCCGAAGTTTGTTTCCAGATTTTGGCAGAGTCTACAGAGGGCTTTTGGAGCCGAACTGAGATTTAGTACAGCTTTTCATCCACAGACGGATGGGCAAACAGAGAGGACTATTCAGACACTTGAAGATATGCTTAGACTATGTGTTTTGGACTTCCAAGGGAGTTGGGGAGTGCATTTACCCTTAGTGGAATTCGCTTACAACAACAGTTATCAAGCTAGCATTGGCATGGCGCCGTATGAAGCTTTGTACGGAAGAAAGTGTAGGTCGCCGATATGTTGGACCGAAGTTGGAGACAGAGCTCTGCTTGGTCCCGAATTGATTCAAGTAACAACAGAGAAGATTAAACTTATTCAACAGAGGATTAAGACTGCCCAGAGCCGACAAAAGAGCTACGCCGACCAGAGAAGGAATGAGTTAGAATTCGAAGTTGGGGATCATGTATTCCTGAAAGTTTCACCAATGAAAGGAGTTTCCAGATTTGGGAAGAAAGGTAAGTTAGCACCTCGTTATATTGGGCCATTTGAAATTCTTGACAAGGTTAACACCGTTGCCTACAGACTTGCTTTGCCGCCAGAATTAAGCCAAGTCCATAGTGTGTTTCACATTTCGATGTTGAGGAAGTATATTCGGGATCCATTGCATGTGATTGACTATTCCGGGATTGAAGTTAATGAGAATTTAGGCTATGATGAGAAGCCGATGTGTATTATCGATAGACAAGTCAAGCAGTTGAGAAACAAGTCAATACTGATGGTAAAGATCGAATGGAAAGAGCATTACGGCAAGGATGCCACATGGGAAATGGAAGAGGAAATGAGAACTCGACATCCAGAATTATTCTTGGAGCAAGGTAATCTAAGTTTGGGGACCAAACTTCTTTAAGGGGGGTAGGATGTAACAACCCTCATTCTGACTTAACCATGCTTGCATACATACCTGTATGATCTTGTCTTATGATGTTGCCAATCTTGTTTATCTTGTTTGTCTTGCTTTGTTTGAAGTGTTGCTTGCATGATTTTGTTCCTTGCTTGGTGTGTAGCCGAGGTCACCCTGAGCTTAGTTCACCCTTGAACCTTTGTACTTAGAATTTTTTTGGATTGACCTCCATCTTCACCCCGGGCATGTTTGCCGAGATGTCACTATCTAGGCCGAGGTGTTCGGAACCAAGGCCGAGATGTTTTGCACTTAGTGATCTTTGTCCTTGGACAGGTATGACCCAGACCGAGGTGTGGCACACCCAGGCCAAGGTGTAGCACAGCTTAGTCAAGTGTCGTCCTCCCTAGCCGATGTTTTTGATACCCTGTTGCCGAGCTTTGACTTTTTGCCGATATCATTACTTGCCGATGTGTCTTGCCATTTAGCTTGTTGAATACGCCTTGTCATAGACTTGTCTTATCAATCAGTCACCTTTTTGAGTTGAACCAACCCGATAATGCCACGTGCCCGAGCTGTGTGTTAAGACAGCCGGCAGACCTAGAAACAAATCATTTTGTCTCAAATCTTTGTCTTTAGAGAGAGAAGCTCTGGAGGAAGAAGGAAGGAGTTTTAGAGTGAGAGAGTAGAGTTCCGAGCTTGATCTCCGAGGATCGAACCGTTAGATTTGAGGTTTGAGGTTAGATTCTTACTCTACTCTAGTTAATCTTATTGGCTGTCAAGCTGCATTGCATGATTGAATTCGTTTTGCATGCCATGCATTGATTTGAAGTTGGTTTTGAAAAGAAAATGGTGTTCTTGAGTTCTTGAAGAAAAAGCCTCGTTTTGATCCGAAAGTTTGGAACTAGAACCATGTTTTTTGTGTTTGTTCTTGCATGATCTTCTTGTATGGGTACCCAGGTCCATGTTTTTGAACTCTTAGCATGAAATCTCAGTTTTTGGAACAAACGAGTTATGATTTTAGCATGCATGTTCTTGATGATCTTGTTCTTTGCATTCTTCAAGGGGGAAACCCAGGTTTTTCTCAATTTCGTTTTGAATAAGGCCATCAGGACCACACCTCGGTAGGAAGTGTGGGACCTCAGCAAGGGCTTGGTTGGTACCCAGGGTGTTTTCACGAGACGAGAAAACAGTGTTTAAACTCCCAGCATGTTTTGCTTTGTTATTGACTTGGATCTGGTGAGAATGCCGAGATCGTTTGCATGCATGTAGAGCTTGTTTTGAGAATGTATTTGCCATGTGATTGTAGGACCTTGATCTTTGCTTTGAGCCTACACCCGAGAAGAACCATGTGAGTGGTATTTCTAATAAAGCTATGTTATACTGTTTTGATAAATCTTGCTTTGCTTTGTTTTGATGAAAGTATTTGTTAAGCATGAATGATTAGCTCTATTTTGATGTCTCAAGTATAAGTTTTGTTTTGATGTTATCTTTGAAAAGTCCCTTGTGCTGGAGGACTCTAAACTTTCGCAGTACCGAGTATAAAAGGATACGGTCCTTTCCTTGGAAAGATATGGTGTTAAAGCAGGCTACGGGCCTAAGTAACACGAGACCATCGTGTTAAAAAGAGCTACGGGCTTAAGTAACACAAGTCCCTTGTGCTGGAGGACTATAAACTTTCGCAGTACCCTTGACTAATCGATTACGGATCGTACAGTCTTTGTCTTGCCACTGACGGTTTACCGCGTGGACTTGTTTGTTCGGAAAGCTGGATTTGTGTTTTGCCGATGTCAGTAAGCATCCCTTGAGACTTGTAAGATTTGATAGATGAATACGGTTCATCTCTTGATTTGATAAGGTTTTGATGTGTTTTGCTTTGAAAGAATCTCGGCTATTATTCATATGGTTTTGGCATGCTTTGTTTTGAAAAGACTTCGGCTATATTCATGCAAAACCTTTATTTTTGTACCATTCACTGAGTATCCAAGCTCACCCTCTCTATATATATGTAGGTGATGAGCAGGACGGCGGCGACGCCTAGATATGTTTTGCACAGCTTGTTTTGGGTTCATGATTATGTCGGCCTTGTTTTGTACTCATGTCGGCAATATTGTAATTACGTCGGCCAAGCTTGAAAATCATGTTTCTTGACTTGTATTCATTGTATTTTGTACATGTCGGCTCGAGAAGCCTTTTGATCAAGATGTAACTTGTATTTTTGTTATTCCAAACTGGTTGTAAAGCTATATCTTGTATGTCATTCCATCTGATTTATGCACGGCTCTCATGGACTACTTGTATTTTGATTTATTGCTTTCGCAAATTTTGAGCCCCATATGTATATTATACTCTGATTATGTGTGATCTTTGTAAGTTGGCCTTCGGTAATCACGGATTACTGGCTATCACGGCACCATCCTACTAGGGGCGGTTTGGGGTCGTGACACATTCTTTTCTAACTAATTCCTCTTTTGGCTTGGAGTACGTGGTTTGTTTTTATGCTTTAGCGTATTGCATAAGTGTGATTACTGCCATATCAAACATACTACCATGAGGCTATATGCTTACTTGATATACTTGTTTGAATGCCTGTGGATGAAGGCTATTCATCGAAATAGGGATACTTTGATTAAATGTATATATGAGATCACTTTTTCAAGTGGTACATATTCGAAACACTTTTTCAAAACAAACATGAAATCAAACGTTCCAACTTCTAGTGAAATTAGTCTGTACTTGTATGTTAAAGATAAAATAAGAACATATATTGTACATAAGAATCAAATCATAATTAGTAGAGACCGATCTTTGATCGGATAAGTGGGGTGCTCATTATTGACCTTCCTCTCTCATACCTAAGTTCCCGAACCAAGACACTTTGGTAACGACGGACTAATGGCCTTTAGCATGAGTCACGGGGTTTTCTAAGTTTCCCAAAATAAATATTTAGGTGGTAACTCTAATATCTAGCAAAGCAGTCCATTTTTGGCATTTGATTCAAAACATCGATTTTCCAAAAGAAATTGCTAGATTGGACCCTTTTTGTGTTTCCACTGTTTTACATTGCACTTGTAAAATTAGATTCAGAACCAGCACAAGTGGAGTCTGAACTATAAGGGCTATTCATTCTTCTGAAAGGGAGCTCGAAAAGCCGAGTTGCAATTTTTGGCGACTCTGCTTGTGATTTAGAGAACTTGACTTGAAATTTATGATGTGAATTTTCATCTACATTTATATGTTCTTTGCATTGCATTTGCATTGGTGCCCTTAAGTCCCTGTGTTTGCTATCTGCTATTCCTGGATGGTTTGCTGGAGGCTTGCCTACAAAGCTTGCCAAAAGGCTGACCGGTCATGGGCTCTACCATGCTGCGAACACAACCCATGGATCTAGATTATCGTTGTACTGTTTGATCCTCCTTTCATTTCTCGGTGTTAGGTGTGAGAGGTATATTAGGTAGTCTTGCTGTCATACCCTCTATGACTATTCGACCTAATGCATATAGTATGCTCTAGTGACTATTCCAAATTAGGACAGGATGCCACCCGTATAGGATGTTATGAAACCATTTGCTTGAAATAGTGCAACCTAGATCATGTCAAAATCTAGGACAGGGTATGTCACGACCCCAAACCGCCCCTAGTAGAATGGTGCCGTGATGGCCAGTAATCCGTGATTACCGAAGGCCAACTTACAAGATCAAACGCAATCAGAGTATAATATATGGGGCTCACAAATGCGGAAGCAATAAATCAAAATACAAGTGGTCCATGAGAGCTGTGCATAGATCAGATGTAATGACATACATGACGTGGTTTACATTCGGTTGATAACAAAATACATGTTACAATCTTGATCAAAAGGCTTCTAAAGCCGACACGTGCAAATACAAAAGGTGTAAGCCAAGAAGCATGATTTTCAAGATTTGCCGACGTAAATGCAACATTACCGACATGAATACAAAACAAAGCTGACATAAATATGAGTCAAGCCGACGTGACAAGAATCCAAAACAAGCTTGCAAAACACATCTAGGCGTCGCCGCCGTCCTGCTCATCACCTACATATATATAGAGAGGGTGAGCTTGGATACTCAGTGAATGGTACTAGAAATAAAGGTTTTGCATGAATAATAGCCGAAGTCTAATCAAAGAAAACATGCCAAAACCATACGAATATTAGTCGAGATCCTTCCAGAGCAAAACACATCAAAACTTTATCAAAATCAAGAGATGAACCGTATTCATCTATCAAGTCTTACAAGTCTCAAGGGATGCTTACTAGCATCGGCAAAACACAAATCAAGCTTCCCGAACAAACAAATCCACGCGGTAAACCGCCAGTGGCAAAACAAGGACTGCACGATCCGTAATCGATTAGTCAAGGTACTGCGAAAGTTTATAGTCCTCCAGCACAAGGGACTTGTGTTACTTAAGCCCGTAGCTCTTTTTAACACGATGGTCTTCTGTTACTTAGGCCCGTAGCCCGCTTTAACACGATAGTCTTTCCAAGAAAGGACCGTATCCTTTTATACTTAGTGCTGCGAAAGTTTAGAGTCCTCCAGCACAAGGGACTTTTATACTTGGTACTGCGAAAGTTTAGAGTCCTCCAGCACAAGGGACTTTTCAAAGATGACATCAAAACTAAGCTTATACTTGATACATCAAAATAGAGCTAATCATTCATGCTTAACAAATACTTTCATCAAAACAAGGTAAAGCAAGGTTTATCAAAACAGTATAACATAGCTTTATTAAAATACCACTCACCTAGATCTTCTCGGGTGTAGGCTCAAAGCAAAGGTCAAAGTCCTACAATCACATGGCGAATCACACTCTCAAAACAAGCTTTACATACAAGCAATGATCTCGGCACTCTCACCGAATCTAAGTTAATAACAAAGCAAAACATGCTGGGAGTCAAGACACTGTTTTCCACGTCATGGAAACACACAGGGTACCATCCAGGTCTAGCCGAGGTCCCACACCTCCTTGCCGAGGTGTGGTCTCGATGGCCACATTCAAAACAAAATCGGGAAAACCTGGGTTTCCCCCCTTGAAGAATGCAAAGAACAAGATCATCAAGAACATCAAGAACATGCATGCTAAAATCATAACTTGTTTATTCAAAACTGAGATTTCATGCTAAGAGTTCAAAAACATGGACCTAGGTACCCACACAAGGAAATCGTGTGAAAACAAACACAAAAACATGGTTCTTGCCATACACTTCCGGATCAAAACAAGACTTTTTCTTCAAGAACACATGAACATTATTTTCTCTTCAAAAACCAACTTCAAATCAATGCATGGCGTGCAAAACGAATTCAATCATGCAATGCAGCTTGATAGTCAATAAGAATAACTAGAGCAGAGCAAGAATCTAACCTCAAAACCCAAATCTAACGGTTCGATCCTCAAAGATCAAGCTCGGGACTCTACTTTCTCACTCTAAAACTCCTTCCTTCTTCCTCTAGAGCTTCTCTCTCTAAAAACAAAGATTTGAGACAAAATGATTTGTTTCTAGGTCTGCCGGCTGTCTTAACACTCAGCTCGGACACGTGGCACTACCGGGTTGGTTCAACTCGAAAAGGTGACTGATTGATAAGACAAGTCTATGACAAAGCGTATGCAGCAAGCTAAGGCAAGACACATCGGCAAGTAATGATATCGGCTAAAGTCAAAGCTTCGGCAACAGGGTATCAAAGACATCGGCTAGGGAGGACGACACTTGACTAAGCTGTGCTACACCTTGGCCTGGGTGTGCCACACCTCGGTCTAGGCCATACCTGCCCAAGGACAAAGATCACTAAGTGCAAAACATCTCGGCCTAGATGATACACTCCTCGGCCTTGGGTCCAAACACCTCGGCCCAGATAGTGACATCTCGGCAGACATGCCCGGGGTGAAGATGGAGGTCAACCAAGTGGTTCCAAAATAGTTCTAAGTACAAAGGTTCAGAGGTGAACTAAGCTCAAGATGACCTCGGCTACACACCGAGCAAGGAACAAAATCATGCAAGCAACACTTCAAACAAAGCAAGACAAAACAAGATAAACAAGATTTGCAACATCATAAGACAAGATCATTCAGGAATGTATGCAAGCATGGCTAAGTCAAAACGAGGGTTGTTACATCCTACCCCCCTTAAAAAGTTTGGTCCCCAAACTTAGGTTACCTTGTTCCAAGAACAATTCTGGATGCCGAGTTCTCATATCCTCTTCCATTTCCCATGTGGCATCCTTGCCGTAATGCTCTTTCCATTCCACCTTTACCATTGGTATCGACTTGTTTCTCAACTGCCTAACTTGTTTGTCGATAATACATATCGGCTTCTCTTCATAGCCTAAATTCTCATTAACTTCAGTCCCAGAATAGTCAATCACATGCAGTGGATCCCGTATATACTTTCTTAACATCGAAACATGAAACACATTATGGACTTGGCTTAATTCGAGTGGCAAAGCAAGTCTGTAGGCAACGGAGTTAACCTTGTCAAGAGTTTCAAATGGCCCAATATAACGAGGTGCTAACTTACCTTTCTTCCCAAATCTGGAAACTCCTTTCATTGGTGAAACTTTCAGGAATACATGATCCCCAACTTCGAATTCTAACTCATTCCTTCTCTGGTCGGCGTAGCTCTTTTGTCGGCTCTGGGCAGTTTTAATCCTCTGTTGAATAAGTTTAATCTTTTCTGTTGTTACTTGAATCAATTCGGGACCAAGCAGAGCTCTGTCTCCAACTTCGGTCCAACATATCGGCGACCTGCATTTTCTTCCATACAAAGCCTCATACGGCGCCATGCCAATGCTAGCTTGATAACTGTTGTTGTAAGCGAATTCTACTAAGGGCAAATGCACTCCCCAACTTCCTTGGAAGTCCAATACACAAAATCTAAGCATATCTTCAAGTGTCTGAATTGTTCTCTCTGTTTGCCCATCCGTCTGGGGGTGGAAAGCTGTGCTAAACTTCAACTCGGCTCCAAAAGCTCTTTGTAGACTCTGCCAAAATCTGGAAACAAACTTCGGATCTCGGTCTGACACAATTGACATCGGCACCCCATGAAGTCTAATAATCTCGTTCACATACAACAAGGCAAGTTGATCGGCGTTGAAGGTAGTCTTAACAGGCAAAAAGTGTGCTGACTTAGTTAGTCTGTCAACAATAACCCAAATCGAATTCATATCTTTCTGTGTCTTCGGCAAGCCAATCACAAAATCCATGGAGATGTGTTCCCATTTCCATTCAGGAATCGGCAAAGGTTGAAGAAGTCCTGCTGGTCTCTGATGTTCTGCTTTTACTTGTTGGCAATGCAAACACTAGGACACGAATTTGGCTATTTCTCTCTTCATATTTGGCCACCAAAACGTCTGTTTTACATCATGATACATCTTGGTATTTCCTGGATGAACAGCAAACTTGGAAGCATGAGCTTCCTGTAAAATTTTTCTTTTCAACTCTGGAAAGTCAGCCACACACAATCTTCCTTCAAACTTGAGCACTTGGTTCTGAATAGTGTACCCTGATCTCGGCTTTGTAACAATCTCATTGGCTACCCTTCTGAAGAATTCATCCTTCATTTGTCTTGCCTTTACTTCCTCAACAATAGTTGGTTCTAGTGAGATCATGGTTAGACATGCCAAATTTCCAACTGACTTTCTGCTCAGGGCGTCGGCTACGCCGTTGGCTTTACCTGGGTGATATTGAATCTGCATATTGTAGTCTTTCAACAGCTCAAGCCATCTCCTCTGCCTCAAATTCAATTCTTTCTGAGTGAACAGGTACTTTAAACTCTTATGATCTGTAAAAACCTGACAAGAAGCTCCATACAAGTAGTGACGCCAAATCTTTAAAGCAAATACAACGGCGGCTAACTCCAAATCATGGGTAGGATAGTTCTTTTCATGTGGCTTCAACTGACGAGATGCATAAGCTATGACTCTACCCTTTTGCATTAATACACAACCCAAACCCTTATGCGATGCATCACTATAGATATGAAACTCTTCATTACCTGATGGAAGTACAAGTACTGGTGCTGTAACTAACCTCGTCTTCAGTTCTTGGAAAGCGGATTCCCGATCTTCAGTCCATTCATACGGTGCTCCCTTCTTGGTCAATTGCGTCAATGGAACTGCGATCCTTGAGAAATCTTTCACAAACTTCCTGTAATAACCTGCCAAACCCAGAAAACTTCGAACCTCGGACACATTGGTCGGCCTCGGCCAATTCACTACGGCTTCAACTTTGCTAGGATCAACCGAGATACCTTCTTCATTTATCACATGTCCCAGAAATGAAATAGTAGAAAGCCAAAACTCACACTTTTTAAACTTAGCATACAGTTTCCGATCTCTCAAAATCTGCAAAGCAAGTCTCAAATGATTCTCATGTTCAGCTTTACTCTTGGAATAGATCAATATATCATCAATGAAGACAACTACAAACTCATCTAAGTATGGCTTGAAGACTCTGTTCATTAAATCCATAAATGCAGTAGGGGCATTGGTTACTCCAAAAGGCATCACTAAAAATTCGTAGTGGCCGTATCTTGTCCGAAAAGCAGTCTTCTCAACATCTTCGGCTTTAACTTTAAGTTGATAGTAACCTGACCTAAGGTCAATCTTAGAAAAGACTCGTGCTCCTTGTAGTTAGTCAAGCAAATCATCAATCCTAGGTAATGGGTACTTGTTTTTAATGGTGACCTTATTAAGTTCTCTGTAATCAATGCAAAGACGGAGTGTGCCATCCTTTTTCTTAACAAATAAAACGGGTGCTCCCCATGGTGAAGTGCTCGGCCTAATAAATCCCTTATCCAACAATTCTTGCAGTTGCAGTTTCAATTCCCTAAGTTCGGCTGGGGCCATTCTACAGGGTGTTTTGGAGATCGGCTGTGTTCCCGATATGATATCAACAGTAAACTATATTCCTCTATCAACTAAGTGGCCAGGAAAATCATTTGGAAAGACGTCGGCGAATTCATTGACAACTGGAATGTCGGCTAAATTAGCATTTCCATTCTGATCATTCAGTATACTACAAAAGTAACCTTGACACCCTTTCCGAATTAACTTATAGGCCCTAACGGACGAAATCAAATAAGGTGGGGGCACTACCCCTTTACCCTGAAATGTGACCTCGGCTAGGTTTGGGGGTTTCAGTGTGACACTCTTCGAAACACAATTAATAGAGGCGTGATTTGCTACTAACCAATCCATTCCCAATATAACATCAAAATAAACTATGTCCAATGGCAGTAAGTCAACTAACAATTCAACATTCTCAATCACAACAACACATGCTCTATAAATGGATGCAACAATCATAGATCTCCCAGATGGAATAGACACAGATAATACATAATCAAGGGGTTCTAGTTCTCTATTAATCTTCTCGGCAAACTTAGCAGATACAAACGAATGCGTAGAACCCGAATCAATCAACACATAAGCATCTTGGGAGTAAATTAGGAGTATACCTGACACCACTGTCTCAGCATTCTGAGTGTCTCCTGGTACTAGCGCAAATACTCTACCTTGCCTCATCTGCCCTTTTCCAACATTACCCTTCTGAACAGAACCCGGGGTATTCTCACCTTTCTTGTTGTTATCAGCCTTTGTCTTAGGGCAATCTTTCACATAATGACCCATTTCGCCACATTCATAACAAGCTCCAGACGTCCGACGACAGACCCTGAAATGCTGCTTCCCACAATCCGAACACGTCGGTTTAGCATTACCTTCCTGCCTTAGGTTACCAGCACTGCCCATGTTCGTCTTCTTCTTGGTGCCCACCTGTGCTCGGCGATTGTCATAGTTCTGTCTCTTTCGCTGGTTCTCTCCTGAGCTCTGGTATCGATTCAAGTTAGCTTCGGCCAGAATGGCTTTGTCCAACACTTCGGCGTAAGTCGACATAATGTGCAAGTTAACCCGGTCTTGGATCGGTCCGCGAAGCCCACTCTCGAACTTCCTAGCCTTCATGTATTCATCGTTGGCCATGTGAGGTGCAAACCTCGCCAACTCAGTAAAAGCGCGGTCGTATTCCACCACTGTTCGGTCGCCTTGCGTCAAAGTCTGAAATTCAGTAGCCTTGCGGTTTCGAACACTTAGGGGAAAGTGTTTGTTGTAGAACAACTCCAAGAATCGGGTCCAGGTCAAGTCTGTATTGCTTTCTCGAACCATCATCCACCATCTGCGAGCGTCATCATCTAACGTGAATGCTGCCAATGTCACTTTCTGAGCGTTGGTGCTAGGAAAGATCTCGAACAACTTTTCCATTTCCAAAACCCACGCCTCAGCCTTCATCGGCTCTGTACCCCTAGAGAATCTCGGTGGTTTCATTTTCTTGAACTCCCTGATCAAAGCTATCGTGCCATCCCCATATAAGGCTGGCTGTGGAGGAACTTGCGGCACTGGAGGAGGTGGAGGCGGAACTACATTTCGGCTGTTGGTCTGCTCGGCCTGAGTCGACGTAGCACGAGCATACTGCTGTCTTGTTTGCCTCAACTCGCGGGCCAAACCTTCAACTATTCTTTCCAGTCTGTCCATTCTGTCTTCGGGCTGGTCTCGACCAATTGGAGGTCTACCTCTCCTCATGATGCTATGAGTATGCAAAGTGTGAGTTTAAAACAGAATAAGCAAGTAACCACATAGGCAAGTAAAAAAATAAGCTTATCAAGACAAAACACCTTGTTCAAATAGCAAGCACTATGATGCAGTCCTAACATCAATTCTAAGGGAAATCCTATGCTCTTTAGGACTCAAAGTGTGTGAATAACGTATTATAAGGAACTTGTGCTCTGATACCATTCTGTTACGACCCCAAACCGCCCCTAGTAGAATGGTGCCGTGATCGCCAGTAATCCATGATTACCGAAGGCCAACTTACAAGATCAAACGCAATCAGAGTATAATATATGGGGCTCACAAATGCGGAAGCAATAAATCAAAATACAAGTGGTCCATGAGAGCTGTGCATAGATCAGATGTAATGACATACATGACGTGGTTTACATTCGGTTGATAACAAAATACATGTTACAATCTTGATCAAAAGGCTTCTAAAGCCGACACGTGCAAATACAAAAGATGTAAGCCAAGAATCATGATTTTCAAGATTTGCCGACGTAAATGCAACATTGCCGACATGAATTCAAAACAAAGCCGACATAAATATGAGTCAAGCCGATGTGACAAGAATCCAAAACAAGCTTGCAAAACACATCTAGGCGTCGCCGCCGTCCTGCTCATCACCTACATATATATAGAGAGGGTGAGCTTGGATACTCAGTGAATGGTACTAGAAATAAAGGTTTTGCATGAATAATAGCCGAAGTCTAATCAAACAAAACATGCCAAAACCATACGAATATTAGTCGAGATCCTTCCAGAGCAAAACACATCAAAACTTTATCAAAATCAAGAGATGAACCGTATTCATCTATCAAGTCTTACAAGTCTCAAGGGATGCTTACTAGCATCGGCAAAACACAAATCAAGCTTCCCGAACAAACAAATCCACGCGGTAAACCGCCAGTGGCAAAACAAGGACTGCACGATCCGTAATCGATTAGTCAAGGTACTGCGAAAGTTTATAGTCCTCCAGCACAAGGGACTTGTGTTACTTAAGCCCGTAGCTCTTTTTAACACGATGGTCTTCTGTTACTTAGGCCCGTAGCCCGCTTTAACACGATAGTCTTTCCAAGAAAGGACCGTATCCTTTTACACTTAGTGCTGCGAAAGTTTAGAGTCCTCCAGCACAAGGGACTTTTATACTTGGTACTGCGAAAGTTTAGAGTCCTCCAGCATAAGGGACTTTTCAAAGATGACATCAAAACTAAGCGTATACTTGATACATCAAAATAGAGCTAATCATTCATGCTTAACAAATACTTTCATCAAAACAAGGTAAAGCAAGGTTTATCAAAATAGTATAACATAGCTTTATTAAAATACCACTCACCTAGATCTTCTCGGGTGTAGGCTCAAAGCAAAGGTCAAAGTCCTACAATCACATGGCGAATCACACTCTCAAAACAAGCTTTACATACAAGCAATGATCTCGGCACTCTCACCGAATCTAAGTTAATAACAAAGCAAAACATGCTGGGAGTCAAGACACTATTTTCCACCTCATGGAAACACACAGGGTACCATCCAGGTCTAGCCGAGGTCCCACACCTCCTTGCCAAGGTGTGGTCCCGATGGCCACATTCAAAACAAAATCGGGAAAACCTGGGTTTCCCCCCTTGAAGAATGCAAAGAACAAGATCTTCAAGAACATCAAGAACATGCATGCTAAAATCATAACTTGTTTATTCAAAACTGAGATTTCATGCTAAGAGTTCAAAAACATGGACCTGGGTACCCACGCAAGGAAATCGTGTGAAAATAAACACAAAAACATGGTTCTTGCCATACACTTCCGGATCAAAACAAGACTTTTTCTTCAAGAACACATGAACATTATTTTCTCTTCAAAAACCAACTTCAAATCAATGCATGGCATGCAAAACGAATTCAATCATGCAATGCAGCTTGATAGTCAATAAGAATAACTAGAGCAGAGCAAGAATCTAACCTCAAAACCCAAATCTAACGGTTCGATCCTCAAAGATCAAACTCGGGACTCTACTTTCTCACTCTAAAACTCCTTCCTTCTTCCTCTAGAGCTTCTCTCTCTAAAAACAAAGATTTGAGACAAAATGATTTGTTTCTAGGTCTGCCGGCTGTCTTAACACTCAGCTCGGACACGTGGCACTACCGGGTTGGTTCAACTCGAAAAGGTGACTGATTGATAAGACAAGTCTATGACAAAGCGTATGCAGCAAGCTAAGGCAAGACACATCGGCAAGTAATGATATCAGCTAAAGTCAAAGCTTCGGCAACAGGGTATCAAAGACATCGGCTAGGGAGGACGACACTTGACTAAGCTGTGCTACACCTTGGCCTGGGTGTGCCACACCTCGGTCTAGGCCATACCTGCCCAAGGACAAAGATCACTAAGTGCAAAACATCTCGGCCTAGATGATACACTCCTCGGCCTTGGGTTCGAACACCTCGGCCCAGATAGTGACATCTCGGCAGACATGCCAGGGTGAAGATGGAGGTCAACCAAGTGGTTCCAAAATAGTTCTAAGTACAAAGGTTCAAAGGTGAACTAAGCTCAAGATGACCTCGGCTACACACCGAGCAAGGAACAAAATCATGCAAGCAACACTTCAAACAAAGCAAGACAAAACAAGATAAACAAGATTTGCAACATCATAAGACAAGATCATTCAGGAATGTATGCAAGCATGGCTAAGTCAAAACAAGGGTTGTTACAGGGTAACCCTACCCCTTCATAGGGGTGTTTTGGTTCTTTTACATGGTATGTGCTTTCACAGTGAAACTGTACAGGTTGGTTCATATCAGTGGTACAAATGACCAGTCAGTTTGAAAACAAAGTTCGGTGGGGATCACAGTTCAACTGCGTGTTGTAATTGTTGAAAATTGAGGCCGAAGTGCTGTCCGATTTTTTATTTTGTTTTTTTCTTTCTTCCTTTTGCTAGGTAGTTTTTCATCATAGCTTCAGAAAGACCCAATATCCCTCAAGTTGTTTGGACTCGTTCCCGCAGACTGTGTAAAGCTCAAGATCTTATTAATGGTCAGCCAGTGTTAGTTTCTCTCCCGCCAGTTACTCGACGAAGAAGGAACAAACAGGCATTAGCATCGGTACAGAGCGCTCTGTCAACACCTGTTTGTGCATATAATTCACCAACATCTCTCCCACCTAGAACAAGGATGGCACAGAATGTAGAAGAACTTGCAGTCGTGATGGCAGCTGTTCAGAGAACCATGGATACCGTAAATCAACGGATGGCCGCACAGGATGAGGTCATCGCTGATCTGCGATGCCTATCTAGGGCATCTGCATCTACAGTGCATCCAATCCCTACTGCTCAGCCAAATCCTGATCTTCCTCCACCAATGGAAAATCCCCAGATCCCAGATCCCCAAGAGGTGTTTCCACAAGCTCCAACTTATAGGTCCTTGGCACAACCCCAGGGGGAACTCCCTTCCTCTGACATCAACGATGATCTAGCAATGATAAAAATTGTCAGGCTAGAGAAAGTGCTAAAAAAAATCCCAAGGCTTCAATTCCATTCCAGATATTGAAGACGGGTACACTGAGGCTTCAATTAGACTACCGAAGAAGTTTAAAATGCCCCCACATCGACAGATTCGATGGAAGTGTGGATCCAATTGTACATGTCCGCCTATTTTCAGATGTTCTGAGGCCAATGGGTCTTTCTCATGCTCAGAAACTGTCGTTGTTTGGGAGAACTCTGTCTGATGTAGCGGCCATTTGGTATGCGAAATTGAAGGATTTTATGAAGCAGAACTGGGAGGAACTATCTGAGGGGTTTGTTAACCAGTATTCATATAACACTCAGATCGAAGTAACCGTCAATGAGTTGGAGGCAACTACCTAGAACCCCAAAGAACCTTTTGTTGACTTTGTCGCCAGATGGAAAGCAAAGGTAGCCCGGATGTCAAACAGACCCTTTAAAAGGGAGCAAGTCAGGCTAGTGGTCCACAATCTCGAGCTTGATATGCTACAAAGGATGATAGTGACTCCGTTGTCTGCATTTGCTTCACTACACGAATTCGGGGTCCAAATTGAAAGTGCATTCAAGAAGGGGATTATCCATAGAACTAGTGAACCTACAAAAAGGCCATTCACTCGGAGTACCAATGCTGGTACTAGCATTATTCCACGGTCTGCAGATGTCAGTACCTTGGCTACATCGTCGGCCAAGATGGCGATCCGTTTGCTGCTGCTACAAACTCACAAACCGCACAAAATGGTCAACCTTGGTACCAAAGAACTTTTACCCCTCTCCATATGATTCCAACCCGCGCCCTCAAGATGTTATTGGAAAGAGGGCATCTCAAGCTTCTCGATCCATGACCTCTCCCAAACCCACTGCCAGCTAGACACGACCCAACTCAATATTGTTCCTTCCACCAACAACACATCCATCCTACAGACTCATGTCTTCGTCTACGTCATGAGATCTAGAATCTCATTGACAACAAAGTCATCGCCCCTCCTAAACCAAATGTGACAACCAACCCACTTCCCGTACACAACCAAGTTCCTCTCCCCAGAAATATTAACTATATCCAAACACTACCGCCTACCTTCAACCCCAGCACATATATTACCTCGTCCCACCTACCAAAACTGGATGTAATTCTCCCCGAAGGCACGAATATATGCATGATAGACTTAACCCCACAAATCCAACCTAAGAATGTGATGGCAAAAATAGAGAAAGAGGAGAATACACCAAAGATCGAGCTATCTGATACCTATGTTATAGAAAAGGGGGCCTCACTTGCAGAGGAGTATGATCCCAGCTCTTATATTGTAACCATTGATCAGCTAAAACCAGTGGTCATATTACCAGATGTTCTCAGTGTCAATGCTATCAGGGAAGGCCAATTAGGGCAACACCAGAATGATTGGCCTGAACGAAGCCTAAATGACTTGGCTGAGCAGGAGGAAGACCTAGCCCAGAAGGAAGAAGACCTAGCCAATCTCTACTTCTTTGATAAAGAGGGTACAAGCAGTCCGGATAGGCTAGTGGGATTCAAGTCAGCCAGAAACAAACAACGGTTGGCTCAGTAACGAAGAGCTAGATGAGGCAGAACAGACAAGACGGGTCAAGAAAGAAAAGGCCGAGGCTACATCCTTGATTAGCACAGAACAAGTGTTGGAACAATTCCAGCATGAAAGAATGGAAGCAATCCAAAGGAAGATAGCCTCAGAGCAAGGAAGTGACAACAAAACAATGCCATTTTGGAATGCAGAAACCAAAACCATAGTGGAAAAGGAATGGCATGTTATTGATGAGAGACATGATGTGAACATGCTCCAGGTAAAGCCTGATAAAAATCTAGCCATGACTGCATGAGAGTGGTGGTAGGATAATGATTTGAGTTACGTATACACGGATGAAGGGTGGAAATCTGATACCCCTAACGATACGTGGTATACGGACAAGATCAATCACATGACCCGGAGTGGTTGGTACTTAAAACTTGCGGTTGTAGATCAACCAGAATCCTCCAACAAAAAGGTTGTGAATACAAAAGAGAAGGATTGTGAAGAGAACCTGGTCTTGAAGCAACTCAAGAAGATTTAGGAAGATATATCAATCTGGGGACTGATAATGGCTTCTCGGGAGCATAGGCAAGCACTTCTAGAGGCAATGAATTGGATCAAACTGCCTATTGACACTACCGCTGATCAACTAGTGTCATTAGTAACATTCGGAGATGTGACGCCAGTGATATCTTTCACAGATAAAGAGCTGCCACCTAAGGGTGCCAACCACAACCGACCCTTGTACATGACTCTGGAGAGTTGAAAAAAGTGGATTCCAGTGGTGTTAGTGGATAATGGATCAGCAATTAATGTGTGCCTGGTACGGACCGCTTATGCCATAGGTTTGAGGCCTGTTGACTTCACGCCCACAACCCAATCCGTTCGAGCTTATGACAACACAAACCGGGATGTTATGGGAATGTTCAAAAGCCTTATCCTAATCGGCCCCTCCGAACATGAGGTAGAATTCCATGTAATGGATGTACCAGCAACTTTCAATCTACTGCTGGGAAGGCCTTGGTTGCATCAGATAAAGTTGTGTCATCAACAGTTCATCAGTTGGTGAAATACCCCTTTAAAGATGGAATTGCTACTATGTACGATAATTCTGTGATCCATCCTCCCCAAGGGATTGCCAATCTAGTGTTGGAAATCATGCATAGGAAAGAAGATATATTCCTTTTTGGCTTCTCGCTGACAGAGGCCCGGGTGGTTCAAACCATCATAGCAGAAGGTGACGGAACTTATGTGAGTGCTCAGTCCATCTATATGATGAACAAATAGAGACATATGCCTGGATCAGGACTGGGCAGGAGTGGCAGGCAAGGAGGTACTGTTGCCAAGGAAATAAGTCACAACCCCATGCTTTTAGGCTGGGATACAAACCTACTACTGAGGATTGGCAAAGGAAGGGAGCTGAGTTGAAAGGAAGAATTAAAGCAAAAAAGGCTGGGAAACAGTATGAGTTAGTCCACAAGCCAATACGGGGAACCTTGAACGGACGCTTTGTCCGCCAAGGGGAAGATTTCCCCTTTTGTGGATTTCCGGAACCTTGGTTTGACCAGAAGACAAAGACAATGTGTCTCGGGTTCGAGATCTTCTTCGGGCACCAGTTACCAGAAAAGAAAGATGCGATGGACCTGAACATTAAGACAGATCAAGGCATGGCTGCAAATATGGATGTTGAAGAAGAAGAGCTGTTGGGAAAAACACTGACTAACCTGCTAACGAATTCCACTGTTGGAACTGAGTCTGACAACTTAGGGGATAGTTTTACTATCTCAATGATCGGGGATAAACCAACTGCGAATTTCTCTAATCTTATTGTGGATGCATCTGAGGCTCCGCACCTGGACTGGAAATTTGAAAAGGGGATCATCATCAGCAGTTCTGAATCGGATGACAATTCTGAATCTAATTCCACTAAGTCTATAGAGTCAGAGTCAGATTCGAGTTCTTCTAAGTCTGGTGCCTCCGGGGGTGGTAACCCGGATACCAAAGTCCTGTCCAAGTTGTCTTTTAGTTTTTCTTTTGAGTCAACTGTAACTGAGGACCTAGACTTTACTAATGGGAATGCCATAGATTTTGCTTACTTCTTTGTGCCATTAGTTTGCTGCACGGATCTTGATTTTCAAAATTTTGACTTAAACTAACAGGAAGAAATTCCTCGGGCTTTGAAAATTTTGGTTGACCAAGAAGAGGAAAGGCGTATTAAGCCCTGTACAAATGAAATCATTGCAATTAACGTAGGTACTGATTAGGATCCCCGTTTGGTCCAGATCGGATCCACATTGTAGTCAGAGGAACGTGAGTGTTTAATCGCTTTATTAAAAAAATTCAAAGATGTTTTCGCATGGCCCTACGAAGATGACTTTCCATTACCCCATATCGATGAACTAGTAGACCTTACAATTGGCCATGCTTTGCTTTCATTCATGGATGGGTTTTCCAGGTATAATCAGATTTTGATGGCACCAGAGGACAGAGAGAAAACTGCTTTCACCACGTCGTGGGGTACCTACCGCTATAGAGTTATGCCTTTTGAATTGAAAAATGCCGGAGCTACATATCAGAGAGCTACGACCACCATCTTGCACGACATGATCCACATAGAGGTTAAGGTGTATGTTGACGATATGATAGTCAAGTCTAAAGAGCGAGAAAGCCATTACACCGCATTGGAAAATTTCTTTGTGCAGATTAGGGAGTACAAATTGAGGTTGAACCCTATAGAGAAGTGGTTTGGAAATACTCTTCTGATCCTGGGGAGCGCTCGAGATCCGCTGATAGTCACCTGAAATGGGATAAACACTCCGGTCGGGGGTGCCAGAATTAGCACTCCGACGGATAAGTCAGTCTCTACACTCAAGAATGCTTGTGTTCTAAGTTAAGCAGAGTAATTCTCACAGACCTTTCTTAGTTTGTTGTTCCTTTATTTATACCTGTTTTCTGGGCCTCATGGAAAGGCCCACTTGTCATTCATTATCCTCTTATTTACTCGGCTCCATAGTTCAGTATCTATTCGGCCTATCTATTATATTCGGCATCCTTATCGTATAGGGTAGAGCCGTGTAATATCTGTCTTCTAGAGTACGCCTCTGATTATTCCTAAAATCCGGCTCCCACAATTGCCCCCCAAACACCTCACTAGCATCAGTTAGTCGGCGTGTTTGGCTAGAAGTCAAAAATTCGGCGGTTATTCCTCTTCCCGATGCGTGTCAGAATGCGTACGTATTTTTTGGTCACTGTAACGCTCTCCCACCCCATTCGTGCTTCTCTCGCATTTATTATCATTTGAAACTTAAGTCCCTTCGAAAACATGCTTTTTCGAACATTTGAACCTCCTGGACTGCCAGTCGGTATCTCTTCTTCGACGCGTTTTCTGTAATTCCTATCCGTTCTCTTCTTGTCTCATTTGCCTTTCATAAGTTTTCTTCTCTTCTCCTTGCAATCCTATTTTCCGCTTTTATTTTTGATTTAGAATATCATTGGGTCCTTACTAGAATGGCCAAGCATTTGAAAGACCTCCTTTCCGAGGGTCGAATTTCTAGGTTCCGAAGACATTTTTCTATCCCTGAGGATGTCCATCTTTCTCTGGTAACGGACAATACCCTTGATATGGAGAGGGATGACCAAAATACAATCGTCTTCCCTCTCTTGTCTATTGCGGAGGGCGGAGTTCGCTTTCCCCTACACACATTTCTCAGGGCCGTCCTCCGTTATTGGAGTCTGATTCCTTCGCAACCCAATGTGAATTTTTTTCGAATCGTAATGGGAATCGTAAAGTTGAATCGGCGTCTCAGGATCAACCTTGGCATTTCGGCGATTCAGCACTGCTATGCTTGAGCCAAATCCTCCGGTCGGCTCGGGCGCTACTTTCTCAGGGCCAAGGACACCGACCATTACTTGGTAACGATGCTTGCCAGCTCTGGCAAATGAGTTGATGATGTAATGGTCAATGTCCGAGGCAACTGGGAGTTCGGCAAAGGCGAAGATCGCCTAGACCCTATTCCCAGACGGAGGGGTGAACCAGGTTGCCGTGAAACTCCTTGTCTGTTGATCTTTCTTTTATGCGGCTTTTTTCTCCAAACCTTACCCTTTGTTCTTGCAGGCAATAAGTTGAAGAGGATTTTGACCTCGGCTGACGACGCAGTCCTTGCGGAAAGTAAAACTGTACTAAAGTCCTTTGGCCGTCCAAACGTACAGAAGCAAGGGAGGGCTGCCCATATTCTCCTGCGGTACTGTAGACACCCCATTTTTGACCGACCTTAAGACTCAGACGTCATCGATTGAGCGCTCGGTGATTGCGCATTTTGTGCTCGTTCTAAGGTTACGGAGTCTCGGCTGAGAGCCTTGCCTCCGGGCTTCGGGACTCTATTGTGCATTGCCTCGGTTTGCGAACCAGGTCCTGTTTTCTCTGTTTTCTCTGTTTTCTCTTCCCGAAGGGAGGGAGAGGTCTCGTAGACCATCTCTCAGTGGTCGTAGGCTACGTTTCGTGGTCGTAGGCCACTATTCCCGTTTGGAGACCAGTTTTCGATTTTCGGAGCCGTCGGCCGTGTGCCTCGGTTCGGGACCGCTTAACTACCTCTGTTTGCTCCGGTTTTTGGCACACACCTTGTTCCCTCTCCCTAGAGGGACACTGTGGCCCGGGAGACCACCTTTGTGGTCATGCGCCACCTCTGGTGCTTAATAGTCAGTTTTCGGGGCCCCCGGCTGCGCGTTTTGGCCCCCGAACCCTCGTTTTGCATCGGTGTGGGTTCATTTTTGCCATGGACCCTATTTTCAATGTTAGGAAGGTGGTACAAGGGTGGGAGACCACCTTTTTTTCTTGGAGACCAACTTTCTCCTTGGAGACCACTTTTCTCTCTCATCCAGCCAGTTTTCTTGTCGGGAAACTGGTCTCCCTCACTTTTGGGCCACAATTACTGGTCTCCCATATCACAACTGAGTTGTATTCACCTGGGAGACCACCAATATGGGTAGGCCGACCACCTTTTTTGAGTTGGACCTTTGGACCTGGCTAGCCGACCACCTGGCCTGGTCGGCCGACCACTTGAACTGGTCGACCTACTCCCTCCTGTTTTGTCTTCCTGAGTTGCTTCCAACTGTGCCAGCTGGGAGGCATTTGCTGCATTCTCCATACACGTGTATGGAGGATGTTTAATCTTGCTTCCAAGCTTCCAAGAGAAGCTTTAGACCTCTTTGGCTATAAGAGAAGGTCTCCTCTCCATTTGCAGGGGTTGAAAATTTTGGCTAAGGCATTACATACACTTCTCTCTCTCTCTCTCTCTACATCCAAGCTTCAAAACTCCATAGTTCTTGGCCATTTGAACTACACCTCCAAGCACAACACCTCCACCATCCATCGAAGCACCTTGAAACTGATTTGCAGAGGTTGAAGGCTCATTACCTTGGTCCAGAAGTTGCTGAGGGTCGGCTCTACAAGGCTAAGTCACCATTTCCCACATTTTGACATTGTTTTGGTCCGTACTTTAGCCTTATTTCTAAGCATTTTTGGGCTTCGACATAAACTGGGAAAAAAAAAATTTTTGAGCTCCTCTTTAAGTTTGATCAAGGTCTTTTTTCTGTTTGGGGTCATCTTCCCCTTTGCATGCTTCATTCCCTCATGTTTAGGGCAATGCATTAGAGCATTTGTATTGGCCTTGGTTTGGCATTTTGGCCACTAAAATCTAGTGGATTTTCAGTGGCCAATATGTGTTTTTGAGCCCTAAAATCAGAGAGTGGTGACCCTCTCACCCCTTGTTCTCTTTACCAGCTTTGTTGGCCTTCCAAAGGGGCCCCTATTTGCATGTTTCAAAGCCATATTTCAGGCCCTATTTGGTGAGTTTTAAGGTCTGCATGAACTCTATCCGGAGCCCATTTTTCCATATAAAGTGTCTATTATGCATGTGTAGAGCAATCCTATTCAAGGCCTTTCAAAGGGGCTTTTACTTACATGCTTCCTAGCTTCATTTCAGGCCATTTTTGATGAGTTTTAGGGCCCTCATAACCTCTGTCCAGAGGTGGTTTTTCCATTTTGTATGTCTATCTTGCATGTGTAGAACAACCCCTTGCATGGCCCTCCAAAGGAGCCTATCATTCTTGCATGCATTGACTGAGTTTTAGTGGGTTTTTGGGCATATTTTGGCATGCCATGTTTCTTTTTTTGGCTGGTTTGGTGACCTCTCTTGTGCTTCATATACATGCAGTGTAAACCATGCTTACTGGCCCATGTTGCATGTTGTTTTGGCCCTTCATGTTAGCACTATTTGGCCACGCCTTAAACTGATCTTATGCATATTTTGGACTTCTTTAGCTCTGTTTTTGGGTCTCATGGTCGAATGATGTTTGTTTTGCATTAGCTCTGTTTTTGGGTCTCATGGTCGAATGATGTTTGTTTTGCATGCTTTTAGTTCAATACCCATGCTTAACTTTGAGTTTTGAGGCTCATTCCATGCATATACTGAGGTGTGTTCATGTTTTGGGTCCATTATACATCATATTTCAGAGCTTGTATCAATGCCATATTGCCATGTTTTATACTCCTTAAGTGTGCTTGAGAGTTGTCCATGAATGCCTTATTTTCGGACCATTGAGTGAGCTCCATTTCCTTGCATGTTGAGCCACCATTTTAGGCCATTTTCCCACTGTTTCAGACCTGCCTAGGGTCTGTTTGGGGTTGGTTTTTCCATTTGTGTATTGCTTTCGGTACCTCTAGTGTAACGCACTTCACTAGTTTCGGTACCCGGGCCCCCTAGCATGCATTGTGTGACATACTTGCATGTTTTGGGACCATCTTTTATGCCATTTCAGAGCCGTATCATGTCCCATTCTATGCCATGTTTCATCATTTCCCATGCTTAGTTAGAGTTGCATGTTATGCCTTAGGATCGGTCCTTTGCATCCATGCATGTTTGCATGTGTTTCGGTTGTCTCTTTTCGAACCATGGCCACTAATGTGAGTGTGGCTAAGGTCCACTCATATTGGTGTAAGTCCGTCTTGCATTGTGTATGCCATTTTAGTCCATAGCATTGCGTATGCTAGGTTGCATGTTAGTCGCATTGTGTATGCCATCTGATTGCATTGTGTTTGGGATAGGAGTTAGCCCCAACATGGGAAACGAGGGACGTTTCGTACTCCAAGTGACGAAACATGTCTCAATTCCCAGTCGCCGACACTCCGGATTACCCATGAGGGAGTCTAGGCCTTGTTGTGTTGTCATGTGCATTCATTTCACATCGAGTCGTGCAATTCGACTCCTCGGCCATCATGCATCGAGATGCGTGATTGGTGGCACGAGGATCAAGGTGTGCATACATATGTGAAAATACTTTGCCATGCCCCTTTCTTGCTCTCTGTTGTAACAAACCAGAAATCAGCAGCCTTCTAGAGCTTTGCACAGCATTCCGGGATTAATTGCAAACAGAGGCAAATCGGGGCATCGCGAGGAATTTCCCGACGAGGCAGCTCGAGCATGCATGCATCTTTCATCATTTGGAACAGAGCTGAGGCGGTCCATTTAGCTTGCATGCTAATTTACTCACTTTCCTAGTTAATTTGTTGATTAATTAGGGTATTGTAATATTTAATTAGCTAGAGTAGTTAATTATTTATTCGGACTGTATTATTTATTCGGACCCTCCGAGCGAGGGCAATTGTGTAATAAGTGTGCGTGTGTGTGATGTATGTCTTCCAACCCCACGTCTTTCTCCCTTTTATTTACCAGCTTATGATGGTTAGATTAGGGCATGTTTCAATTAGCATACTTATGCTTACATGTTTGCATCATTCATCTGTATTGCATGCACCGGGCTCGGCGCATCATACTAACTGCATTATATTTCAATTCCGAGTTGAATACGTGTATTAGTTGTTGCATTTCATATGCCATTTTAGAATAGCCGAGCCTATCTTAGTTGCATTTTTGTGTGTGTTGCATTAGCCATCTTAAGATGAACTAGGATCATGCATTTGATTACTAATTAGTTTCTGTTTTGGCTTGGAGTACTCGGTAAGCTTTTATGCTTTAGCATCCTTGCATGTGTGTGAGTGACTGCCATGATAGCATGCTTACCATGAGGCTATGTGCTTATGTGATATACTTGCTTGAATGCCTGTGGGTGAAGGTTAGATTATCTGAATTGGAATAATGCATTGACTGTGAGTTTTAAGCCCACTTGATAGTGGCAAAACCATCTTTTCTAAGCCCACCTGAGGGTGGCAAATCCACATTTTAGCCTACTTGCGAGTAGCAAACCGCTTTCAAAAACAAACATGAAATGTTTTGTTCCAACTCAGGCGATCCAGTCTATACTTGTATGCTGCGCGCATCACATAGTAATTCTAGGCTAATAACCGGAATAAGAGTACATAATGTTTTCAAAACTCGATATCATGGTTAGTAGAGGCCGAACTTTGATCGGGCGAGCGGGGGTGCTCACGAAGTGACCTTCCCCAATCGTACCCAAGTTCCCGAGCCGAGGCAACTTTGGTGATGACGAACACGTGGCCTTAGGCAACGAGTCAGGGTTTCCTAAATTTCCCAAAATAAAATATTTAGGTGGCGACTCTGTATCTGGCAAAGCAGTCCATGTTTGGCACTTCTTTCAAAAAATCTGTTTTCAAAAACGATTTGCCGGATTTAGACTCTTTGATGATTCATCGGTCTTGCATTGCACTTTGCGAGATTAGATACAGGACCGTGACATTGAGTCCTGAACTGTAGTGAGCCCAAATGAACAAAACGGGATTTCCCTCCCGGGACGTTTGGGGACGTCTACAGGTACGAGCCTACCTATACTACATTCTCGGCCGTAGACGACATCCCGATCCCAACCGACGAACAACACGTTACGGCTCTTGTCTTCCCCAATTTTAAGACCCATAGGCAAATTGGTCTTGAAGCTTCTGATTCGGAGCAAGGTTTAGAGCCGGTTGTTGAGGTAGATGTCGAATGAACGAGGGAGTTCGCCGCCGAGGCCGAAGAGGTCGACAAAGCTCTGAGATCAGCGTTTGAGGCAGCCGGTCTTAACCAGCTTAACTCACCGTCCACTTCGGGTCGGGCGGAGTTTTCCTTCGGAGATATTTTTACAAACTTAGGAGACCTTCCCGACACTTTTTCAGAAGGCATGGCTGGGGAGAATCTCACGCAGATGGCGAGAAAGAGAAATGCCGAGCGAATGGTCGCTCGAAAGAAAGCCGAGGCCACTCGTTCTGAGCCTACCCCGGTTGAATCTTTTCAACTGGTTACTGGAGAAGAGACGGCGCAAGTTGTTGTGGCCAAGACGGACGGGGCTGAACAGCAAGTTACAAAAGAACGGCTCGTTTCAGAAGGGCGGGGCAAAAAACGTTGAGCTTGGCCGCCTCGGTTTCGCTACCGGCTGACAAGGCCACCTTTCGAGAAGAGCCGGATTTGGTAACTATAGCGTTCGCTGCCCAGTCGGCCCTTCTGGTATGTATATGATTTTTTTTCTTTTTTTGCTCATTTGGTTTGGTTTGCATACGATGTTGCTTGATGTGGTGATCCGAACTTGTTTTGCAGACGGTTGGAAGGATAGCCAAACTAGGCCGCCGGCAGCGTGATGCCATTGAAAGAATTGGCTGCTTAAAGTTTGAAGCTGAAGGAGAAAGAAGCAGGGCCGAGTTCGAGGCAATAAGGGCCGCAATGGAAAGTGCTCGAGCCGAAGCTGAAAAGGAGAGGGCTCGGACTGCTGACCAGCTTAGATCCGAAGTTGAAGATAGGGCGAACGCGAGCCAGGAGTCGCTCAAGTTAGCCCAGGAGGCGCTTTCCAAGGTAGAGGCCGAATTAGAAGAATTGAAGGCGGCCAAGGAAAAGGCCGAATCTGTAGCTTCTACGGCGCTAGAAACTGGGAAGAGCGCCCCCTTGAAGGAATACGTAGATGAGGTCCCCAAATTCGAGAATCGGGGATTCAAACATGGGTAACTCAAAGCCCTTGCTACCAATGGAGTTACATTGGCCTTGCCAATTCCATACGAGCAAGTGGACGTTCAGCCACTTGAGTCTGATCCCGAGGATTGATCTGGGAGACATTCTAGTTTTATTTGGTATCTTTAATTTCGATGTACGTTTTTGTTTAGCGGATTCAAGGTAATTTTCATGTATAAATTAGTTACTATCCAAGCTCAATTTATTAATGAAAATTTCCTTCCCGTTTCACTGTTACTTGTACGCAGTTTTTGATATTCATGAAGGATTTTGCCTTCCACTACTTTGGATAACAGTGTAATCTTGGCCATTATATTAGCTTAATCTCAATTTATCCGAACAAATCGATTCTTTGTGCCGAATAGGACTAATAAATCGATTCATGAAGCGGCTACGGCACTCAAGCCGAATAGATTGATGAATCTGCCCTCGCCCCAGCTGCTTCGTGAATTTGAAACGCCGAATAGTACAATATTGCTGAGTGTGTTCATGAAGCGGCTACGGCACTCAAGCCGAATAGATTGATGAATCTGCCCTTGCCCCAGCTGCTTCGTGAATTTGAAACGCCGAATAGTACAATGTTGCTGAGTGTGTTCGTGAAGCGGCTGCGGCACTCAAGTCGAATAGATTGATGAATCTGCCCTTGCCCCAGCTGCTTCGTGAATTTGAAACGCCGAATAGTACAATATTGCTGAGTGTGTTCGTGAAGCGGCTGCGGCACTCAAGCCGAATAGATTGATGAATCTTCCCTTGCCCCAGTTGCTTCCTGAATTTGAAACGCCGACTAGTACAATATTGCTGAGTGTGTTCGTGAAGCGGCTGCGGCACTCAAGCTGAATAGATTGATGAATCTACCCTTGCCCCAGCTGCTTCATGAATTTGAAATGCCAACTAGTACAATATTGCTGAGTCTGTTCGTGAAGCGGCTGCGGCACTCAAGCCGAATAGATTGATGAATCTGCCCTTGCCCCAGCTGCTTCATGAATTTACCCTTGCAGAAGTTAAGACTGCCTATATCAGTATTTGATGGGGGCACGACTCGGTCGGCCTCGGGCTGTTGAGGTTTCGATATTAATGAGATTGCCTTGGAGGCGCTGCCCTCGTAGGGAATCAATGAATAAAGGTCCTATTTAAGTGCTCAGTGAGTAACTCAGTCCAGGTCTTTGACAAAGTATAAACAAACGTGAATGTCGAATAGACTCTTCTTTAACAGCAAAGGCGAAGCGAGGATGCTAGCTGAGCTGGGAGGAGACATGAATCGAAGTGGCGGACCTTCACGCTCGGGAGGTAGGATTTCGAGGGATCGGGAGAGGCGTCAATCTTCTCATCGTTGAAGTAGGTCACCCAGGAGGGACAAGGAGCCACAGGGTAAATCCCCGCAACCCCGTTCTGGAAGGGAGCCTGGTGAGAACCCATGCCCATTGAGTTTTGCAATCTTTGTGGGGAATAGGCCCATGACAGAAGCGGACTCGATCGTTTGAGATTCAACTGTGGCAGTCAAATTTGCTCGACAGATTTTTCCTCTCGAGGTCCAACAGTCGATGGTAGGTCAACAGGACTTCGAAGTGTTTCGTAAAGGCATTCACGGTGCGGTGAAGGGGCTCTATACCACCTACGAAATCGGCATGCGTCTCCGTGCTTCACGCCGAGAAATAGAAAAAAGGGATGAACGCATCCGAAGTTTGGAGGCCTGAGCGGAAGCGGCCGAGCATGAGCTAAGGAAGGTCAAGGCCGTTCAGGCACAACCCGTCGGACAGGCTAACCCAATCGTGGAAGAAAGGGTCACCCAGCGGCTTATCAATACCGCGCTCGCCGATCACGATACGGCAAGCATGTTCACGATGGAATCCGCGAAGGGAAGAGCCTATGAAAAAGGCTTCCACGATGGCCGGAAAGTAGGGATACAGAAGACCAAGGAGAAGCTCGCCGAGGAGGTTTGCCGATGCGAAAATCGTGGATTTAGGCATGGTTGGATTAAGGCGCTTCAGGCCGAGGAAGCTCTCCGAGCAGCGGGGGTCGATTCGGCATTACCACTGTACCAATGTAACCATTTTCCGTTTTCCACCTTTGAAGTCGAGCAGAGTGAGGATGAGGGCGACGCCGTATAAAAATATTCAATGTAACATTCGAACGCGGATCGCTTTCATAACTATATAATTATTTCCTGATTGAATAAAACGTTCTATTTTAAATGTTTCTTTGTAAATTTCATTCGGTACACACGTGTTTGCATGCATTTCATTGTATAAACATCGTCCGGCTCGAATCAACTAGGCGCTTTAATTCCGAACGGTTACATGCCAGCTCGTCGTGGACATTCTTCACTAAATATATTTTTGGCATGTCACGCAAGGTCAATTGCGTCAATGAGGTTCCGAATTCGGAAATTTATCCGGCCCAAAGGTGCCATGCACCCATCTGAAGATAATCAGCCCATCTATAATTGTCGTTTATATAATTAGGCCATTTTAACTCCAAAAACAAAAAGGCCAAAGGTTGGTACATGGAGTGGCTGTGGCCAATATCGCTCGGCGTCCGTCTTTTGGAATTTAATGCTAATGAAATCGCCTCGGGGCCACTGCAAGGATTTTAGAAATAAATCGCCTTGGACTTTTCGCTCTAGTGACTTCACTTACTGTGCTCAGACTCAATTTAAAACGATTTTGTTGCGTGGGGCTAGATGAGTGTGAATGTCGAATGGAGTTTTTCTTCAGCAGCAGAGGAGAAGCTCAGACTTTAGCTGAGCTTGATATTGCAATGAATCGCAGCAGAGAACCCATTCGCACGGGAGGTAGGTCGTTGAAAAAATGGGAAAAATGTCAGCCTCCAAGTCGTCAAAGCAGATCACCTTGAAAGGAAAAATAACAAAGGCGAAGCTCTCCGCAATCGCGACCGAGAAATGAGGCCGACGTAGCGCCGCGACCGTTGAGCATTACTGCTTTCGTGGGGAATTCCTTTCTTGACTTGGATCTTGGCCTTGACATTCTCTATGGTGTCAAAGGTCCCCGCCTGAAGGGTGATTGTATCGTTGTTGCGAATCGTGGATCCAAGCGCGGTCAGATCAAAGCAATTCAAGTTGTGGGTGCTCTCTGATCAGCGGGCGTTGATTCGGGGCTGTCGCTTGTACCAACGCGACACCGTATAGACATTGTAATGCTTTAAACGCGGATTGCGTTTTTTGTAATTACTGTTTGATAAAATAAAATGTTTCATTCTAAAAGTTTATTTCATTCTGAATTTTTGTATGCGGAATTAAGCATCTTATTTTGAATGCTGGAATGTTTTGTCTTGTTCATGCGGTTGTACTGGTCCAACTTACATATCCCTGCTTTGAAGTGTAAATGTTTTCATTCTGGAGGGCGTTCCGAATTCGGAATATTATTTGGCCCTTGGGCATCGCTCGGTGGCACTATTTGGTCAGCCGAATTTGGAGGCTTTATCGGCCTGAAGACATCTACGAAGGGCGCCCGAATCCGGAGGCTTTATCGGCCCAAAGACGTCATGCGCCGATGGGGCTCCGAATCCGGAGACTTTATTTGGCCAATCGTGACATCCACGAAGGGCGCTCCGAATCCGGAGGCTTTATCGGCCCAAAGATGTCATGCGCCGATGGGGCTTCGAATCCGGAGACATTATTTGGCCAATCGTGACGTCCAGGAAGGGCGCTCCGAATCCGGAGACTTTATCGGCCCAAAGACGTCATGCGCCGATGGGGCTCCGAATCCGGAGGCTTTATTTGGCCAATCGTGACATCCACGAAGGGCGCTCCGAATCCGGAGGCTTTATCGGCCCAAAGACGTCATGCGCCGATGGGGCTCCGAATCTGGAGACTTTATTTGGCCAATCGTGACATCCACGAAGGGCGCTCCGAATCCGGAGGCTTTATCGGCCCAAAGACGTCATGCGCCGATGGGGCTCCGAATCCGGATACTTTATTTAGCCAATGGTGACATCCACGAAGGGCGCTCCGAATCCGGAGGCTTTATCGGCCCAAAGACGTCATGCGCCGATGGGGATCCGAACCCGGAGACTTTATTTGGCCAATCGTGACATCCACGAAGGGTGCTCCGAATCCGGAGGCTTTATCGGACCAAAGATGTCATGCGCCGATGGGGCTCCGAATTCAGAGACTTTATTTGGCCAATCGTGATATCCACGAAGGGCGCTCCGAATCCGAAGGCTTTATCGGCCCAAAGACGTCATGCGCCGATGGGGCTCCGAATCCGGAGACTTTATTTGGAGCACTTTTAAACTGGATTGCACGATGAGTAAACAGGAATCTTTGCATTACAAAAGTGGAAAGTGTACATGATGAGCCATTCAGAACCAATATCATTCCCCACAGGTCGGGTTTGATGATAGAATTTGCGCAAGTGCGTTAGTAGCAAGGCCGCGTGCCTAATTTTCCATCAACCGGCCTCCTATCATCCGGAAATACCTTCAGGGGCAACTTTTCCTGCGTGTAGCGGCGCAGTTGGATGCGCTAAGCATACGTCTTGGGAAGCTACTGCTGATATCTCCTAGAGCTTCCGTTGCTTTTCGTTAGGGAGCCGTCCGACATCGTCGTGATTGTCACGACTCGACACTTCCGTGGAGTTGACCTGCGTCTCCGTTGGTGTCTTTTCAGAAAGAAGATGACATGTTTGTGCGGATTGCCGGGAACCCCGAATTTGCTCAATGCCGTGTTCGGTCGGGAAGCGTAGCAGCTGATGATAGGTGCTTGGCACAGCCTGAATAGCATGCAACCAAGTTCGCCCCATGATGAGGTTATACGGCGAAGGGAGCTTGACGACCAAGAATTCTACCTCCACTGTTTGGGAGCCCGCCCAAATGGGTAACGTGATTTTCCCCAACGGGTACTCAGGATTTGCGTTGAAGCCGAATTATGGATGAGGAGCCGAAGACAGGTCTGATTCGTTGAAGCCGAGTTTGATGAAGGTCTCGTAATACATGACCTCCGAAGTGCTCCCTTGGTCGATGAGGACGCTTTCAACGGTAAATCGGTTCACGTGTAGTTCAATGACCAATGGATCAATATGGGGGAGCTTTATGCCGATAAGATCGGAATCGTCGAAGGTAATGCTCGGAGCTTTGTGGGGCTATTTCGTTTGCGTTCGTTGCTTCTGGGGGGCTGAATGAATTGCGTGTATGGTACGTGGCGATGGAAGGCTATATATCATATGTATAATGCCGAGGGGAGGTGACTCCTGCCGAAGGGCGACAGTTTTGATTGTGCTCTTCCGGACGTATTGCTGGAGCCGACCATCTTGCACCAATTCCTCAAGGTGGTCTTTCAAGGCATAGCAACTGTCTGTGTCATGACCGTGATCTTTGTGATATTCACAACGCTTGTCCCGCCTTCTCGTGTCAGGAGGTCCCACCATTTTGGACGGCCATTTGAAGAACGGAAGATGTTGGATTTTGGACATAATTGAGCTGATTGGCTCTGACAGCTCCGTATATTTCTTGTCGGCGTGCTTTGTGCGCCTGCTATCGACCTGCAGTTGTTCATTTGCTTGGTGTGAGCATTGATCGCTGGATCGGCGAGAATCCCGTCTCTTGTCTCATTTAGCTCGCTGTCGTGGTTCAGGGCTCTGAGGTGGTGCTGAACTTATTGGTTGAGCGATTTCGAGAGGGGCCGTTTTGTTGGCCACGTGTCCGGCTTTAAC
The DNA here is from genome assembly GCA_030407325.1 of Camellia japonica. Lineage (NCBI taxonomy): Eukaryota > Viridiplantae > Streptophyta > Magnoliopsida > Ericales > Theaceae > Camellia > Camellia japonica. Next base: position 65,455,155 of record JAPPVO010000036.1, read on the forward strand.
CCTCAAGGCGTCATCTTCCACTTTGCAGTATTCTTCTACTTTCTTCATCAACCCCCAAACTATTTTGGGGGGTCTTCTAGTCAAGGAACTGCAGAGGGCACTATCTGGGTGTAATCCCATTTTGAAGGAAGTGATGGCCATGGAGTCGTTGCAAGCGTCATCAACAAGATTAAAGCATTCCCAATATCGCGCCGAATAAGCTCTTAGTGTTTCTCCTGGCAGGATTTGCATTGCCCAGAGAGAGTCGGCTTGCTTCGGCTGGACTTCGTTGGTGATGAATCTGGCCCTGAAGGATTTCTGTAGTTGGTGGAAGGTTTTAATCGAAGCCGGCTCCAATTTATAATACCACATGACCGCCAATGGTCCCAAACTGCTGGGAAATATTCGGCACATGAGGGCCTCGTCGTCTGCATGCAAAGTCATGTCCTGCTTGTAATGGCGGATGTGGTCGGTGGGGTCTGATTTGCCGTCGTACAAGGTGAACGACGATGCTTTGAATTTCTTAGGTAGCACAGCCTTTGCAATTAGTCGTACGAAGGGATCGTGTTGGTCTTCGTCCGAACTGTTCCTTCTTCGCTTGTGCATTGTACGGGGACTTTCTTCGGAAGAACTGGTGGCTTCATGTCGTCCCTTCTTCCTGGGCTCCGGGGATAATGAATCGGAGTCGCTATCAGTGTCTTGTCGTGCTCAAGGTTGTCGACCACCTGTCTTCGGAGATCGTTCCTGGTGTAGGCGCGCAGCTTGCTTAGACTTTGCCATTTCCAAGGCCAAATCTTCACGAAGACGTTCGTTTTCAGCGATCACGTTCTCTAACCTTTGTTCATTTTGCTTTGCTTGTTCCATGATCGCCTGCATTGTCTCGTGCTCCGAAGCCGAGGGTGAGGTGAAATTCAAGGCACGTCTTGCGGCGATAGTCTCTGTTCCAAGCAAATTTGTTGGAGTGGTTTCATCTTGCAGTATAGGGTCGACAGTGACTGTCGGAGGGTCTTCCGTCACGCTCGCCATAGATGTGCTTGAGTATTCCCACAGACGGCGCCAATTGTGGAGAAGTGGTTTGGAAATACTCTTCTGATCCTGGGGAGCGCTCGAGAACCGCTGATAGTCACCTGAAATGGGATAAACACTCCGATCGGGGGGGCCAGAATTAGCACTCCGACGGATAAGTCAGTCTCTACACTCAAGAATGCTTATGTTCTAAGTTAAGCAAAGTAATTCTCACATACCTTTCTTAGTTTGTTGTTCCTTTATTTATACCTGTTTTCTGGGCCTCATGGCAAGGCCCACTTGTCATTCATTATCCTCTTATTTACTCGGCTCCATAGTTCAGTATCTATTCGGCCTATCTATTATATTCGACATCCTTATCGTGCAGGGTAGAGCCGTGTAATATCTGTCTTTTAGAGTACGCCTCTGATTATTCCTAAAATCCGACTCCCATAAACCCACAGAAATGCACCTTCGGCGTGACTGCAGAAAAATTGTTGGGATTTCTGATCACACAAAGGAGAATTGAAGAGGATTCCTCCAAAATCAAGGCCATCGTAGAAATGCCACCACCGAGGACTGAAAAGGTGGTGCGTGGCTTTCTAGGCAAGGTGCAATTCATAAGACGGTTCATCTCAAAATTAACCTTGATTTGTGAACCACTATTTGGTCTGTTGAAGAAAGGAAAGAAGTTCCAATGGGATGATCGATGTCAGTTCGCCTTTGAACAGGTCAAGCAATACATTCAGAATCCACCTGTATTGTCGCCACCAAAACCAGGGACACCACTGATCTTGTATTTGTTAGTGACAGATTCGACCATGGGGTGCATGCTAGTGCAAGAATTAGAAGCTAAGTTAGAAAAGGCCATCTACTACCTAAGCAAGAAGATGCTAGATTATGAAACTCGCTACACTCCCCTCGAGAAAGCTTCCTTAGCTTTGGTTTGGGTAATGAGGAAGTTGAGACACTACGTGTTAGCACATTCCGTAATTTTGGTTTCGAGATTAGATCCCATCAAATATCTCTTTGAGAAACTAGCACTTACGGGTAAGCTAGCTCATTGGTTGCTTCTTCTCTCCGAATTTGACCTCAAGTATGTCACGCGCACATCAATCAAAGGGAGCGCCGTAGTAGAATTCCTGGCAGAACACCCGGTAGAAGGAGATGATGAAGCAGTGGAGTATCTATTCCCAAATGAAGACATCCTACAGATAGAAGACGAAACATGGACGATGTACTTTGACGGAGCATCAAATCAATATGGTTATGGGATAGGTGTATTGCTCGAGGTTGTCGAGGTTGTCGACCACCTGCCTTCGGAGATCGTTGCGGGTGTAGGCGCGCAGCTTGCTTAGACTTTGCCATTTCCAAGGCCAAATCTTCACGAAGACGTTCGTTTTCAGCGATCACGTTCTCCAACCTCTGTTCATTTTGCTTTGCCTGTTCCATGATCGCCTACATTGTCTCGTGCTCCGAAGCCGAGGGTGAGGTGAAATTCAAGGCACGTCTTGAGGCGATAGTCTCTGTTCCAAGTAAATTTGTTGGAGTGGTTTCAGCTTGCAGTATAGGGTCGACAGTGACTGTCAGAGGGTCTTCCGTCACACTCGCCATGGATGTGCTTGAGTATTCCCACAGACGGCGCCAATTGTGGAGAAGTGATTTGGAAATACTCTTCTGATCCTGGGGAGCGCTCGAGATCCGCTAATAGTCACCTGAAATGGGATAAACACTCCGGTCGGGGGGGCCAGAATTAGCACTCTGACGGATAAGTCAGTCTCTACACTCAAGAATGCTTGTGTTCTAAGTTAAGCAGAGTAATTCTCACATACCTTTCTTAGTTTGCTGTTCCTTTATTTATACCTGTTTTCTAGGCCTCATGGCAAGGCCCACTTGTCATTCATTATCCTCTTATTTACTCGGCTCCATAGTTCAGTATCTATTCGGCCTATCTATTATATTCGGCATCCTTATCGTGCAAGGTAGACCCGTGTAATATCTGTCTTTTAGAGTATGCCTCTGATTATTCCTAGAATCCGACTCCCACAAACCCACAGAAATGCACCTTCGGCGTGACTGTAGGAAAATTGTTGGGATTTCTAATCACACAAAGGAGAATTGAAGAGGATCCCTCCAAAATCAAGGCCATCGTAGAAATGCCACCACCGAGGACTAAAAAGGTGGTGCGTGGCTTTCTAGGCAAGGTGCAATTCATAAGACGGTTCATCTCAAAATTAACCTTGATTTGTGAACCACTATTTGGTCTGTTGAAGAAAGGAAAGAAGTTCCAATGGGATGATCGATGTCAGTTCGCCTTTGAACAGGTCAAGCAATACCTTCAAAATCCACCTGTATTGTCGCCACCAAAACCAGGGACACCACTGATCTTGTATTTGTCAGTGACAGATTCGACCATGGGGTGCATGCTAGTGCAAGAATTAGAAGCTAAGTTGGAAAAGGCCATCTACTATCTAAGCAGGAAGATGCTAGATTATGAAACTCGCTACACTCCCCTCGAGAAAGCTTCCTTAGCTTTGGTTTGGGTAATGAGGAAGTTGAGACACTGCGTGTTAGCACATTCCGTAATTTTGGTTTCGAGATTAGATCCCATCAAATATCTCTTTGAGAAACTAGCACTTACGGGTAAGCTAGCTCATTGGTTGCTTCTTCTCTCCAAATTTGACGTCAAGTATGTCACGCGCACATCAGTCAAAGGGAGGGCCGTAGTAGAATTCCTGGCAGAACACCTAGTAGAAGGAGATGATGAAGCAGTGGAGTATCTATTCCCAAATGAAGACATCCTACAGATAGAAGACGAAACATGGACGATGTACTTTGACGGAGCATCAAATCAATATGGTTATGGGATAGGTGTATTGCTCATAGCACCTGATGATTCACATATACCTCTAGCCTTCAAACTCCGGTTTAAAGTGTCCAACAATTAAGTAGAATACGAGGCATGTATTGCTGGCTTGGAAGCTGCCCTAGAACTAGGGGTAATAAGGTTGGACGTCATTGGGGATTCGAATTTGGTTATCTCTCAAGCCAATGGAGATTAGCGGGTTAAGGAAGAGAAAATGAAGGTTTATCATCAGGCCCTAGATGTGCTAATTCTGAGGTTTGAAAAATTAATGTTCACCCATCTGTTAAGAGAGAACAACCAATTTGCTGATGCTTTAGCAACTCTATCTTCCATGGTGAACATCCCGCTTGGAGTAAAGATGCGTCCGATTATTATTGAACAGAAGTATATGCCGGCTTATGAGACCATTGCCGCGATAAATGAGGTTCAAGATACGAACCCCTAGTATTACGACATTTGGAATTTCCTGGAAAAAGATGTGTTTCCACCAGGGGCAAATGCCAAGGACAAAAGGGGAAATACGGTGGCTAGCCATCCAATTTATCATCTGCACAAACAAGTTGAACAAAAGAGGCCATCTGGGAATGCATAAGCTGTGTGTTAAGGAAGAAGAATCAAGGCACCTTATGGAAGCTATTCACGAAGGGGAGTGCGGAGCTCACATGAACAGTGTAATGCTAGCTCAGAAAATCCTTAGACAAGGCTACTACTGGTGAACTATGGAAGAGGACTGTATTGGCTTTGTACGGCGATGCCACAAATGTCAGATTCATGCCAATCGCATGAACATTCCGCCGTCGAAGCTCTACAATATGACTTCGCCCTGGCCATTCTCAGTTTGTGGAATTGATGTTATCGACGCAGTCACGCCAAAGGGGTCAAACGGACACGAGTTCATTTTAGTAGCAATCGACTACTTCACAAAGTGGGTGGAGGCCCAGTCCTATTCCGTGCTAAAAGCATCGCATGTAGCCAAGTTCATCAAAAACAACATCATCTGTAGGTATGGAGTGCCCAACGAGATCATCTCAGATAACGGCTCACATTTCAAGAAAGAGGTGATAGACCTGTTTAAGAAATATAACGTGGCTTTTCGTAGGTCATCAACATATAGACTGCAGGCCAATGGAGCCGTTGAGGCTGCAAACAAAAATATCAAGAGAATCCTGCAGAAGATAGTGGAAACCTACAGAGACTGGCCAGAGAAATTGCCATTTGCACTCTAGGGCTACAAAACGTTAATCGGAACATCTACAGGGGCAACCCCCTATTCTCTAGTCTATGGGATGGAAGCTATTCTACCAATCGAGATTGAAGTACCGTTGCTGCGAATTATGGCCAAGTGTCAGATAGCGGAGGCGGATTGGCAACAAAGCAAATTTGAAGAATTGATGTTGTTCGACGAAAGGAGGTTGAAGGCATTGTAGCACATCCAAGGCTACCAGTGTAGAATTGCTAGGGCTTTTAACTAGAAAGTCAAGTTCAAAAATCTCAAGGAAGGAGACGTGGTGCTTAAAGATAATTGAGCCCCCATCCATGACCCTAGGGGCAAGTTCAGACCCAATTGGACTAGCCCTTATATCATCAAGTCAATCTGGTCCGAATGAGCAATTATTCTTATGGATTTGGATAGCCTAGAGTTTACACAACCGATCAACATGGACAAGTTGAAGAAATATTATCCCTGAGAGGGTCGCTACGTCGAAAACCCGAAATGGCGACCTAGGCAAAAGTTAGAGTATGAAAAATTAGAGATAAAGAAAAATTGAGCTCGCAAGGCCGAAAACCCGAAAGGGCAACCTTGGCAAAAATTAGAGCGCAAAAGGAGAGAATAAATACTTGAGTGAACCCTCACTGAACTACGTAAGGCCTGATTCTCATTTTGGGATACGTAGGCAACTTCCTCCCGAAGTTCGACCATAACCATTTTCAACTCAATTGTCCTGTTCATTTGGTTTAATCAATCCATCATTCTCCATCGTTTGTCGGCTTGGTTGTGTTGCTTCCATTCGGGCAAAAAGGTCAGTCACAAGACGAAGCAGTAGTGATCAATGCAAGTTGAGGGGCAGTTATGATTTTCCAATTTGGGGTTGTACAGTTTAGGATTGATTCCGTGTGTATCCGGTGGTGACCATTTCCGAAAATGGGTTTGAAAAGTTTCTCACAATTTTACTTTTTATAACACAAAAGCAAACTTTTCAGTATTCACTTTCATTTTATTGATTTCTAACATAGGTACATTCTCCAAAACAAAGTTGCTTTTACATTTAAAAAATATATATATATATATTGAAAAGAAAAGACAAAGCAAAAAACTAGGGGCATAGATGAGTCAATGAGTCAAGTGCCAATTCTCTGTCTCTTTCTCGTACTCGTGGAAGTCTCTGTAACCAAAGTTGGCCTAATTTGTTCCTTGTCCTTGAGCCAAGCCAAGTACTCGCTAGGAAGGATGTAACTGAAATTCAGGGTAGGAGTCAAAAGTTCTCTTATACTCCAAGAAGTGAGGTATCGAGGCAAGTACGAACTACGAATGGGAAATGAAGCTGGATACTTTGTCCCTTTATCTGGACAAGTCTGATCATGTCCAAACTGGCGTCTGAACCTGAATAGAAAATAGAACACACGGTGTGTAAGGCTAATCAACTGTATACCTGGTTGTCGAGGCATGTTGTAACTCATCTTAGCCAAGTTAAGCCAGGGGCCATGCCAAGCAATGTCAGTTGCGGACCTGCTGTGCATCCAGTCATACCACATTCCCTCTGAGGAGAACTCCACTAGTTGTGAATGAAGAGAGTAAGTTCTGGCCGAGTACTCGGGGTAGGGGTCCATTAGTTTCAGCTTATCCGTTAACCATACCTGGGGAGGGAAGGAAAATAAGAGAGAACGAAAGAATAGAGAGATGTACGTTGAAGGAAAAGTAAGAAAAAGATTTCGAGAGAAAAACAGAGATTGAGTGCCAAGTAATGTGAGGATCATAAATAAGAAGGGTAGGGAATAATACCTGGAGAAGTAATGGACTCCCTGCAAATCAAATAGTCTTTAGTTGATGAAAATCATCTAAACCTCTCAAAGTCTCGGCCAACACTAAGCCCATACAACTCTTACCCTCCTTAAGGCATTGGGAATCAGTTTAATACTAGCTCCACCGTAACTAGGGGCAAGAAAGAAATGTGCAAGTAAGCATAAGCAGAGGGCATGCTGACGATAACCCCGCCAAAGGAGGTTTTCTTTATCACCGATAGTGGAAAACCGACTAATCAAATTCGGAATGCCTAATTCCCCATTATGAGCCAAGGATTGAGCCTCGTGCAAAGTAAACCCACACATCCGCCCTAAAGCTTGAGCATGGCCAAAACGAGGTTGAAGCATGATTTCTTTATCACGTTGAGATTCCATCAATGCTTGAAATTCTTCAAGTGTCGGACACATCTCTTGTGAACCAAAGCGGACTACATGCGTGATTGGATTCCAATACAGAGCAGCGGCATAGAGAAATGGAAAAGAAAGTAAAGTGCGGCTCAATGGAAAAAAAGCGTTTAGGCCGAAACCTTAAAAGTTCACCTTTGTAGACACCCCATTTTTGACCACCCTTAAGACTGGGGCACCTTCTTTTCAAATTGAATTTTATACATGTGTGTGTCTATTTATTTTAAGTGTGTATTTATTTCTTAGTTTTATTTTAGGTGTGTATGTATTTTAAGTGTGTATTTATTTTATGTGTGTATTTATTTTGGGTGTGTTTTATATATATTAATAAATATTTGATAAAACAAAATATGAATAAAAAAAAAAAAGAAGAAGAAGAAGAAAAGAAAAATTGGATTCAACGGATATATGATAGATAATATCTTATCATTATTTGATAAAAGGCTCATGGAGGGGAGACAAACATAATTGGAGTGGGCGGTGGAGGTAATAAAAAAAAAGAAGGAAAAGTTTATCCTCTATAAAGATCAAACATCACTAAGAAAGGGAGGGGGGGAGTGATAGTTCAAACAAAACAAAAAAAAAGAAAGGAGAAAAGGGGGGCTCTATATACACGGCTTTACATCATATATATATATATATATATATATATTGATAGCTCTCTCTCTGGCCTGAACTTCCATCAACCTCTCTCTCACCCTCACCATAACCGGCCATCACTCCAAACCCAGCAACCTCTCTCTCTACCTGCACTTCATACACACTCACACACCTATCACACTCCACACCCATCAACTTGCAGCATACTCCATACACCAACTTACCATCAACCCATCTCACCACCCCTCACGGCAACCAAGCTCCACTAACCAAGCTCCACCAACCAAGCTCACCACCACTGCCGAGCCATACACCAAGCTCTCCCTCTCCCTCTCGGCCTCTCTCTCTCACCCTCATCAACCTGCAGCTCTCCTCTCACTCTCACGACAAACCCAGCACTGCCATCACTCACCTATCACCAACCAAGCTCCACCAACCAAGCTCACTCCTCTCTCCCTCTATCCCTCACTCTCGGCTTCAATCTTTCCTATCATACACTCACCCTCAGACGGTATACACAGCCACCATTCACACACCTTCTCACCTACACAACCCAGCAGACCACCCAACACTCTCACATACAAATTCCTAGCTCTCTCTCTCTCTCTATCCTCTCCCCCTCGGCACCCCATTCATTCACACACAGCTGCACACGGCATCAACACATCAGTACATTCACCACCACTCATACACCTCACGTAACACATCCTTCACGGCATCCACCCGCAGCACATACACACTCATACACCTCACGTAACACACCCACTGCTCTCCTCCATCACCTACACCAAACCCATCAACCACCCTCTCCCTCTTGGCTCTTCTCTCTCTTCTCTCTCTAGACCCAAACCATACGGCAGCACACCCATCAACCTACTACACCATCTCCATCACACATACATCACACACACCCTCCACACCCAACACACACGGCACTGCCACCATTCCTACACCCAAACCAAGCTCTCTCTCTCTCCCTCCATACTCCCTCTCGGTACCTCTCTTTCTCTACCATACACGGCAGCACACCTCACACCAACCCAGCAAACCCACCACCCACAGCTCTCTCTCTCTCTCCACCCTCTCCCTCTCGGCACCTCTCTTTCTCACCCCTCACAGCAACCCATACACATAACAAACCCAGCAAACCCAGCACATCTCTCTTCTCTCTCTAGACCCAACACACAATATACACACAGTCACACCACATCATCACCACCCTTCACTACCGTAGCCACACCACACCATCACCACCTCCTCTTCTTCCCAGCAGCTTCACTCACCACCCTCGGCATAAACCTGCCAACCCACCTCTCTCACACACCCACTTCTCTTTCTCTCTCTAGAGACCCACGGCAGCCACCTCTCTCCAGCAGCCCACTGCCACCAAGCACCACCAGCAGCACTACCAGCAGCTTCCAACCACGACTACTCCACTGCCGAGCCACCACTAGCAGCCCACTACCGAGCTACCACCAGCAGCACCACCAACTACTCCGTTGCTACGCCGCCATTCCGCTAGCCGAGAGCTTCGATCCGCTCCGAAATCCACTTCGCGCCAAATTTGCACCTTCATATTGAGGTAAAGTTTCTTTTTTTTTATTATTACTCTGTGCATCTTTTTTTTTTTTTTTTTTTTTTCATTTTGATTTGGGACTGTTTTGGAATTGTTTTTCAACATAGAAACTATGTGATTTGAAATTGTAAAAGTGGGGAAGGGTTCGCTATCCTTCCTCATAAGCACATTTGTATTTTATTTGGGGGCTGTTTAATTTATTTCAATAAGTTTGTTTTACATATTTTGTTTGTGTTATATTAATCAATGAATCAATTAATCAATTGCATAACCACCTCTGCAACCTCTCTCCATTCTTTACTTATTAAAAAGTTATGAAAAAATGAAGATTGTGATTCAAGTATAAGAAAGAACTCTCCTATGCTTAATGGTTTAATTTCTTTGGAGGTTCACTACCCCAAATGTATACATGTTCTTATACTAAAGCACAATCTTTATTTTTTCATTTCTCTTTAATCATCAGTGTGTTTAATTGACCATTGGAAATCACCAAGGAAAGTGTCATTATCACTCATTATTAAGATTCAAGTCCTTATCGCTCACTATGGGTTTATCTGAGTCATTATCACTCTTCGGAGTTTGACCAGTCCTTGTTGCACATCTTGAGTTTGACTTGAAATCCCTAACTTGTACATTATCACTCATTATTAAGATTCAAGTCCTTATCGCTCACTATGGGTTTATCTGAGTCATTATCACTCTTCGGAGTTTGACCAGTCCTTGTTGCACATCTTGAGCTTGACTTGAAATCCCTAACTTGTACATTATCACTCATTATTAAGATTCAAGTCCTTATCGCTCACTATGGGTTTATCTGAGTCATTATCACTCTTTGGAGTTTGACCAGTCCTTGTTGCACATCTTGAGTTTGACTTGAAATCCTAACTTGTAAATAAGTTTGACTTTTCCTTTGTGATTTCCTCTGAAGAAAATAATCCTTTATTGCATTTCAGACTTAGTAGATGTAAATATCACTTTTGCACAAACAGGAGAAAAGATAAAGAAACGGACAGGTAATAAAAAAGGCAAATAAAATTGGTTAAAATTGGATCCAACCCACCTAAAGAACCAATATGAGTAATTGAATTCGGTCGGACGTTATACCGAATTTAGTGCGTCAAGGCTTGCCTTACATCAATTATTGTAATAAATTAGACAGCCCTCCTTTTATTTATTATTCATTCGGTTTTGTAATAATTATTTATTCGGACACTTGGACATTCGGACCCTCCTGCGTGAGGGCGCATTACTTCATTCGGACCCTCCTGCGCGAGGGCGAACAAATTTGTAATAAGTGTGCGTGTGTGTGTGCATGTCTTCCAACCCCACGTCTTTCTCCCTTTTATTTCCCAGCTTATGATGGTTAGTTTAAGGACATCATGTTTAATTTAGCATACTCATGTTTGCATCCACTTGTATTGCATGCATAAAAGTTCGGCTCATCATATTATTGCAAATGTCAAATTCAAACTCTTTACTTGGATACGTGCGCTATTACATGCCTTGAATTGACTCCCATGCCCTGATAGTAGCCGAGCTTCTTAATTGCATATTGTATGTGTTGCATTAGTCATAATGCATAGTTAAGATCATGCATTTTTTTCTAACTAGTTCCTTTTTTTGGCTCGGAGTACGAGGTGAGTTTTTATGTTTTAGCATATTGCATGAGTGTGACTGCTGTTACATCAAACATACTACCATGAGGCTAATTGCTTAAGTGATAAACTGTTTGAATGCCTGTGGATGAAGGCTATTCACTGACATTGGGATACTTTGATTCATGTATATATATGAGATCACTTTTTCAAGTGATGCATATTCAAAACACTTTTTCAAAACAAACATGCAATCAAACGTTCCAACTGTTCGTGAAATTAGTCTATACTTGTATGTTAGAGATAAAATAAGAACATATATTGTACATAAGAATCACATCATAATTAGTAGAGGCCGATCTTTGATCGGGTGAGTGGGGTGCTCATTATTGACCTTCCCCTCTCATACCTAAGTTCCCGAACCAAGACACTTTGGTAACGACGGACTAATGGCCTTTGGCACGAGTCACGGGTTTCCTAAATTTCCCATAAATATTTAGGTGGCGACTCTGAAATCTGGCAAAGCAGTCCATTTTTGGCATTTGATTCAAACATCGATTTTCCAAAAATAATTGCCGGATTTGGACTCTTTTTTTGTGTTTTCACTGTTTCACATTGCACTTGTGAAATCAGATTCAGAACCAACACAAGTGGAGTCCGAACTGTAAGGGCTATTTCATTCTTCCGAAAGGGGGCGCGAAAAGCCGAGCTACAGTTTCTGGCGACTCTGCTGGGGATTTAGAGAACTTGACTTGAAAATTATGATGTGAATTTTTATCTACATTTATATGTTCTTTGCATTTGCATTTGCATCGGTGCGCTTAAGTCCCTGTGTTTGCCATCTGCTATTCCTGGACGGTTTGCTGGAGGCTTGCCCATAAAGCTTGCCAAAAGGCTGACCGGTCATGGGCTCTGCCATGTTGGGAACACAACCCTTGGATCTGGATTACCGCTGTACCGTTTGATCCTCCTTTCACTTCTCGGTGTTAGGTGTGAGAGGTATATTAGGTAGTCTTGCTGAGGTACCCTTTGTGACTATTTGACCTAATGCATATAGTATGCTCTAGTGACTATTCCAAATTAGGACAGGATGCCACCCTTACAGGATGTTATGAAACCATTTGCTTGAAATAGTGAAACCTAGATCATGTCAAAATCTAGGACAGGATAACCCTCCCTCCTTTGTAGGGGTGTTTTGGTTCTTTTACATGGTATGTGTTTTTACCGTGAAACTGTACAGGGTGGTTCATATCAGTGTTACAAATGAGCGGTCAACATAAGTTCAGCAGGGCTCACAGTTCAGCGGCGTGTTGTGTTAAAAAACTTGGGGCCGAAGTGCTGTCCGATTTTGATTTGTTTTTTTTCTTTTCTTGCTTTTGCTAGGTAGTTTACCATCATAGCTTCCGAAAGACTCAATATCCCCCAAGTTGTGTGGACTCGTGTTGGTAGGCTTTGCAAAATTCAGGACCTGGTTAGTGGTCAGCCAGTGTTAGTTTCTCTCCCACCAATCACTCGACGAAGAAAGAACAAACAGGCATCAGCACCAGTACATAGCGCTCCACAAACACCTAGTCCTACCCGCAATTCATCAATCTCTCACTCACCTAGAAGAATGGCACAGAACACAGAAGACCTTGCTGCCATGATGGCACTTGTGAGAACCATGGAGCAAAGGTTGGCTGCACAAGATGAAATCATCGCCGATCTGCGACGCCCATTTGGGGCATCAGCATCTACAGTGCCTCCAATCCCGGTTACTCAGCCCAATCCCGATCCTCTTCCACCAGTGGAAAATCCCCAAGTCTCGGGTCCCCAGGAGATATTTCCGCAGGCTCCAAATTATAGACCTTCGGCACAGCCCCATGGGGAATTCCTTTCCTTTGACAGTAATGATGATCCAGCTATGATGAAAATTGCCAGGCTGGAGAAAGCACTGAAAAAATCCCAAGGCTTCAATTCCATTCCGGATATTGAAGATGGGTACGCTGAGGCTGCGGTCAGATTACCGGAAAAATTTAAGATGCCTCACATTGACAGATTTGATGGAAGTGGGGATCCAATTGTACATGTCCGCCTGTTTTCAGATATTCTAAGGCCTATGGGTCTTTCTCGTATTCAGAAATTGTCATTGTTCGGGAGAACTTTGTCCGATGTAGCAGCCATTTGGTATGCTAAACTGGAAGACTCTACTAAGCGGAATTGGGAAGAGCTATCTGAAGGGTTCGTAAACCAATACTCTTATAACACTCAGATAGAGGTAACCATCAGTGAGTTGGAGGCCACTACCCAAAACCCCAAAGAATCTTTCATCGATTTTGTTGCCAGGTGGAGAGCCAAGGCAGCCCGGATGACAAATAGGCCCTCTGAAATGGAACAAGTCAGGCTAGTGGTCCACAATCTCGAACCTGATATGCTACAAAGAATGATTGTGACTCCGTTATCAACATTTGCTTCACTACACCAGTTAGGGGTCCAAATTGAAAGTGCATTCAAGAAGGGGCTTCTCCATAGAACTAGTGAACCTGCAAGGAGGCCATTCACTCGGAACACAAATATGGGTACCAGCGCTATGCCACGGTCTGCAGATGTGAGTACCTTGGCTACATCGTCGGCCAAGATGGCCGACCCCTTTGCTGCTACTACAAACTTTGCTGCTGCTGCAAACCCACAAACTGCACAAAATGGCCAACCTTGGTTCCAACGAACTTTTACTCCTCTCCATATGAATCTGTCCCGCGCCTTCAAGATGTTGCAGGAAAGGGGACATCTCAAGCCTCTCGATCCACGACCTCCCCCAAACCCACTACCAGCTAGACACGACCCAACTCAATATTGTTCCTTCCACCAACAGCATGGCCATCCTACTGACGCATGTCTGCGTCTGCGTCATGAGATTCAGAATCTCATTGACAACAAAGTCATTGCCCCTCCTAAACCAAATGTGACAACCAACCCACTTCCTGCACATAACCAAGTTCCTCCCCCCAGAAATATTAACCATATCCAAACACTACCACCTACCTTCAATCCCAGCACATATATTACCTCATCCCACCTACCAAAACCGGAGGTGGTTATTCCAGAAAACACGGACATGTGCATGATAGACTTAACCCCACAAATCCAACCCAAGCAGGTGGCAGCAAGAACAGAGATAGGGGAGAATACACCAAAGACCGGGCTGTCTGATGCCTGTGTCATAGAACGAGGGACCTCACTTGCAGAGGAGTATGATCCCAGCTTTTATATTGTGGCTATTGATCAGCCAAAACCAGTGGTCATATTGCCAGATGTTCTCAGTATCAATGCTATCAGGGAAGGCAATGATGACAGGGAAGGCAATGATGAGAGGCATGATGTGAACATGCTCCAGGTAAAGCCTGATAAATACCTGGCTGTAGCTGCAGGGGAGTGGTGGCAAGATCATGATTTAAGTTACGCATGCACGGACGAAGATTGGAAATCTGATACCCCCGACGATACGTGGTATGTGGACGAGGTCGATCACATGACCCGGAGTGGTCGGTACTTCAAACCTATGGCTTTAGATCAACCAGAATGCTCCAACAAAGAGGTTGTGAATGCAAAAGAGAAGGAATGTGAAGAGAATCTGGTCTTGAACCAACTCAAGAAGATTCAGGCAGATATATCAATCTGGGGACTAATAATGGCTTCCCGAGAACATCGACAAGCATTGTTAGAGGCAATGAATCGGATTAAACTGCCTATTGATGCTACCACTGATCAACTAGTGTCGTTAGTCACATCCGGAGATGTTACGCCAGTGATATCTTTCACAGATAAAGAGCTGCCACCTGAGGGTGCCAACCACAATCGACCCTTGTATGTAACTCTGGAAAGCCGAAAAAAGTGGATTCCGGTGGTGTTAGTGGATACCGGATCCGCAATTAATGTGTGCCCGGTACGAACTGCTTATGCCATAGGTTTGAGGCCTGTTGACTTTACACCCACAACCCAGTCTGTTCGGGCTTATGACAACACAAGTCGGGATGTTATAGGAACATTCAAGAGCCATATCCTGATCGGACCCTCCGAACATGAGGTCGAATTCCATGTGATGGATGTACCGGCAACTTTCAATCTACTGTTAGGAAGGCCTTGGTTACATCAGATGAAGGCTGTGTCATCAACAGTTCATCAGTTGGTGAAATACCCCTTTAAAGGCGGAATTGCTACTGTGTACGGTAATTCTGCAATCCATCCTCCCCAGGGTACTACCACACCAGTGTTGGAAATCATGCATGGGGAAGAGGATGTATTCCTTTCTGGCTTCTCGCTGACAGAGGCCCAGGTGGTTCAAAACATCATGGCAGAAGGTGATGGAACTTATGTGAGTGCTCAGTCCATTTATATGATGAACAAGCAGGGACACATGCCTGGATTAGGACTAGGCAGGAGCGGCAGACAAGGAGGTCCTACCGCCAAGGAGATGATTCATAATCCTCATGCTTTTGGGCTGGGATACAAACCTACTGCAGAAGATTGGCAAAGGAAGGGAGCTGAGCTGAAAGGAAGAATTCAGGCAAAGAAGGCTGGGAAACAGTACGAATTAGTCCACAAGCCAATACGGGGAACCTTGAACGGACGCTTTGTCCGCCAAGGGGAAGATTTTCCTTTTTGTGGATTTCCAGAGCCTTGGTTTGACCAGGAGACAAAGACAATGTGTCCTGGGTTCGAGATCTTCTTTGGGCACCATTTACCAGAAGAGGAAGATGAGCAGGTGGACCTGAGTACTAATACAGGTCAAGGCAAGACTGTAATTGTGAACATTGAAGAAGAAGAACTGTTGGGAAAAGCACTGGCTGACCTACTCACGGGTTCTCCTATTGAAACTGAGTCTGACAACTTGGGGGATAGTTTTACTATCTCGATGATCGGGGATGAACCAACTACGGATTTCTCTAATCTTATTGTGGATGCATCTGAGGCTCCGCACCTGGTCTGGAAAGTTGAGAAAGGGATCATCATCAGCAGTTCTGAATCGGATAACGAGTCCGAATCTGATTCCGCTGAGTCTGAGTCAGATTCGAGCTCCTCTAAGTCTGGTACTTCCGGGGGTAGTAACCCGGGTACCAAAGTCCTGTCAAAATCGTCTTTTCATTTTTCTTTTGAGTCAACTGTAACCGAGGACCCAGACTGTACTAATGGGAATGTTGTAGACTTTGCTTACTCTTCTGTGCCTTTAGTTTGTTGTACTAATCTTGATTTTCAAAATTTTGACTTAAACGAAGAGGAAGAAATTCCTCGGGCTTTGAAAAATTTGGTTAACCAAGAGGAGGAAAGGCGTGTTAAACCCTGTACAGATGAAATCATTGCAATTAACATAAGTACTGAGGAGGATCCTCGTTTGGTCCAGATCGGATCCACGCTGTCTTCAGAGGAACGCGAGTGTTTAATCGTTTTATTAAAAGAATTCAAAGATGTTTTTGCGTGGTCTTATGACGACATGCCTGGAATCGATCCTCAGATTGTACAACACCGGATCCCCCTTAACCCTGAAGCCCGACCCGTCAAACAGAAATTGCGTAGAGTTCGCCCAGATTGGGCATTGAAGATTAAAGAGGAGGTCACCAAACAGATTGATGCGGGTTTCTTAATGGTATCTGAGTATCCGACTTGGTTGGCTAACATCGTTCCGGTTCCAAAGAAGGACGGCAGAATCAGAGTCTGCGTCGACTTCCGGGATCTGAATAGAGCCAGCCCAAAAGATGACTTTCCATTACCCCATATCGATGAACTAGTGGACCTTACAGCTGGCCATGCTTTGCTTTCATTCATGGATGGGTTTTCTGGGTACAATCAGATTTTGATGGCACCAGAGGATAGAGAGAAAACTGCTTTCACTACGTCGTGGGGTACCTACTGTTACAGAGTTATGCCTTTTGGATTGAAAAATGCCGGGGCTACATATCAGAGGGCCGCGACCACCATCTTGCACGACATGATTCATAAGGAAGTTGAGGTGTATGTTGACGATATGATTGTCAAGTCTAAAGAGCGACAAGGCCATTACACCGCATTGGCAAAATTCTTTGAGCGAATCAGGGAGTACAGATTGAGGTTGAACCCGCAGAAATGCACCTTCGGCGTGACTGCAGGAAAATTGTTAGGATTTCTGATTACACAAAGGGGAATTGAAGTAGATCCCTCCAAAATCAAAGCCATCGTAGAAATGCCACCACCAAGGACTGAAAAGGAGGTGCGCGGCTTTCTGGGCAAGGTGCAATTCATAAGACGGTTCATCTCAAAATTAACCTTGATTTGTGAACCGCTGTTCGGTCTCTTGAAGAAAGGAAAGAAGTTTCAATGGGATGATCGATGTCAGTTCGCATTTGAACAGGTGAAGCAGTACCTTCAGAATCCACCTGTATTGTCACCACCAGAACCAGGGAAACCGCTGATCTTGTATTTGTCAGTGACAGATTCGACCATGGGGTGCATGCTAGCGCAAGAATCGGAAGCTAAGGTAGAGAAAGCCATCTACTATCTAAGCAAGAAGATGCTGGAGTATGAAACTCGCTATACTCCCCTTGAGAAAGCTTCCTTAGCTTTAGTTTGGGCAACGAGGAAGTTGAGACACTACCTGTTAGCGTACCCCGTAATCTTGGTTTCGAGATTAGATCCCATTAAATATCTCTTTGAGAAACCAGCACTTACGGGTAAACTAGCTCGTTGGTTGCTTCTTCTTTCCGAATTTGACCTCAAGTATGTCACGCGCACATCAGTCAAAGGAAGGGCCGTAGCGGAATTTCTGGCTGAACATTCGATAGAAGGAGATAATGAAACCGTGGAATATCTTTTCCCAGATGAAAACATCCTACAGATAGAAGAGGAAACATGGACGATGTACTTTGACGGAGCATCAAATCAATATGGTTATGGGATAGGTGTATTGCTCATAGCACCTGATGATTCACATATACCCTTAGCTTTCAAACTTCGGTTTAAAGTGTCCAACAATGAAGCAGAATATGAGGCGTGTATTGCTGGCTTGGAAGCTGCCCTAGAACTTGGGGCAATCAGGCTGGACGTCATTGGGGATTCGAATTTGGTTGTCTCTCAAGCCAACGGAGATTGGCAGGTCAAAGAAGAGAAAATGAAGGTTTATCATCAAACCCTGGATGTGCTGATTCCGAGGTTTGAAAAATTGACGTTCACCCATTTACTAAGAGAGAACAACCGATTTGCTGATGCATTGGCAACTTTATCCTCCATGGTGGATATTCCGCTTGGAGTAAAGATGCGCCCAATCATCATTGAACAGAAGTATACACCGGCGTATGAGACCATCACCGTGATAAATGAGGTTCAAGACACGAACCCTTGGTATTATGACATCTGGAATTTCTTGGACAAAGAGGCGTACCCACCAGGGGCAAATGCCAAGGACAAAAGGGGAATACGGCGTCTGGCCATCCAATTCATCATCTGCGGAAACAAGTTGTATAAAAGAGGCCATCTGGGAATGCATAAGTTGTGTGTCGAGGAAGGAGAATCAAGGCGCCTTATGGACGCTATCCACGGAGGAGAGTGTGGAGCTCACATGAACGGTGTAATGCTAGCGCGGAAAATTCTCAGACAAGGCTATTACTGGTCAACCATGGAAGAGGACTGTATTGGCTTTGTACGGCGATGCCACAAATGTCAGATCCATGCTAATCGCATAAACATTCCGCCGTCAAAGCTCTACAATATGACTTCGCCATGGCCTTTCTCAGTTTGGGGAATCGACGTTATCGGCGCAGTCACGCCAAAGGGGTCGAATGGGCACGAGTTTATTTTAGTAGCAATCGACTACTTCACAAAGTGGGTGGAGGCCCAGTCCTATTCCGTGCTAAAAGCATCGCATGTGGCCAAGTTCGTCAAAAACAACATCATCTGTAGGTATGGGGTGCCCAACGAGATCATCTCAGATAACGGCTCGCATTTCAAGAAAGATGTGATAGACCTGCTTGAGAAATATAACGTGGCTTTTCGTAAGTCATCAACATATAGACCGCAGACCAATGGAGCCGTTGAGGCTGCAAACAAAAATATCAAGAGAATCCTGCAGAAGATAGTGGAAACCTACAGAGACTGGCCGGAGAAATTACCATTTGCACTCTGGGGCTACAGAACGTCAATCCGAACATCTACAGGGGCAACCCCCTATTCTCTAGTTTATGGGATGGAAGCTGTTCTGCCAATCGAGATTGAAGTACCGTCACTGAGAATCATGGCCGAATGCCAGATAGCAGAGGCGGATTGGCAACAGAGCAGATTTGAAGAATTAATGTTGTTCGACGAAAGGAGGTTGAAAGCGTTATATCACATCCAAGGCTACCAACGTAGAATTGCCAAGGCTTTTAACAAGAAAGTCAAGTCCAGAAATCTCAAGGAAGGAGACATGGTACTCAAAGACAACCGAGCCCCCATCCATGACCCTAGGGGCAAGTTCAAACCCAATTGGACCGGCCCTTATATCATCAAGTCAATCTGGTCCGGAGGGGCAATTATTCTTATGGATTTGGATGGCTTGGAGTTTTCACAACCGATCAACATGGACAAGTTGAAGAAATATTATCCCTGAGAGGCTCGCTAGGCCGAAAACCCGAAAGGGCGACCTAGACAAAAGTTAGAGCATGAAAAATTAGAAATAAAGATAGATTGAGCTCGCAAGGCTGAAAACCCGAAAGGGCGACCTTGGCAAAAATTAGAGCGCAAAAGGAGAGAATAAATACTCGAGTGAACCCTCACCGAACTACGTAAGGCCTGATTCTCATCTTTGGGATACGTAGGCAACTTCATCTCGAAGTTCGGCCATAACCACTTTCAATTCAACTGTCCTGTTTATCTGGTTTAAACCCATCCTTTCCTACCGTTTGTCGCCTTGGTGCTTCCCTTTGAGCAGAAAGGTTAGTTACAAGATGAAGCAGTAATGACCAAATTTGGGGGCAGGATGATTTCGGATTGTACAACCTAGGATTGATTCCGTGTGCAGCCTGTGGTGACTATCGCTGAAAATGGGTTTTAAAAAAAAAAAAAAAAAAAAAGTTTCTCAACTTTTACTTTTCTATAACACAAAAGAAGACTTTCCAACTTAATTCTATTGATTTCACCACAAGTACTTTCTCTTAAACAAAGTTGCTTTTACATAAAAAAACTTGAAAAGAAAAGACAAAGCAATAAACTAGGGGCACAAATGAGTCAAGCGTCACTTCTCAGCCTCTTTCTTGTACCCATGGAAGTCTTTACAACCAAAGTCGGCCTACTTTGTTCCTCGTCCTCGAGCCAAGCCAAGTACTCATTAGGAAGGATGCAACTGAAATTCAGGCCGGAGTCAGAAATTCTCTTGTGCACCAAGCTGTGAGGTATCGAGGCAAGTACGAACTACGAATAGGAAATGAAGTTGGGTACTTTATCCCTTTTTCCGGACAAGTCTGATCGTGCCCAAACTGGCGTCTGAACCTAAGTGGAAAATAGAACACACAGTGTGTAAGGCCAATCAACTGTATACCTGGTTGCCGGAACATGCTGTAACTCATCTTAGCCAAGTTAAGCCAGGGAGCGCGCCAAGCAATGTCAACTGCAGACCTGCTGCGCATCCAGTCATGCCACATTCCCTCTGAGGAGAATTCCACTAGCTGTGAGCGAAGAGAATAAGCTCTGGCTGAGTACTCAGGGCAGGGGTCTATTACTTTCAGCTTATCCATTAGCCATACCTGTGGAGAAAAGGAAAATAAGAGAGAAAAAGAGAAAAAAAAAAAAGAAGAGATGTATGTTGAGGGAAAAGTAAGAAAAGGATTTTGAGAGAAAAACAGAGATCGTGTGCCAAGTGATGTGAGGAATATAAATAAGAAGGGTCGGGAATAAAACCTGGAGAAGTAATGGACTCCCCGCAAAACGAGTAGTCTCTCGTTGATGAAAAGTATCTAAACCTGTCAAGGTCTCGGCCAACACCAAGCCCATACAACTCTTACCCTCCTTGAGACATTGGGCTACTTTGATCAGTTTAATACTAGCTCCACCGTGACTAGGGGCAAAAAGGAAGTGTGCAAGTAAGCATAAGCAGAGGGCATGTTGACGGTAACTCCGCCAAAGGAGGTTTTCTTTATCACCGGTAGGGGAAAACCGACTAATCAACTCCGAAATGCCTAATTCCCCATTGTGAGCCAAGGATCGAGCCTCGTGCCAAGTAAGCCCACACATCCGTCCTAAAGCTTGAGCATGGCCAAAACGGGGTTGAAGCATAATTTCCTTATCACGATGAGATTCCAACAATGCTTGAAATTCTTCAAGTGTCGGACACATTTCTTGTGAACCAAAGCAGAATACATGCGTGGTTGGATTCCAGCACTGAACAGCAGCGTGGAGAAATGGAAAACAAAGTGAAGTGCGGCTTAATGGAAAAAGAGCATTTAAGCCAAAACTGCGAAAGTTCACCTTTTCCGAGCCATCCAAACTGATTATCCAGTCTTGGAGCCTATGGATGGGCAACATCTCCATTTTGAGAGCAAAATGTGAAAACCTTGTTCTCCTTCCACAAATGACAATAGGGGTGCACCATTTATAGACTTTTGGATTGAATAGTGGGTGACAGCTGGGTACCTACCAAACCTTTCATCATACCTCAGTGGGGCCCGACCGTTCCCACTAAGGTCCAGCCTTTGTCCTCTTGTGTTGTGGATGTACTTTTGAGTCTTGTTTTGCTTATACCAAGTCTGTTGTAATAATTATAGGTTGTTTTCATTATGTTTTTCTTATTATCGAGTTGTATCATACATTTTGTCGAGTTGAAAGTTGTTATCCGATTCATGAATCAAGCACAAGTATCGGGAAGATTATCATGCAAATTGTCATCCATTCACCATATGCAAACACAATGCAAGAAATGAGATCATCCATAAAGTAAGAGTCTATCTGAAGCTAGTATTTAAAACTACAAAGCAAAAAAAAAAAAAAAAAAAAAAAAAAAAAAAAAAAAGAATGGGGTTTGTTTTCTTTTGTATATAAAATGTGTTTTTGTTTTTTGAGTATATATATTAAAAAAAAAAATGATATCCCACAAGTCCACCAGTGTAAATAAATAGAACTTGTGGGATATCCGACCATTTCTGTAATTGGGGAGTGACCACCTGTTGATGCTTTATTTTGAATGTTGTGGATGGCCCACATGTTGACTGACAATTTGAGAATGGTTTTATTCTGAGTTCTGAATTGAGTATTGAGTCTAAGTTTGATTCCACCAAGTTTGTAGAGTTGGGATCAGGCTCGAGTCATTCTAGTGAGTCAAAGTCTGTTGATTTCAAGAGTGCTAAATCTAGACATTTATGTCATGTCTAGATCTTCTTTGTCTTTTTCTTTTGAGTCTGTTGTCATTGCTGAGTCATAGTCTCTTTCCAATAAACCACAAAAAAAAAAAAAAAAACAAAAAAACAAAAAAAAAAAAAAAAAAAACAAAAAAAAAAACAAAAAAAACAAAAACAAAAACAAAATGCCATAGAGTCTGCCTACTTCTCTGTGCCTTTAAATCATTGCATTGACCAAAGTTTTTCAAACCTTTTTCCAAAACTCTGATAAAAACAAAGAGGAAGAATTTCCTCGGGATTTGCAAATTTTGATCAACTGAGAAGAAGAGAGGTGTACTAAGCCCTTGATGAATAAAATCATTTTTGTTAATGTGGGTACTGAGAAGGATCCTGGCTTGGTCCAAATTGGTTCTATCTTGTCTTCGTAAGAGTACGAGTGATTAGTCACTTTGTGAAAAGATTTCAAAAACTGTTTTTGCGTGGTCCTACGAAGACATGCCTGGAATTGATTATACAGCATAGGATCCCTCTTGACTCGTGGTCCGACCTCCTTAGCTCCTTAGCTTTCAAACCATGATTTGAATCAAAGCGTAAGGCTTGCATAGCCAAAATGGAAACAGCCCTTGAACTAGGGGCAATGATGTGATTCAAATAGAGGCAGCCCTTCCACTAGGGGCAGTAAGGTCGAATGTGATTCAGATTTGAAACAGCCCTTGAACTAGGGGCAAAAGTGTGAGGCTTGCATAGTTGAAATGGAGGCAACCCTTGAACTAGGGGCAATAAGGTACCACCCTTGAGAGGCTCGCTGGGCCGAAAACCCGAAAGGGCGACCCAGGCAAAAGTTAGAGCACAAAAAAAATTAAAAAAAAAATAACAATGACAAGCTCGCAAGGTTGAAAACCCGAAAGGGCGGCTTTGGCAAAAGTTAGAGCGTAAAAGGAGAGTGTCAATACTCGAGTGAACCTTAGCCAAAACTATGTAGGGCCTGTGATTCAGATTGGAAGCAACCTTTGAACTAGGGGCAAGAAGGTCGGATGTGATTTAGATTTGAAGTAGCCCTTGAACTAGGGGCAAAAAGTTGGATGTGATCAAAGAGTCAAAACTGAATTGTTTCCCAATGAAGACCGCCTAGGAAGGCAAACCCAGAATTTGAGAGAATGAATGTTATTATTGAAGGACAGTCGAGTTCCTATCCACTACACTAGGGGCAACACTAGGGGCAAATTCAAACCCAATTAGCCTAGTCCCTACATCATCATATCTACTGTTCAAGTGTAGCAGTCGTTCTTATAGATGGCCTACAGATTTCACACCCAATCAACATGGACAAAGTAAAATGAAAGTAACCCTTGAGAGGCTCGCTGGGCCGAAAACCCGGAAGGGCGACCCAGGCAAAAGTTAGAGTAAAAAAAAAAAAAAAAAAAAAAAAAAAAAAAAAAAAAATGAAAAAAATGAAATGATGATTAAACAAAAAGGAGAGTGATAATACCCGAGTGAACCTTGACCGGAACTACGATGGCCTGATTCCTATCTTGAGGATACGTAGGTAGCTTCATCTTGAAGTTCGGCCCCAATAATTTTTCAATTTATTCATTTCGTCCATGTTTGATTGGTGTATCTATAGTCGACTTGGTTGTCTTATCCGTGTTTAATTGGTGTATCTTCATTCTGCTCAACTCAATTGGTTCAAGTCAACTTGGTTCAGTTCGGTTCGATTCGGTTTGGCGTTTCGGTTCGGTCCGGTCCAGGTTTGCTCGACTTCATTCGGTTCGGATTGGCTCGGTTCGGTTGGCTTGGTTCGAATATCACCTTTGATTATCTGGTTTGGGACTATGCACCCCAATGATTGATTCCATGTTATTTGAGTAGTGGCCATTTGTAAAAATAAGTTTTGATTAATTTGAATGAAGTTGACTAATTTTTCTCAAAAATTGTTCCATTTTTGCCAAACTTGGACCATTCTTTGGATGTGAAAAAGGAAAATTTTCAGTGCCCACAATTTAGCTTACATGATTTGAAACAGAAAATGGAATAAGTAGGCTAATCTAACTCTCATGTTGATCAAAACATTTTACAAAAAAAAAAAAAAAAAAAAAAAAAAAAAAAAATCAAAAAAAAATCAAAAAAAAAAAAAAAAGGGGGCAATGAATTAGGGGCATATTTGAGTTAGTGATTCAATCTTCTCCTCCGCTCGGGTCATCTCGTCAGTATATATGAGTGTGTATTCGTATCAGT
Source organism: Camellia japonica (assembly GCA_030407325.1). NCBI lineage: Eukaryota > Viridiplantae > Streptophyta > Magnoliopsida > Ericales > Theaceae > Camellia > Camellia japonica. The sequence continues at coordinate 65,479,746 of JAPPVO010000036.1, forward strand.
CAGTGTAGTTATACCAGTCAGGGTATTCATACCAGTCAGTGTATATGAGTGTGTATTCATACCAGTCAGTGTATATCAGTGTGTCTTCATACCAGTCAGTGTATATCCGTGTGTCTTCATACCAGTCAGTGTATTTATACCAGTTAGGGTATTCATACCAGTCCAGTCAGTGTGTATCAGTGTGTATAAGTATGTTTCTTTCATACCAGTCAGTGTATTTCATACCAGTCTGTGTTTGGATTGTTTTATTTCGTTTGTTTTCTTACGTTTTTATTCAAGTCAGTATGAATCAATGTCCAATTCAGAGTTCAAATTTCAATCATTTTCAAATTCAAACAAAAGTATTTTCAAACTCAAAGTGATGTGCCAGTCACGCCATTGAGATACAAAACTGAAATTTTTTTTATTACAGTCAGGGGAGGACATCCCCGATTACAGCGACTCCAAAAAAAAAATAAATAATAAATATACAGAAAAAAAAAAACAAAAAACAAAAAATACAGAAAAAAAAAAAAACAAAAAAAAAACAAAAAAAAAAGAAAACCAGAAATACAAAAAAAAAAAAAAAAAAAAAAAAAAAAAAAAAAAAAGAGAGAGGGATCTGTTGTTTGCTTTCTTCTCCGGCCGGCCACGCATCACCTTCACTTACTCGGCTCTTCCGTCGCCGAGCTCTTCCGCTTTTTGTCGCTCTTTTTGTCATCAATCTTCGAAGGCCCTTCTCCACCAAGAACGACCACAGTGTTTCCGCCGACAGAGTCAACTCCCCGTCGACTATCAAAGCTGAGGTACGAAGATCCCCCAAATCGGGCCAAAGAGGTGGAGTGCCTTTTCAGCTCCTTGTTTTCAGCCTTCAGCTCCTTGTTTTCGGCCTTCAAGGCACAAATCTCTGCCCGTGCATCTCTGTACATGCACTGGAGTAGGGAAAGTTGGGCAGTGAGCTGGTATACCTCACACGCCTTACTCTGCAGACAGTGCGACAGATTGGTGACCGCCGCCACTGTCTCCATGCAGGACCTCAACGTGTAGTGGTTGGCCTCGATATCACTTTGAGTAGCCATCACTTGCTCAACTGAGAGTGTGGGAAGATTAGGTTGAGTAAGAGTAGGGGCCCTTGGCCCAGAGGAACTCGACGGATCATTAAGATCCGGAAAAAGAGAGAGAGGGCGAGATGAAGCCATGTATAAGAGAAGAGAATGCAGAAATGGCAGAAAAAAGGGCAGTCACAGAAGAATGGCAGAAAACAGAAGAGAAAAAGAAGTGATGAAGAAGAAGAAGGAGAGTGATGGAGGAGAGTGATGGAGAAGAGTGATGGAGAAGAAGTAGAAGAAGAGAAAAGAGATACGGAAGAGAAGAAGAAGACAAGAGAGAAAGACAAAGAGAGGGAGAGGGTCGAGGTGAGCGTTGATCGAGGGGGCTGCTTTTGTCGGCCATTGACACAAAAGCAGAGCCCGCGTGCCAAACGCGGCAAGGGACGCGGGGGAATTGTGTATGCATATATGTATATATATTGTATAGTTATGTAATATATATTTTTGTTTGAACATTTGAGTCACAGGTGTGGCTTGGGTTCAGTGGTTTGGCCTAGTGAGTCAAGGATTGAAAGGCTGAGCCCGAGGTCAGGGGTTCGAACCCCACATCGAGTTTTTCTTTGTTTTGTTTTCATTTTGGTTTTGATGTATATATGTTTTGTCCACCTATATATATATATATATAGTTGTTTGAATTGTTTCTGTCACACGAGTGGCTTGGGTTTAGTGGTTTGGCCTAGTGGTTGAAGAGTGAGAGGCTGAGCCTGAGGTCAGGGGTTCGAACCCTACATCGAGTGTTTCTTTTGTTTTGATTTTGGTTTTATGTATTCGTATAAGTCTATATAAATATTTGTTTACATATCTTGTCACAAGAGTGGCGTGGCTCAGTGGTTAAGGACTCGGAGGCCAGACCTGAGGTCAGGAGTTCGAAACCCCGTATCCCATGTCCATCCCTTTTGTGATTTTCCTTTCTTTTTTGTGTGTTTTGCATACGTGTCTCGTATATGTATATATATTTCTTTGCATATCTTGTCACAGAGTGGAGTGGCTCAGTGGTTGAGTACTCAGAGGCCAAGCTTGAGGTCAGGGGTTCGACACCCCGTATCTATGCATTTTGTGATTTTCTTTTCTTTTTGCGTGTTTTGCGTGCGTGTGCTGACGTCAGCAAACGGAATATGCCTTCTCAGTAATGGCATCTTCCAACTGACGGCAGCCAAACAGAATATTCCCCATCTATGTATATCTCCGTATATATATCTGTGTATATATCTGTATATGTTTGTGTATAGGTCCATATATGCTTGTGTCGTATATACCTGTATATATATTGTATCTGTTATATGTCTGTGTCGTATATAGTTGTGTATATCTGTATATGTTTGTGTATAGGTCCGTATATACCTGTATATATACTGTATATATCTGTGTATATATCTGTATATATCTGTCTGTAAATATCTGTGTGCATTTATATGTAAATATATCTGTATAGTATCCTGCCTATGTTTGCAATGAGTTCCTAGGAGACCAACTGCGACGGTGGAAACTAGAGTTCGAATGGCAAAGCCTAGAACGCAAAAGGTTCGGGATTTCCGAGACTAAAGTCTGGTTTAAATACCCAGAGGTGCATCCAGGGGTGCATCCTCGGCTTGAAATCTGTATGGCAGCCCCATAGGTTGAGGTAGCTTATATGCGCCTCAACTCTGGAAACTGAACCAACCTAGTCTGTCACCCCGTTGGAGAATAGGGAAAGTTGTGAATATAATCAAGAAGAAAAGGGGCATCTGTGACTTCTACATGTAGAGCTTCCCCCTTGTTTACAAAAAAAAAAAAAAAAAAAAAAAAAAAAAAAACAGAAATACAAAAAAAAAAAAAAAAAAAACAAGCCCAGAAAAATAAGGAAGAAAAGGGGCATCTGTGACTACTACATGTAGAGCTTACCCCTTGTCAACAAAAAAAAAAAAAAAAAAAAAAAAAAAATCATTCTACCATACTTTCTTCCATTCGCGTGAGGCGCATTTGGATTGCAAATCGGTTAAAAGCAACAGGTGCCCCTGTCTGTTTACACCTTCAATCTCCCCCTTTCGCGAAAAGACGCGTTAGGACTTCAATCTCCCCATTTCGCGAAAAGACGCGTTAGGACATCAACATCCCCCTTTCGCGAAAAGACGCGTTAGGACTTCACTCTCCCCCTTTCGCGAAAAGACGCGTTAGGACTTCCATCTCCCCCTTTCGCGAAAAGACGCGTTAGGACTTCCATCTCCCCCTTTCGCGAAAAGACGCGTTAGGACTTCCATCTCCCCCTTTCGCGAAAAGACGCGTTAGGACATCCATCTCCCCCTTTCGCGAAAAGACGCGTTAGGACATCCATCTCCCCCTTTCGCGAAAAGACGCGTTAGGACTTCCATCTCCCCCTTTCGCGAAAAGACGCGTTAGGACTTCCAGCTCCCCCTTTCGCGAAAAGACGCGTTAGGACTTCAATCTGCCCCTTTCGCGAAAAGACGCGTTAGGACATCCATCTCCCCCTTTCGCGAAAAGACGCGTTAGGACTTCCATCTCCCTCTTTCGCGAAAAGACGCGTTAGGACATCAATCTCCCCCTTTCGCGAAAAGACGCGTTAGGACTTCCATCTCCCCCTTTCGCGAAAAGACGCGTTAGGACTTCCATCTCCCCCTTTCGCGAAAAGACGCGTTAGGACTTCCAGCTCCCCCTTTCGCGAAAAGACGCGTTAGGACTTCCATCTCCCTCTTTCGCGAAAAGACGCGTTAGGACATCAATCTCCCCCTTTCGCGAAAAGACGCGTTAGGACTTCAATATCCCCCTTTCGCGAAAAGACGCGTTAGGACTTCCATCTCCCCCTTTCGCGAAAAGACGCGTTAGGACTTCCATATCCCCCTTTCGCGAAAAGACGCGTTAGGACTGCAATAGCCCCCTTTCGCGAAAAGACGCGTGAGGACTACAATAGCCCCCTTTCGCGAAAAGACGCGTTAGGACTGCAATAGCCCCCTTTCGCGAAAAGACGCGTGAGGACTACAATATCCCCCTTTCGCGAAAAGACGCGTTAGGACTGCAATAGCCCCCTCTCGCGAAAAGACGCGTGAGGACTACAATAGCCCCCTTTCGCGAAAAGACGCGTTAGGACTTCAATCTCCCCTTTCGCGAAAAGACGCGTTAGGACTTCCATCTCCCCCTTTCGCGAAAAGACGCGTTAGGACATCCATCTCCCCCTTTCGCGAAAAGACGCGTTAGGACATCCATCTCCCCCTTTCGCGAAAAGACGCGTTAGGACTTCCATCTCCCCCTTTCGCGAAAAGACGCGTTAGGACTTCCATCTCCCCCTTTCGCGAAAAGACGCGTTAGGACTTCCATCTCCCCCTTTCGCGAAAAGACGCGTTAGGACTTCCATCTCCCCCTTTCGCGAAAAGACGCGTTAGGACATCCATCTCCCCCTTTCGCGAAAAGACGCGTTAGGACATCCACCTCCCCCTTTCGCGAAAAGACGCGTTAGGACTTCCATCTCCCCCTTTCGCGAAAAGACGCGTTAGGACATCCATCTCCCCCTTTCGCGAAAAGACGCGTTAGGACATCCATCTCCCCCTTTCGCGAAAAGACGCGTTAGGACTTCCATCTCCCCCTTTCGCGAAAAGACGCGTTAGGACTTCCATCTCCCCCTTTCGCGAAAAGACGCGTTAGGACTTCCATCTCCCCCTTTCGCGAAAAGACGCGTTAGGACTTCCACCTCCCCCTTTCGCGAAAAGACGCGTTAGGACATCCATCTCCCCCTTTCGCGAAAAGACGCGTTAGGACATCCACCTCCCCCTTTCGCGAAAAGACGCGTTAGGACATCCATCTCCCCCTTTCGCGAAAAGACGCGTTAGGACATCCATCTCCCCCTTTCGCGAAAAGACGCGTTAGGACTTCCATCTCCCCCTTTCGCGAAAAGACGCGTTAGGACTTCCATCTCCCCCCTTTCGCGAAAAGACGCGTTAGGACTTCCATCTCCCTCTTTCGCGAAAAGACGCGTTAGGACTTCCATTTCCCCCTTTCGCGAAAAGACGCGTTAGGACATCCATCTCCCCCTTTCGCGAAAAGACGCGTTAGGACATCCATCTCCCCCTTTCGCGAAAAGACGCGTTAGGACATCCATCTCCCCCTTTCGCGAAAAGACGCGTTAGGACTTCCATCTCCCCCTTTCGCGAAAAGACGCGTTAGGACTTCCATCTCCCCCTTTCGCGAAAAGACGCGTTAGGACTTCCATCTCCCCCTTTCGCGAAAAGACGCGTCAGGACATCCATCTCCCCCTTTCGTGAAAAGACACGTTAGGACTTCAATCTCCCCCTTTCGCGAAAAGACGCGTTAGGACTCCCATCTCCCCCCTTTCGTGAAAAGACGCGTTAGGACTCCCATCTCCCCCCTTTCGTGAAAAGACGCGTTAGGACAATTTCAAATCCATTGCCCTGTTGTGTGCACCGCACTCGCGCTATCTTGTACATTCCCATGGTCTAGGAGACCTTAAATCCTCTAAAGGTGCAATTCCTTTGGTGTTTGTCGTGCCCGAACGACTTTAGGTGGTCTGGTTTAGCCGCCTGCCTGTGATTGCAATGAGTTCCTAGGAGACCAACTGCGACGGTGGAAACTAGAGTTCGAATGGCGATGCCTAGAACGCAAAAGGTTCGGGATTTCCGAGACTAAAGTCTGGTTTAAATACCCAGAGGTGCATCCAGGGATGCATTCTCGGCTTGAAATCTGTATGGTAGCCCCATAGGTTGAGATAGCTTATATGCGTCTCAATTCTGGATACTGAACCAATCTAGTCTGTCACCCCGTTGGAGAATAGGGAAAGTTGTACATATGATCAGAAAAGCGGCATCCATGGCCACCCAAATCGGTTAACAACAGCAGGTGCGCCTGTCTGTTCACACCACCTAATCGGTTAAAAACATCAGGTGCGCCTGTTGTTTACACCATCTTTCCTCCTTTCGCGTGACACGTGTTAGGATGGTGATTTCTCATCTCTTGGTTGAGGTCTCCCTTTCTTCATGAATTTTCAAACAACCGGCTTCGCATAGCGTATAAGTCCAATTTTCAAACCGGCTTCGCGTAAGCGTGTAAGTCCAATTCTCAAAATCTTCCTTCATATCATTTGCATCTTGCCCCTGAACTACGCTGGTTTGATTCCTTGCAAAGGGATACGTAGGCAACCTTCGGGTTCAACCACTTGCATTGCATTTTGTTTGTTTGCCCAAGTCTTACGGCTTTGTCAAAAAGGGTCGACTTCGGGCTTTGACATTCACTCACGTCATTTTATGACTTCAAGCTCTGTCAAAGAGGGGCAACTGTAGACACCCCATTTTTGACCACCCTTAAGACTGGGGCACCTTCTTTTCAAATTGAATTTTATACATGTGTGTGTCTATTTATTTTAAGTGTGTATTTATTTCTTAGTTTTATTTTAGGTGTGTATGTATTTTAAGTGTGTATTTATTTTATGTGTGTATTTATTTTGGGTGTGTTTTATATATATTAATAAATATTTGATAAAACAAAATATGAATAAAAAAAAAAAGAAGAAGAAGAAGAAAAGAAAAATTGGATTCAACGGATATATGATAGATAATATCTTATCATTATTTGATAAAAGGCTCATGGAGGGGAGACAAACATAATTGGAGTGGGCGGTGGAGGTAATAAAAAAAAAGAAGGGAAAGTTTATCCTCTATAAAGATCAAACATCACTAAGAAAGGGAGGGGGGGAGTGATAGTTCAAACAAAACAAAAAAAAAAGAAAGGAGAAAAGGGGGGCTCTATATACACGGCTTTACATCATATATATATATATATATATATATTGATAGCTCTCTCTCTGGCCTGAACTTCCATCAACCTCTCTCTCACCCTCACCATAACCGGCCATCACTCCAAACCCAGCAACCTCTCTCTCTACCTGCACTTCATACACACTCACACACCTATCATACTCCACACCCATCAACTTGCAGCATACTCCATACACCAACTTACCATCAACCCATCTCACCACCCCTCACGGCAACCAAGCTCCACTAACCAAGCTCCACCAACCAAGCTCACCACCACTGCCGAGCCATACACCAAGCTCTCCCTCTCCCTCTCGGCCTCTCTCTCTCACCCTCATCAACCTGCAGCTCTCCTCTCACTCTCACGACAAACCCAGCACTGCCATCACTCACCTATCACCAACCAAGCTCCACCAACCAAGCTCACTCCTCTCTCCCTCTATCCCTCACTCTCGGCTTCAATCTTTCCTATCATACACTCACCCTCAGACGGTATACACAGCCACCATTCACACACCTTCTCACCTACACAACCCAGCAGACCACCCAACACTCTCACATACAAATTCCTAGCTCTCTCTCTCTCTCTCTATCCTCTCCCCCTCGGCACCCCATTCATTCACACACAGCTGCACACGGCATCAACACATCAGTACATTCACCACCACTCATACACCTCACGTAACACATCCTTCACGGCATCCACCCGCAGCACATACACACTCATACACCTCACGTAACACACCCACTGCTCTCCTCCATCACCTACACCAAACCCATCAACCACCCTCTCCCTCTTGGCTCTTCTCTCTCTTCTCTCTCTAGACCCAAACCATACGGCAGCACACCCATCAACCTACTACACCATCTCCATCACACATACATCACACACACCCTCCACACCCAACACACACGGCACTGCCACCATTCCTACACCTCACACCAACCCAGCAAACCCACCACCCACAGCTCTCTCTCTCTCTCCACCCTCTCCCTCTCGGCACCTCTCTTTCTCACCCCTCACAGCAACCCATACACATAACAAACCCAGCAAACCCAGCACATCTCTCTTCTCTCTCTAGACCCAACACACAATATACACACAGTCACACCACATCATCACCACCCTTCACTACCGTAGCCACACCACACCATCACCACCTCCTCTTCTTCCCAGCAGCTTCACTCACCACCCTCGGCATAAACCTGCCAACCCACCTCTCTCACACACCCACTTCTCTTTCTCTCTCTAGAGACCCACGGCAGCCACCTCTCTCCAGCAGCCCACTGCCACCAAGCACCACCAGCAGCACTACCAGCAGCTTCCAACCACGACTACTCCACTGCCGAGCCACCACTAGCAGCCCACTACCGAGCTACCACCAGCAGCACCACCAACTACTCCGTTGCTACGCCGCCATTCCGCTAGCCGAGAGCTTCGATCCGCTCCGAAATCCACTTCGCGCCAAATTTGCACCTTCATATTGAGGTAAAGTTTCTTTTTTTTTTATTATTACTCTGTGCATCTTTTTTTTTTTTTTTTTTTTTTCATTTTGATTTGGGACTGTTTTGGAATTGTTTTTCAATATAGAAACTGTGTGATTTGAAATTGTAAAAGTGGGGAAGGGTTCGCTATCCTTCCTCATAAGCACATTTGTATTTTATTTGGGGGCTGTTTAATTTATTTCAATAAGTTTGTTTTACATATTTTGTTTGTGTTATATTAATCAATGAATCAATTAATCAACATTGCATAACCACCTCTGCAACCTCTCTCCATTCTTTACTTATTAAAAAGTTATGAAAAAATGAAGATTGTGATTCAAGTATAAGAAAGGAACTCTCCTATGCTTAATGGTTTAATTTCTTTGGAGGTTCACTACCCCAAATGTATACATGTTCTTATACTAAAGCACAATCTTTATTTTTTCATTTCTCTTTAATCATCAGTGTGTTTAATTGACCATTGGAAATCACCAAGGAAAGTGTCATTATCACTCATTATTAAGATTCAAGTCCTTATCGCTCACTATGGGTTTATCTGAGTCATTATCACTCTTCGGAGTTTGACCAGTCCTTGTTGCACATCTTGAGTTTGACTTGAAATCCCTAACTTGTACATTCTCACTCATTATTAAGATTCAAGTCCTTATCGCTCACTATGGGTTTATCTGAGTCATTATCACTCTTCGGAGTTTGACCAGTCCTTGTTGCACATCTTGAGTTTGACTTGAAATCCCTAACTTGTACATTATCACTCATTATTAAGATTCAAGTCCTTATCGCTCACTATGGGTTTATCTGAGTCATTATCACTCTTTGGAGTTTGACCAGTCCTTGTTGCACATCTTGAGTTTGACTTGAAATCCTAACTTGTAAATAAGTTTGACTTTTCCTTTGTGATTTCTTCTGAAGAAAATAATCCTTTATTGCATTTCAGACTTAGTAGATGTAAATATCACTTTTGCACAAACAGGAGAAAAGATAAAGAAACGGACAGGTAATAAAAAAGGCAAATAAAATTGGTTAAAATTGGATCCAACCCACCTAAAGAACCAATATGAGTAATTGAATTCGGTCGGACGTTATACCGAATTTAGTGCGTCAAGGCTTGCCTTACATCAATTATTGTAATAAATTAGACAGCCCTCCTTTTATTTATTATTCATTCGGTTTTGTAATAATTATTTATTCGGACACTTGGACATTCGGACCCTCCTGCGTGAGGGCGCATTACTTCATTCGGACCCTCCTGCGCGAGGGCGAACAAATTTGTAATAAGTGTGCGTGTGTGTGTGCATGTCTTCCAACCCCACGTCTTTCTCCCTTTTATTTCCCAGCTTATGATGGTTAGTTTAAGGACATCATGTTTAATTTAGCATACTCATGTTTGCATCCACTTGTATTGCATGCATAAAAGTTCGGCTCATCATATTATTGCAAATGTCAAATTCAAACTCTTTACTTGGATACGTGCGCTATTACATGCCTTGAATTGACTCCCATGCCCTGATAGTAGCCGAGCTTCTTAATTGCATATTGTATGTGTTGCATTAGTCATAATGCATAGTTAAGATCATGCATTTTTTTCTAACTAGTTCCTTTTTTTGGCTCGGAGTACGAGGTGAGTTTTTATGTTTTAGCATATTGCATGAGTGTGACTGCTGTTACATCAAACATACTACCATGAGGCTAATTGCTTAAGTGATAAACTGTTTGAATGCCTGTGGATGAAGGCTATTCACTGACATTGGGATACTTTGATTCATGTATATATATGAGATCACTTTTTCAAGTGATGCATATTCAAAACACTTTTTCAAAACAAACATGCAATCAAACGTTCCAACTGTTCGTGAAATTAGTCTATACTTGTATGTTAGAGATAAAATAAGAACATATATTGTACATAAGAATCACATCATAATTAGTAGAGGCCGATCTTTGATCGGGTGAGTGGGGTGCTCATTATTGACATTCCCCTCTCATACCTAAGTTCCCGAACCAAGACACTTTGGTAACGACGGACTAATGGCCTTTGGCACGAGTCACGGGTTTCCTAAATTTCCCATAAATATTTAGGTGGCGACTCTGAAATCTGGCAAAGCAGTCCATTTTTGGCATTTGATTCAAACATCGATTTTCCAAAAATAATTGCCGGATTTGGACTCTTTTTTTGTGTTTTCACTGTTTCACATTGCACTTGTGAAATCAGATTCAGAACCAACACAAGTGGAGTCCGAACTGTAAGGGCTATTTCATTCTTCCGAAAGGGGGCGCGAAAAGCCGAGCTACAACCTTTTCCAAGCCATCCAAAGTGATTATCTAGTCTTGGAACCTATGGATAGGCAACATCTCCATTTTGAGAGCAAAATGTAAAAGACTTGCTCTTCTGCCAGAAACAACAATATAGGAGCACCATTTATAGAATTTTGGATGGAGTGGTGGGTGACAGCTGGGCACCCGCCAAACCCTTCATAATAGTCTGGCCGTACCTCAGTGGGGTCCGGCCGTGCCCACTGAGGTCCGGCCGTACCTCAGTGGTGGGCCAAACAGTGCACAGGCAGAAAAGTGTGCTCTTTGTCCTCTTGTGGTGTGGATGTATTTTTAGTCTTGTTTTGCTTCTACCAAGTCTGTTCTAATGGTTTTGAGTTGTTTCCATTATGTTTTCTTGTTATCGAGTTGTATTGTACATTTTGTCCAGTTGAAAGTTGTTATTCGATTCATGAATCAAGCACAAGTATCGGGAAGATTATCATGCAAATTGATGTCCATTCATCATATGCAAACACAATACAAGAAATTCGCAAGAAGAGATCATCCACACAAAAAAACCTGTTTTTATAAACTCGTCGATCTAACACCGATCACTGTTTTACAAAATAAAGCATAGAACAAAATAAAGGTTTTCAAAAATAAAGAGTCTAGCTGAAGCTAGTGTTCAAAACTACAAAGCAAAGAAATAAAAATAAAAAATAAAATAAAAAAATAAAAACAAAAACAAACAAAAGCAAAATAAAAGAGAGAAAGTCATCATCATCGTCAATAGTCTATCTTAGCTCTTCTCTTCCTCAATTGCGCAAAAGGTGCATCGTTGTCATCGCTTGCACTCCCAGACTGTATGTCAAACTCCTCTCCCTCCTCCTCAGGGGTCGGATAGCCCTCAAAGGGTTCCTCAGAAGGTGAGCGCTGCCTCACTCGGCTTCTCCCTCGATCAGCCCTTCCTCTACCCCTCACTGAGCCCCACCTCTGTCTCCTAGCTGGAGAAGGTCCTGTAGGTGCCACCGGTGCTGGTCCAAGCTGAAAAGAAGAAAGGAAAGGAGAGTGCAGATAGTTATAAGATGACAAACATAGTCGGAATGAAATGACTGTAAACTAGGGGCAAAGCTTACCTCAAGTCCGTGAGTGGCTAGAATGGTCTGACTCTTCCGCACAATGAGGAGTAGCCAGTCGACTGTCCGAGCAAGCTCATCTCCAAATGCCTGGGGTACCTGCAAAAGAAAGAGCGAAGTTTGAGAAATATAGCTAGAAATAGAAACAATAAAACAAGATGACATAAACTGAGTGGAAACAATAAGGAAATGTGTACCTGCACGATGCCTGGAGCAAAAACTATCCGGCAGTCCCTCTCCTCGATCTCATCGATCGGAATCTGCTCGAGCACCCCATTTGGGCGCATGTATGTGATTTCCATGGGAATCAACGGAAACCCAAGAATGGGAGCAATAGCAGGGGCACCTCTAGCAAGGGCATCACCAACACCAGTCGCAACTGCCGCGACCTTCGGAACAGCAAGGGCTACGCCTGGGGTGAGAGGCTCCATAACCCAAGTGTGCAAGAAGGTAGTGAAGTCGCCGGCCATATGATATCTATAGTCATCCTCTCCCTCCATCAAGAGGTCGATTGTAGGTCCGTCCTGTATCTCATCAACTATTCTCATGCCTAGAGGAGGAGGATGTGGAACGTCTGGGTGGGCAACGCCTCGGGTTTGGCGGATCAACCTCTCCCCCAAGTAATAGACCCGACCAAAGGGGCCCTCGAACAGAATCCGCATGGTAGAGACATACCAGGCAGCAGCATAAGTCACTCTAGACGTTGGGGAGATACCTGCCCAGGGATGCCAATCAACCTGTAAATCTGTACAGTGTCAGATGTCAGTGCAGTGTTAGTTATAAGTGCAGTGACAGTGCAGTGTCAGATATCATTCAGTGTAAAAAATCAGTGCAGTGTCAGAAAATCAGTGTGTAATGAGCAAAACAGTGCAGTGGCAGATATCAACAGTATGAGGATGCTAGTACAATATGGGAACAGTGATATGTAATGCAAAGAATGATATTGTGTTACCTGGTCCGCAGTGATCGTATCAAAAAAGCGGTGGAAGTATAGGAAGGTCCGGTCTACTAGGCGGTGGCGTCTGAACCGTGAGTTATAGTACCGAGAGCGGGGTACTGATAACTCAATCGGCCTCACTGGGACCGGAGCTAGAGTGGTGAAATGCGTGTAAATGCAGAGCTGTAAACAGATGAGCATGAATAAAGCAGATGAGCAGAGAAGAAAATGCAAAGTAAAGATGAACAGAAAATGCAAAGTTGAATAGAAAAGTAAAGGGGTGAGACGCATACCTCCCAAACTCTCCAGTAGCCACTAAGTAAATCTGCCTTGCGGTGGGACACGGAGCTCATATAGCAGTATAAGGTGGCTAGGTCGGCGCCACCCCAATCGTACTCTGCCACCCGCGGTAGGTGCACTAGTGCCCCTAGATGATATATCCCCACGGTATTTTCCCTGTTCGCAAACAGGGTAGTACCGAGGAGATACATGAGGAAGCCACGGGCATACTGGGCAACCTCATCTGCAGTAGCTCACTGACGGTCAATGAAGTGATCATAAAACCAGCTGTAGCGCACCATCCCCTGACTGCTGATGTCCGGGATCGCTTCAAGAAGCTGGAGCTATGCCGCTCTCCACTGCGACATGTCCAGATCAAATGGGATCGGGCCGCCAACTCTGACTCGTAAGCCAATCAACATGGAGAAGTCATATGGCGTCAACGTCATCTCCCCAATCGAAGAGAAGTGGAACGAGTCTGTGGTGTCCCACCATCTCTTCGCTAAAGCTCCGTATAGCACTGACTCAGCTCGCATCTGGATGAGCCCGGAGCAGAAGGGCCGAAGCCGGCAGCATCTACTACTGTGCGAACCTCTGCGGGAAGCCGCTTATACCAGCGTCGAGGGCCCGATATGGTCCCATAGTAGATAATCTTCCTGGTTACAACCTGTAAAATGGGGAATTGTATCAATATATACAGTAGAGACGAATGGTCTGTTTATCAGTTTCAATGTGTGCACAAAGTAAAACAAAAGAAAGTTGCTTACCGTGGAGGCATCAACAGATAAGTGCTTTGTGGGCTCACGCAGAAGTGTGTCCTCCTCCAGCCCAAGAATGAAGCCCATAAATCGTAAAATCCCGCTTGGCAAGAGAACGTGGGTGCGCGGCTGGTCAAATGGCCTCTCGGCAAGAAAAAGTAAAGCAGCAGCCTCCTCTGCCTCTATATCCGCACCAAAGGCAGCACCAATATCTACGGCCGGGTCAGGAAGGGGAACCTCGTCACTAGCCATGAGGGAAAATAGAAAAAAGTGAAGAAAAAGCGGGGAAATAAGTGAAAAATGGGTAAAAATCCCAAAATCTTAAACCCTAAGAGAGAGAAAGTGAAGAGAGGATGGAAAATCAAAGGGAGAAAGATGAAAAATGTGGGTAACAGTGAGAAAAACAAGGAGAAAACACAAACTTGCACCAAATCAAAATCAAATCAGTTCAAAAGGTAGAGGAAATGAAGGGTTTCAAAGAAAAAATGGCGAGGATTGTTGGGTTAATTTAAGAAAAGAGAAATCTAGAGAGAGAGAGAGGGATCCTAGAGATAGAGAGGGGAAGTTTGGATGTGGAGGAAGTGAGAAATGAAAGGTTGGTTTGTGTCTGGTCGGAGCTCCGGGTGTCCAGCCGAGCTTCTCCGACATCCGGTCGGACTTTTATGAAAATAAAATATTAATAATAATAATAATAATAATAATAATAATAATAATAATAATAATAATAGTATGTTTTTACTTTATATCTCTGAGTATATTTAAAAAAACAAATCATCAAATCAAATCATTTTGTTTGTGTCGTTTTATTAATTGTTGTTTTACAAAAAAAAAAAAACAAAACAAAAAGAAAAAACAGGAAAAAATAATAATAATAAAAAATTAAAAATAATAAATGAAAAACAAAAAATAAAAGGAAAACAAAAACAAAAAGAGAGAGAGAGAGAGAGGGATCTTGTTCTTCTTTCTTCTCCGGCGACGGCCACACGCCGACCTCCGATGACGGCCACACGCCGATCTCACTTGCTCGGCTCTCCTGTTGATTTCTTTCTCTTGGTTTCATCTGAGGAAACCCTTGAAGGCCCTGCCTCAGTGCTTGTAGGACCGCCGAGGGAATTGTCCCCCCGTTGATCATCAAAAGCAAAATACGAAGGTGCTCCAAATCGGGCCATGACGGTAGATTTTTGTTTCAGCTCTTTGTTCTCCGCCTTCAACGCGCAAATCTCTGCTCATGCATCCTTGTACATACATTGGAACAAAGAGAGTTGGGCATTGACCCGATGTACCTCGCAGGTCCTGTTTTGCAGCTGATGAGACAAGTTGGTGATTGCGGCCACTGTCTTCATACATGACTTCAGCGTGTAGTGGTTGGCTTCAATGTCAGTTTGAGCAGCCATTATCTGCTCGATTGTCAATGTAGGAAGGTTAGGACGAGTAAGAACAGGGCACTCTGTCCAGGAGAACTCATGGGATCATTAACGTCTGGAAAGAGAGTAAGGGGGCGGGACGAAGTCATTTGTGAGAAGAGAGAGGTGTAAGAGAAAGGAATCGCAGAGAAATGGCAGAGAGCAGACCGAGTTCTGTCTCTCTATTCTGTCTCTCATAAAGAGTGATGAAGAAGAAGACGAAAGAGAAGAAAGAGATAGCAGAGAGTAATGAAGAAGAAGATAGAAGAATAGAAGAGAGAATGACGAAGAAGGTGAAGAAGACGAAAGAGAAAGACAAAGAGGAAGAGAGGGCCGAGGCATTTGTCGACCAGCTGACACCGGCTGACGCAAAAAAAGCGAGGCTGCGTGTCAGACGTGGTTTTCCAGAAAGAGAGAGAGGTGGGAGAATTGTATACATATATGTATATGTATTGTATATTTATGTATATAATATTCGTTTACATATCTTGTCACAGGAGTGGCTTGGCTCCGTGGTTGAGGGACCAAGGAGTTAAACCTGAGGTCAAGGGTTCGAAACCCTGTATCCCCACATTCATGCATTTTGTGGCTTTCTTTTTGTGTTTTGTGTACGCATATCGTATATATCTCCCGTATATATCTGTGTATATATCCGTATATATATAGGTAAATAAATAAATAAAAAATCGTAAATCAATCAAATCAAACAAAAACAAAGAAATCATTCTACTATAACTTCTTCCATTCGCGTGAGAAGCGTTTGGACTTCAAATTTAGAATTTCATCTTTATTCGGTTAAAACCTTCGTCCTCTCTGTATGAACTACGGTTAGTTACGCCTCCCCAATTTCTCACATCGCACTGTCTTTTGCATCTCAAGTTCAATTTCACTATTCCTCCTCTCGCAAACGGAGCGATTGGATTTCATTATTCCTCCTCTCGCGAATGGAGCGATTGGATTTCACTATTCCTACTCTAGTGAATGGAGTGATTGGATTTTACTATTCCTCCTCTCGCGAATGGAGCGATTGAATTTCACTATTCCTCCTCTCGCCAACGGAGCGATTGGATTTCACTATTCCTCCTCTCACGAACGGAGCGATTGGATTTCAAGTTCACTATTCCTCCTCTCGCGAATGGAGCGATTGGATTTCATTATTCCTCCTCTCGCGAATGGAGCGATTGGATTTCAAATTTCACTATTCCTCCTCTCGCGAATGGAGCGATTGGATTTCAAATTTCATTATTCCTCCTTTCGCGAATGGGGCGATTGGATTTCAAATATTCCTCCTCTCGCGAACGGAGCGATTGGATTTCAAATTTAACTATTCCTTCTCTCGTGAACGAAGCAATTGATTTCAAATTTCATTATTCCTCCTCTGGCGAATTGAGTGATTAGATTTCAAATATCCCTCCTCTCGCGAACAGAGCAATTGGATTTCAAATATTCCTCCTCTCGCGAACGGAGCGATTGGATTTCACTATTCCGTGTGAAACACAGTTGGATTTGTTTTGCTCTGATTTATGCTGTCGTTCGGTGTCACATCATTGTCTTGATTGCATTTCATTGCATGTTTATAAGTTATGTATTGCATTTCATTACATGATCATAAGTTATGTTTTACATATCATTTTGCATCTTGCCGTTGAACTACGCAGGTTTGATTCCTTGCAACAGGACAGGTAGGCAACCCTCAGGTTCAACCAATTGTGTGTGCATATGTTTGTTTTTGCCAAAGTCTTACGATCTTGTCAAATGGCTCATCATCGGGCTGTGACATTCACTCATGTCGTGAAATGACTTCGAGCTCTATCAAAGAGGGGCAACTGTAGACACCCCAATTTTGACCACTCGTAAGACTTAGGCGCTTTATTCCGAGCACTCGATGATGACGATTACATTGAGTCAGTGGTTTGAATTCTCAATAAAGCAATCCGAGTTCGAGCTCTAAACAATTCCAACCTGCCACAGCTACTGTATTTCTACCCCATAATTTCAGTATTGCACCTTGTACTAACCTGTATTGAACCTGAAAGTAAGAAATAGTGGAAATACATTGAAGTCCGGCCAGACTTCAATGACATCCGATCGGAGACACCAAGGTCCAGCCGGACCTCTTGACTTTTCAGGCAATTTCAGCAGTGTTATGCCAGTTGCCCAATTCTGCAGATATTTTGATCAAACCTGCTCTGGGCATATAAATAGAAGGGTTCAGACTGCTATAAGGAGGTTGAAAAACATATATAGAATTTGGTTAGAGAGATCAAATCAATATCGAGTGAGTTAGAAATATCAAGAGTTAGAAAAGATCAAAGCTATTATCCTTCTTGTTCTTCCATAAGCCTTGAAGCTCTCATATTATCCATACATACCATACAAAAGCTTGAACTTGGAACTTGATTTGAGGATTGAAAATCATAACTCAAACTTGACGGTGCTTTGGAATCAAGTTTGATTTACAATAAGAACACCTTCCCTACAAGAGGTAACACTTCATTTGTTTTATTTCAATCCTTGTTCATCTTTTTCTTGTGTTTTCATACTATTTTGGGACTGTTTTAAGGGCTGAAACTTGTGATTAAAAGCTACCCAAAGGTGGAGGGGTTAATCACCTTTGCTTGAACCTTATTTCAAACTTTTATCCTTGTGTTTCCCACTCGTTTTCTCTAATTTTTATCATCGTTTTGGGGCTGTTTTTCAACATTTGAAATATGTGATTTGAAGTTATAAAAGTAGGGGGGGTTAGCCACCCTTCCTTACACTTATTTACTAGCTTTAACCTCTTTATGATTGTGCACCTTCTATAGCATAATTTTAGCACTATTTTATGCTATTTAGGGGCTGTTTAATTTATTTAAATAATTTTGCTTTGCATATTATGTTTGTTTTATAATAATCAATTAATCAACTTCGCATAATCATCTCTGCAACCTCCCTCCATTCTTTGATTATTTCGATTAAAAAGCTGTGAAAAATTGAGATTGTTATTCAAGTATAAGAAAGAAATTTTTCCATGCTTGATGGTTTAATCTCTTTGGAGGTTCATTACCAAAGGTATAAAACTCTTTCATGCTTAATGGTTTAATCTCTTTGGAGGTTCATTACCAAAGGCATGCATCTTTCTTATACTAAAGCCAATCTTTTCTTTTTTATTTCTTTTTATCACCAATGTGTTTACTTTTAAGGGACTAATGGACCCTTGGAAATCACCAAGGAAATCGTCATTATCACTAATTATCAAGTTTCGATTTCAAGTCATTATCACTCACTTTGAGTTTTTCTAAGTCATTATCACTCTTCTGAGTTTGACTAGTCCTTGTTGCACATCTTGGGTTTGACTTGAAATCCTTAACTTGTAAATAAGTTTGACTCTTCCTTTGTAATTTCCCTCGAATAAAATAAGGTTTATTTCCTCGGGTTAAGTCGACACTTGTTTCCCTTTAATGTGTTTTGGACTTAGTGGATGTAAATATCACTGTGGACTTAATGGATTAAAGAAATGGAAAGGTAATATAAAAGAGACTAATAAAATTGAGTTTAAAATGAATCAACCGATATAAGGAACCAATATGATTGATTGAATTCGGTCGGACATTACACCGAGTTTATTGTTTCAAGGTTTGTCTTACATCAATTCATGATGTTTTTGATGAATCTTGATGCGTCTTTACGGCCAGACGTTATGCTGGAGTCTATTGTGTCAAGTCTTACATCAATTCATGATATTTTGATGAACTTTGAAGCGTCTCTACTTCCCTTCTTGAATTCACTTCATGATAGGAGGGAGGGGTGATTGTTGTGCTTTGCATTTATTGATCTTTGTCCTATCGTGTCCAAAATCATCCTGCAAATCAACTTGCAACCATAGATGGTTTGGGAACCGAGTTCACTCCTCTCTTGAGTATTTTCTATGATAGAGAGGGGTAGAAGAGACAAACATGGCTAGGAATACCCTATCTGCACTGTTTCACCTTAGGCACAAAAAAATAGATTTTCGCAAGAAAACAAGGTATGATTGGATTTATTTGGGGCTTAACTGAGTCGTATTCTGGGTCGGCAAGGCTCCAATAAATTGCAAACAATACACTTTTGGTTGAAAGCAATGATAGGGTGAAACAAAACAGTTCCCAACAAGGCAGATAGAGTAATTCCTGAGGAGCATCGCGCAATCATTGTATATTTGTTGTGATAAATTAGACAGCCCCCTTTTAGTTATCATTCATTCGGATTTGTAATAATTATTTATTCGGAGACTTGGACATTCGAACCCTCCTTCGTGAGGACAAATATGTAATAAGTTGTATGTCTTCCAGCCCCCATTCTTTCTCCCTTTTATTTATCTGCTTATGATGGTTAGTATAGGGAGATCATTTTTTCAAATTAGCATTTCCATGACTTGCATTCATTCGTTTTGCATTCATAAAGTTCGGCTCATCATATTATTCAAATGTCAAATTCAAAATCTTTACTAGAATACGTGCGTCATCACATGCCCTAAATTGACTCGCATGCGATGCTAGTAGCTGAGCTTATTAATTGCATATCGTATGTTGCATTAGCCATATCACATAGTTAGGATTATGCATTCTTTTCTAACTAATTCCTCTTTTGGCTTGGAGTACGAGGTAAGTTTTTATGCTTTAGCATATTGCATAAGTGTGATTGCTGCCATATCAAACATACTACCATGAGGCTAAATGCTTACTTGATATACTTGTTTGAATGCCTGTGGATGAAGGCTATTCACTGAAATAAGGATACTTTGATTGAATGTATATATGATATCACTTTTTCAAGTGGTACATATTCAAAACACTTTTTCAAAACAAACATGAAATCAAACATTCCAACTTCTAGTGAAATTAGTCTATACTTGTATGTTAAAGATAAAATAAGAACATATACTATACATAAGAATCAAATCATAATTAGAAGAGGCCGATCTTTGATCGGATGAGTGGGGTGCTCATTATTGACCTTCCCATCTCATACCTAAGTTCCCAAACCAAGACATTTTGGTAACGACGGACTAATGGCCTTTGGCATGAGTCACGGGTTTCCTAAGTTTCCCAAAATAAATATTTAGATGGCGACTCTGATATCTAGCAAAGCAGTCCATTTTTGGCATTTCGTTCAAAACATCGATTTTCCAACAGAAATTGCCGGATTTGGATTCTTTTTGTGTTTCCACTATTTCACATTGCACTTGTGAAATCAGATTCAGAACCAACAAAAGTGAAGTCCAAACTGTAAGGGCTATTCATTCTTTCGAAAGGGAGCGCGAAAAGCCGAGCTACACCCGCGGATGAAATGTCCGTGAAATGGAAGTTTGAAGTGCTTATGTATGTGTGTTGTATGACTTGAAAACCATTAAGTTGTAACCTCAATTTGGTTGTTGAGAAATAATGAAATTGACTCATGAATTGAGAAAAATAAGTGAACGGAATATGAATTGAAGGAAAATGGGTTAAGATTTGAATTTTGGTATTTTTCGAATATATACAAATTTGTGAATGTTTTATCCCAAGGCATTGTTTATGCATAGTGTACTTATATCTCTGCTAAACCTCATATATTGTGTTAGATGATTTCTACTGGGTTGTGGCTCACCCTATTTGGGAAAATCATTTTCAGGTAATGATGGAATGCCTCCACCAAGGCAATAGCTTGGGAGAGATTTTCGGGAGCAAGAGCTTCTATTTTGATTGTATATTTTTGTAAAGCCAAGGGTTTAAGATGTAATGAGCGAAGCTTACTTTTGTTGTAACTAAGTCAAGGCTTGGAAATGTGTAAGCCAATAGGGCATTTATTTATGTTCAACTCCTTTGTATCATTAACTACATGTAATGAAAGGACAATTTACTCTGATTTATGCAGTTATTAACATATGTTTGGGGTGTATTGATTACATCTTCTTTTTTTTTTGGGGTGTTACAGTAAAAAATTTAAAAGAAAAAAAAAACTGAAACAGTCGTATAACCGTTAATTCTACCAACAGCCAATTTTATTTTTTATTTATTTATATATATATATAAATTAACCCCTTCCTCCTAAGTCCTATAAATACCACCCCTCTCTCATTTTATTTCTCACAAACAAATCTATCTCTCAAGCTCTCATTATCTCTGAACTCCCAACTCTTTCAATTAATTTTGCAGTGTCATCCCTAAGTGACAGTTGCAATTGATCATCTATCTCTATTTTAGATTTATTTTTAGTCATAGTGTCTTCATTAAATATAATAGAAATAGTAACATACAAACGATATACTTTTTAAAATATGTATATACACTTATAGACATATATATATATATATATATATATATATAATTTAACTAAATTTTAATAAAAAATATGTTGAAAAAAATTATCTATGGCGTGATTTTATTTTGTTTTACTAAATAAATTTTCTCCTAAATTTTTTTCCCCAACTTTTCTTCATTTTTTTCTCTACTCTATTTTCTTTCCCTTGATTTGTCCCAATTGTGCCTGAGCTCTCTCTATTTCTTACTCATACTTCTTTGTTTCGCTCACATTATTGAACGACCATTATTAATAGTTCTTCCTCATTGGATTCTTCCTCTCTCTACTCCTGTGTCTCTGCAATAGATCCTTGAACTCATCACTACTTTCTTTGTCTATTTCAACACTATTCATTCTTGTGATATTTCTCTAACTAGTAAATGCATCTATCTCGAAACTGTAGCTCTTTCACATTTATATGTCATACATACACAAACCTTTAGTCGTAGTTATGATTTGAAAGGTTTGGTTATCATCAATTTGTACATGTGGTATAGAACTGTTGAAAAATGAATATTACGCATTTTATTGTACTGTTCTACTATCTCAGTCATCTTCATCCCTCAAGCATCTCTCTCATTCTTTACTGTCATTGTAGATATCTCTGATGTTCTTTATCGGAAACAACAACACCTTTGACATCATTTTCACAGGCGATAAGCCGATTCAATTTCTCTTTCTCATATTCCCTTTCCACTCGCTCTACTAGCTAATCTTCTCTAACTCTCATTTTCTGTTTCATGGCTTTAAGTCGTTGATTAAATTATTTAATGATTGTCATTACATTTTGTTTTCTCTGTATTATGAGAGATCCCAATTGGTGATTCTAAGATTTTTAGTGATTTGTTTAGTCATTTTATGATAATTGTTATGAAACTTTGTTGCTTGATTACATTATTTGTGGTTTATAAAAAATTTGGATATTCTTGCTACATCAATTAATTGTGCTGTTACGCATTTTGTGAGTTGGTTATGACATTTGTAGTTTTTAAAAATTTTAGATGTTTTTGTTACACCAATTAGGGGATAGTTACATAAGTTTTGGTTAATGTTACGAAATTTTAGGAATTAGTTACGACATTTGTGATTTTCTATAATTTTAAACAATTTTGTTACTCCAATTAGTGATGGCATTATGTATTTTATGTTTTATATTACAAAACTTTGTGACTTGATTATGATATTTGTGGTTTCTAAAATTTTAAATATTTTTATTACGCCAATTAATGGTGTGATTATACATTTTGTAGTTGATGAGTAAAATAGTCTCTTTTTTTTTTATTTATTAATTTTACTTCATAAAAATAGATGAAGGATTTATATTAAAAAAATAAGTATAAATTGACAAAATTATAAATTAATAATTTATTTTATTATAAGACTCTATTCATAAATGTTTTAACTTTTTTTTTTATAATGATTATTACATAATTTTGGCCCCATTTTCTTCAAAAATTTGGAACAAACATCCAAATTTTGTCAAAATCAAAATTCCCCCATTAATTGATTTTGACAAATCCCTAGACCCTTTCTTTAGCCCAAACGAACGAGAGAGAGAGAGAGAGAGAGAGAGAGAGAGAGTAATTTCTGGATTTAGGGTGTGCTGCGAGCTCGTTGACCAAATTTACACCCCTATATGTGAGTAATGGTTATGAGATATGTGATATTGGTTATAAGAAAAATGGTGTTGATTATGAGATGTGGTTATAACATAAGTGGGTAAAGGTTATGAGATATATGATTAGTGATTATTAGATATATAATTTTGGTTATGAGCAGAGTGATGTAGTTATAAGTCAAAGGGTGTTTGGTTTTGAGATATGTGATTAGTGATTATGAGATATGTAATGTTGGTTATGATCAAAGTGGTGTGGTTATGAGATATATGATTAGTAGTTATGACAAATATGATGTTGGTTATGAGATATGTGAGTAATGGTTATGAGATATTTCATTAGTGATTATAAGATATGTGACTTTGGTTATGAGCAAAGTGATGTTAAAGAGTGTTTGGTTATGCTATATGTGTTAGTGGTTATGAGATATGAGATATTGGTTATGATCAAAGTGGTGTAGTTATGAGCAAAAGGGTTATTAGTTAAGAGATATATGATTAGTAGTTATGAGATATGTGATATTGGTTATAACTCAAAGGGGTTGGTTATGAGATGTGGTTATGATTCATGTGGGTAATAGTTATGAGATATGTGATCAATGGTTATTAGATATGTGATATTGGTTATGAACAAAATGGTGTGGTTATGAGCAAAATGGTGTTAGTTATGAGATATGTAACTAGTGGTTATGAGATATGTGATATTGGTTATGAAAAAAAGGTGTTGGTTATGAGATATGTGGTGTTGGTTATGAGATATGTGATGTTGGGATCCCTGGACTCCTCTCATTTCCTTTGCCCTCTTTTTGGTAATCGATTACACCAGTTGCCAATTCAAAATTAAATTATTAAAATAATTTAGTTATGTGGTAGTTATGAGATAATATTATATGTATGAATAACTGAATAATTAAATATAACTAAATTATGAGTTAATATGATAATGGTTATGATCTATATGATATTAGTTATAATATAAAATCACATATCCTCATAACTGATGTATGGTACATCCAAATGTACCATAGCATCACCCACAATTGTCACACCCCAAACTCGGGTATGACCGGCCGTGGCCCACAGGACCTTAGCCCAAGGCACACGTAAGCCTAAACACGAATCCATAATCACATTGAACAACTAAACAATAGTCCAATAATAAATAACCAAAACTCAATCCAGACATGCCACAATTATAAATGGCAAAATCAACCGTAATCAAAACCATCCAAACTTATGGGATATAAACAACCCACGTATCAAAAATAATTCTAAATGAACCTCAATAAAAATAAATATAAATATGCACAAACTTGACATAACAGTCTAAAATAAAATAAATAAATGTCCTAGAGGTCCATGCAATTTAGTCTCCGCTACGCCATGAGTCCACTCTAAGTCCTTCTAACACCTGAAAATGGTAACAACTAAGTCAGCTGATAGCTCAGTGAGTAGCAACATGGATAGTAAATACAGTTTTGAAAACAGGGTTCAATTCCAAAATAAGATATATATCACAGAAACTAGATTGGCATACAGTTTGGTAAAGAGAATCTGTTTCAAAAGAAGGTTCCACAGTTCAACAGTTAAAATACTTATGTCTCTCGAGAACATAATAAATGACATTTTTCACTTAAAACAGATTACATCATAAACACCAATAATTTTCTGGGTACCAATAAAAAAACAAATAATATGCCACACAGTTCTCAAGGCTATAAGCCCCATTGGATCCAATACTGAACTAAGAGTCATCCTCAAGGTGGCAACCTGGGCCTTTTCTCGAAGACGATCTGATTGAAGGTCACCTAGCTTTTTTTAAGGTCTTTTCCTTACAATCGTTGAGTACTAGAGTCATCACGGCCCAACCCGGATCTGTTCCTTAGTGGCCAGAGTCACCACACACAGTGGAATAATTTCCCTAAACTAAATACACATATGGTCCCAATAATCAATACACATCAGTTTCGCAAAACATGGTAGTTCATCATTATAAATATGAGACCAAAAAAATTAGTTTACAGTATGCGAAGTTCACACATGTTTCAGAAATAATTTGATTCCATTGATAATATAATAATTTATCAAAACAGTTTAGTCCTGAAACAACAATTTAATTTTTCAACAGTTCAGGGTAGGGGTACATTTATAAAAATATGTAGCATGAAACTACTCACCTGAAAACGGAATAATATAATCCTCTAATAGAGTATGAAAGTCCAACTAGTGCCCTGAACCAAGTATGAAAACTACACGTCACTACTAATTTAAAAATACTAAAGAATAGGAACTAAGTAACCTCAAACTTAAAGCGCACTAACACGGCTCAACCCAGCTCACCGTTACTCTTGAATATTACCTAAATTCATGTTCTTCAAGGTCTAAAATCACCCAAGACATGGGTTCAAATCAAAACTTAATTAAAAAATAACTTTAAGATAAAACAGAATTTTAAACTAGTTTTCCCAATCTATTTGCTAACTTTAAAAATTAAGAACCCACTCCACGCTATTCAAAAAATTTTAAAACCCTCCAGATATCAACTAATATATCCTAAGTTTCAAACCCAAAAGGTTTCACTTGATTTGCTTATCAAAATAATTATTTACAATTAATTATACCTAAACAGGTTGTTTTCTGCAGCACTTTAAAAAATTAATGGTTCTCTTAGTATACACGAGCAATCAACGCAAGGCCAAAAACATACGAAACTAAACTCATAACCGGTTCTAATGACACTAATTTGATAATTTTTGGATTTATACCCAAAGAGAACAACACTCCCGAATTTACTGTTTAAAACCAGTTTTCTAGACAGATTTGAACGCATCAGATTATATGGATTTTGACTTCCAAAAATTATGAAAAAATTCAGATATGCAATTCAATATGTAATTGATCTACTGTAAAAATTTCAGTTTAAAATTCACTCGTTTGATATGGTTTCTTGATTTTTAAAGATTGTAGCTACGTGCAGAATTTCATACTCAGAAATTACACCCTCAACTCCATGTACCCGTTTAATTCCACATCAACTTCAAATAGAATCTTAATCATCAATAATTGAAATAGTGCTAACTCAATATAATATATAAACAAACCCAAAAACCAAATCCTTAATTGAAACAGTGCTACCCATTACCCTCTTTTTTTTTTTCTTTTTCTTTTTTTTTTTTCTCTTCCATCAATACACCAGAACATCTATACACAATAATCATAGATATAATATATTATAGAAGAACAATACCTTAAAGTTGTAGAACCACAAGATGCTGGAAATTTCTCTCTCTCTCTCTCTCTCTCTCTCTCTCTCTCTCTCTCAATGACTCACGGCTGCTAAGAACCTAAAGTGGCTGCTGTTGTGTTGTTTAGAAAAGAATTGATATCTCACCATTAGGGTTTTATCCTCTTATAATAAATTTTCAAAATGACGCATTAATAACTATATTAGTATTATTATTTAACATTATTACCATTATTTATTTTAATAGCATATTTTGCCTCTAAAATAGAAATTTCTACCATAAATTTATTTTAGATTTAAAATTAATTAAAAGACCTTCCAAATATTTAATTTGCATTTTAGGATTTACCATTAAAATATTTGGGATTGTAAAATTATTATTATTTAATTATTTACTTAATTTTTATATTTGGGTTCTCACATTCTCCCCCCCCCCCACCCAAAAGAAAAGTTTCGTCCTCGAAACTAACCTGAGTAAATCATGAGAATAGATGTGGGTACTTCTTGCGCATCTCGTCCTCGCGTTAGATGATTACGCCACAATACCTTAACCAATTTAATGACCTTTGTACGCAACATTTTCTCTTTCAAATCCAAAATCTAAACAGGCATCTCCTCATACGAAAAATCATCTCTAATCTGAAGTGGCTCATAATCTAACACATGCGACGGACTGTGCACATATTTCCTCATCATAGACACGTGAAACACATTATGCACTCCTGCCAACCTAGGGGGTAGAGCAACACGGTACGCAACCTCACCAACCTTCTCCAATACCTCAAATGGACCAATGTATCTAGGACTCAACTTTCCTTTCTTTCCAAACCTGATCACTCCTTTCCATGGTGATACTTTCAAGAATACTATATCCCCCACATGAAACTCTAAGTCTCTCCTACGACGAGCAGCATAACTTTTTTGTCTACTCTGAGCAGTCAATAATCTCTCCCGGATGGTGATAATTTTCTGTGTAGCATCCTCCACCAAATCAAGTCCCAACATTTTCCTCTCACCAACCTCATACCAACACAAAGGAGACTTACACTTCCTCCCATACAATGCCTCATAAGGAGCTACTCCCAAACTAGAATGATAACTATTATTATACGCAAACTCCATGAGCGGCAAATAATCATCCCAATTACCTCTCCACTCCAAAGCACTCCTATTGCCGTCTTGAAACTTCATCCACGTTTTTTTCAACTAGCTTCTTTTTTTTTCTTTTCTTTTCTTTTCTTTCCTTTTCTTTTAAATTAGGACAAATACCTATGTAGTCCATGTACTTTGGTTCTTGTGTCATTTTAGTTCCTATAATTTCAATTGATTTGATTTTGACCCTGAATTTTGTCGCAATTTGGTCCAATTAATTAAAATTCTTATCATTTTTTTATTAGAGAGAATATGCACATAAATGCTATGTATTATATTTTTAAGAGCACATTATAAATTTACTAAATTCAATGAGTTGATTTCAACCAATTCAGTAATTATTTTTCGTAAAAAATACTAACAGCATTCTCAATTAGACCAAATTGACACAAAATTTAAAATTAAAAGTCAAAATGTGTAGAGACTAAAATGACATTAGGTGCAAAATGTAAGGACCACTAGTGTAATTTGTCCTTTCAATTGTTTGAATGTTTCACATTTTATGGATGATTATACACCCAAAATAAAAATAAAAATAAAAATATTAAAAAAACACTTGGAATTTTCACATTATAAATATTATACAGCACCCTGATTAAAATAAATAAATAAATTCAATTCATCATTAAAAAAATCATGGCAAAGTTGCTTACTGTACTCTACAGTGCACTTATTTGGTGGTGCAACTTGTTGTGCAACATCACTGCAGCGACTTCATCCATCCACCTCCTCACAGTTAGCAAACCAAGTATTAGTTTAATGTGATTATGCTTAATCTCAATGTAAATATTACCATAGAAGTTTACTTTGTCTAGTGTGGCCAAGATTGAACTTGGCTATGGAAAACCTGAGTTAAACCTCTATGCCTCCTCCTCCTCTACTTTTTCTTTTTTCTCTTTTTAAAAAAAAATCTTCTTTATATAATTTTATCATGGAATTTTAGTTTGATCAAAACAGTCCATAGTATCTACTAGTGGAAAGAATTAATATACTAGTTTGCAACCAAAGAATTTTCCAAAATCTTACTCAATGCTTGGAAACTTTTTATAGTCACTACAGGAAATTTGAATTTTAGTAGCGTTTTTAAAACCCCACTAAAAGCCTGAAAAACACCGTAAAAATTTATAGTGATGTTTAATATTTTCATCACTGATACGGCTGCCGCAATAATTTTACAACATTTGAAAAACGTCGCTAAAAATATTAGACAGTATTTTTTAAAACGTCGCAAAATTTTTGACGTTTGCTTCAACTTCTGTCACAAACAAACGTATTTAGTGGTGTTTTTTCAAAGAATGCCACCTTTACATATCCATAAGCCAACCATCCATCAAGCTAATCACAAATGGCTCAAAGAATGCCACCTTTACTAAGAAGGCAGCTTGAGAATTTAACTAAGAACCCAAATGGCTCAAATTTACATATCCATAAGCCAACCATGCATTAAGCTAATCACAATTTTTATATATCCAATATAATTGCACATTTCATGAGATTTTTATTACACAAAATATATGTACTCTTCAATCCAAAAATTATAAATAAATAAAAAAAAATCACCAACTTCTCGCAAAGCTCAAATGCCTAAAACAAGAGAGACATGTTGTGATGACCGGGTATGCTTTTCGTCTCGTTCCCTTTTGAGTTATGATTGGAATTACTCTTGTTATAGTGTAGGGTTTTAATGCAAAGTTTTATTAACCGTTAAGTTCGTTTTTTTTTAAAACTTACTCTCAAAATTCTCGTTCTTATTTACTTCAATTCCGAGTTTCACTTGCTTCGGGAGGTGCGAGGTTGGATTCGAGGTGTCTAGAGTTGAATTGCTGAATTTTCTATCTGGAAACAGGGCCGCACATGCAAGAGTGAGAGCCGCACGTGCGGAAGGGAGGCAACACGTGCGGTGAGGGAGGGATTTTTGGGTTTGGCTACTGCAAAATATGCAAGTGCAGAAAGAGGTGCGGGAGAGGCTCTGCACGTGCGGGAGGCACTCGCCGCACGTACGGGAATGGGTGCCGGACATGCGGGAGGCATACGCCGCACATGCGAGACTTCGCTGAATTCGAAAATCTGCTTTTTCTTTCCTTCTTGGGCTATGTGTATACCACTTTTTGTATATCTCTCTCTACAAACCCATTTCTCCTCCTTCTCTCTACATTTCTTCCCCCAAACTAGTTTAAATCCTTGATTTCACCAAAACCATTAACATTTTGACCCTAGTCCTTTGATAAAAGTTGGATAACTTCCTAAGGGCTTCATTGTGTGCGGTGGAGATCCAGTTTCTACACCGTTGATTTTGGGGGTTTCATCTCATTTCTTCTTCAAGTTTGAGGTAGGGATTTTCTTAGAGTTATATAAACATTTTTGCAAGATTATATTGATTTAGAACAAATTTTGGGAAGTATGGAAACTTTATTTTCAACTCATATGTTGAATATGATATATATATTTTTTATGTGTGGGTTTCCAAAATGATCTATAAGAAATCTTGAGATTTTGAGTTATGTTGTTGGAAAATGTTTTCTTGAGATAATAAATTTTTTATGAAAAGGAAACCTCATTTATGGAAACCCTAGAAAATTAGAGATTTTCTTTTGAGAAATATGGTGATGTTATGATATTGATGAATGTTGAAATGAGGAATTTCTTAGTGCAAGAGGGTTTGTTGATTGGGAATTGTAGTTAAAAGAAAAATGCGACATAACCATAAAACGATTAAATTGTTGAGAATACTTGAATGTGGAAATGTTATTGCTCTTAGTTGGTCTATATGGATATATGGTGATCTTGTGAATTGCATTGAAAAGGGAAATGAAAATTGTGATCACGAATGGAACAATTGTGTGGAAGTATTGTAAATGGAAAGGATGTTGCATTGCATGGATAATTGTTGCATTGCATGGGTAATTGCTGCATTGGCATTTCAATCCATTCCAAGTTTTTGAATAAAGAAAATGAAAGTTTGCATTTGAAAAGGGAAATGTTTGTGAAATGAGATTTCATTGATTTGTTTTGAGGTAAATACATTGGTAAGTCCGGATAGAGGGTGTAGATGAAATTGATTAAGTTGGCCTGAGTATCTAGGGTGAAAGACCGAAAACACGCGCGAACTAGGTACCACGTGCCTTCCGGTTAGCTACCGGTAAAGTGGGGATTTGGTAATGCTAGTTATGCCTACTTGCAGACACCAACCTAGGGATTACCTGAGTTATATTTATCGCCCCATGGATTTGATGTAAAACTATGAAATTGTTAAAGTTTCAATATCATTGTGTATGAATTTTTTTTTTTTTTTTTTTTAAAGAATAAAGATGCAAATATCTTTCAAAGACATAGCATAGCATGTGCATTTCATTTCATGAGAATTGTACAAAATGTATATACTTTGTTAAGAATTTCCTACTAGGCTTTACGCTCACCCTATGGGATCTTGGTGCAGGAAAAGACGTGGTGAATCCACCAATCTAAGGCGTGGATGTATATGCTGAAAGCACAATGCTCATGTTTTGTTTTGTGTATATTTTGCTAGCCAAGGGCATATACCTGTATGGTTTCGAGCAACTTTTTTTGTGTAACCGGGCTTAAGCCCTAGAATTTGTAGCCCTTGAGGGCATTTGTTTATTTTTGATTAAAAGTTCTACATGCTATAGATTCATGTACTAGGAATCGTTGAATGTATATTTGCATGTGAAAATATTTTGTACAAACCTCATGAATGGGTACTACATATATATTGGGGATTCAATTCCTGTTTATTATATGGGTTAGTGGCGGTTGGGTTATCTTTATGTATAAATTTTGGGGCGTTACACATGTTGTAACTCCGGCACATCTAAGTTTGTCGATAGAGATGATTTGCTTGCCATGAAGGGTTTGATGCCATATCTAAAGTCTTAATACACTAACACAAAACTTGAAAAATCTAGAAATCCCCTAGATGTTGATTTGTGATTATGTATCAATTTTAAGCAGTATATAACAATCCCAATCAAACAATCAAGACAAATCGACACAGCGATTTTACGTGGAAAAACCACAATTGGACACCTCCAATTGTGATAAAAAAAAACCACGGGCAAAAGCCACAAAACAATCCACTAAGAAGATATAAAGGAATTACACAGGTACACTCTCAATTACCTAGCGAATCCACGCCCGAATTGAACCAACCCCTGTGTGTCTCTTCCAACCCCGTCTTCACCTCAGAATTGTCTTGACGATGAGCCACTCCAAAATCCACCAAAGCTTCAGGCTCGAATTCTTCGGAATCCACCGAAGAACAACTCTCTCTCTTGTGTAGAACAAACAAATAACCCTTTGATGTATACTCTTTAAACTATGAGTTGAATACTCAATCAAACATCAAAGAAAACTAGCA
Organism: Camellia japonica; assembly: GCA_030407325.1. Classification (NCBI taxonomy): domain Eukaryota; kingdom Viridiplantae; phylum Streptophyta; class Magnoliopsida; order Ericales; family Theaceae; genus Camellia; species Camellia japonica. Next base: position 65,511,548 of record JAPPVO010000036.1, read on the forward strand.
AAATATCCCCAGATATAAACCTTAATATCCAAAAAGAAGATCTGAAGAAGTAATCCTAGTTTTGGACAAAAACAAATACTTATAGAAATCTGGGACTGCTTCTCTCGCTCGAGCGAAGCTTCTCTCGCTCGAGCGAGGAACCAAAAACGTGTGTTTTCCATAAGTGGCTTCGCTCAAGCCACACACCCTTCGCTCGAGCGTACATTCATCTCTTTCAGGTTTTTACACAAGCGCAGCCTTCGCTCGAGCGAGAACTCCTTCGCTCGAGCAAGCAAGGGCGAACAGGCGACTTTGAACGTAATTTTGCATTTTTCTTCGGGGGCGCTGCCCCGGACCCGCCAAGGGGCACTGTCCCCTCGACCCCCGCGAGCTAACCGGGCAGCTCGATCCCTGTCATAATCAGCGAAGTGGCAATCTTGAAAGTATTAACATCACAAACTTCTCTGAAAGGCACAATTCAGGTTGGATTCGCATCTAAACACTCATAGCCTCATTGAAATAAAAGTGTGAAAATAAGTACAACTGAAAGGAGTTTTGTCAACCGGGATTGCCAAGAATAAAAACCTAACAATCTCCCCCTTTGGCAATGCCGTGACAAAACACACCTAACAAATAAAATCCTAATCACCCCAATCCATTACAGCCAACAAAAACAAACTTCTTTCTTAAGGTCATGATCTGCAAAACAGCTATTAGTGCCACAATCTCCAAAACAACTATTAGTCCCACAAGAGTATATGAAAAAGCAATAAACATATGGCTAGATTATCTTGAAGCATTTGAAGCATGAGATGGAAAATATGAATAGATGTGACTTGGAGATTTTAAGAACATGTAGCATAACAATCGGAGATTTAAACAACTAAAGCATGCAAGAAGGAAATAATCAAAGAGTTCATGCTAAAAAAAACTCTTACAATGATAAACCAAACTCCCCCGCACTAAAAGCACCCACAAACACTGAAAACAGTGAACAAGAAGGAAACGACAAAAATAATATGGTGGAGCAAGCAAGGAATTTCAGATTTGTACCTTAAAAACACACGAGATTATCCAAGAAACACAATTACTTGAAAACACAATGTGTACAATCTATAGAAGATTCCTCATGAAAGAAAGTGATGCATTATGTGAAAAGCATAGATCCCATGATAAAAGTGTGTGTGTGACTCTTGGGGTTCGACAAACACTAGATTCAAATCCTAGTAGTGATATGAAAGTTGGACCTCTGACAAAAGAATCTAAGCACAACTAAGGAAAGTCAAACCACTAGGAATCAAGGGGTATTTGGTGAGTAAAGGCGGAGGCTCCCCCTCAATTAATGAATTCTTTATTTTTCACATCTTTTTCTTTTCTTTCTTTTGCACATCTTTTTTTTTTCTTCTTTCTTTTGCACATTTTTTCTTTCTTTTGCACACTCATTGGTGGCTGACACGCTCGAGAGTGTGGAAACCGAACCAAAGAAGCATGGATATAATAAGGATAGCCTGGTTGGTGGCTCTGAGGTAGCCTTTTCCTCATGGCTAGACTACAAAGAACAGAAGGGAAAGCCGTAGAGATGCAAAAAGATGAAAGGTGGTTAAGAGACTCAACATCACCCACGATATGCTAGTATAGGTCAATTCCTCTAGAAAATCAAAAGATACAATGCCAGAAGTCCATAGAGAAAAAAGATCACTAAGGCGGAAGACTCCAATATTTGCTAATCCAAGAGTATGTACAGAATGAGACATACTAATCAAAAAACACGCACTCCAAAAAGAATAATGACCACAAATAGCACACACATATTAACATGTAATGGATATTCTCATCAATTCCAATATGCACCAAGGATCACTCAAAAATTTCAAGCTTGCAAAACCATACTAAGAAAATCTTTTTGGAATTTTTTTTTTTCATTTTTTTTTCTTTTAACAATAAAGCAAGACAAAAAATGAACAAGCACACATTTTGTTTTTCTAAACAAAGCAAGACAGAAAACAAACATGCACACATTAAACGACTCAAAAAGAAAAAAACACACAGAAACCCAATAAAAAATGAATAAACAAATTAGCACAAGTCAAGTTTTCTCACCCAAACCGCTTTAGTATGAACAAGGTTGTAAGAATTGCGGTTCTTGGGTGGTGTCTTGACGTTGTGGTTCCTTTGCCCTGCAATGGGAACCCGTCTCGACTTGGTTTCCAACTTCCTATTTTTAGGTCTAGGCAAATACACTCTCCTATGCAACTTGTAACAATAAGGGCGAATATGACCATGCATACCACAATGATGACAAATAAAAACAGGGTGTACAGGATGTACCTTCTTTTCTTTTACCTTACCAACTCTAGGAAGTTTGAGAAGTCCATCCGTATGTTGAATTTTTTGTTCTCCCTTTCCTTGAGTTCTTGTATCATGAGATATGGAAGCACTCTGTTTTTTGCTCTTTCTTACCACCAAAGCCAATGCCACTCTTGTCAGAACAAATTTGTTAAAACCCAATGATATTGTCCAAAGTCTTTGATCCTCTGTTCCAAAGACCAATGGTAGCCATAGCACACTTGAGTTCTTCCTCTTTCTTGATCATTAGTTCTTCCAAAGCAACTTGAGACATCTCGAGAGTTTCAATCTTTTCTTCATATGTTGCATAGATTTGCTGTAGCTCATTCCTCTCTGTCTCACAAGTCAAGAGTTTTGCACAAAGAGCTTGTCGATCATTAGAAATCTTAAGGGCATCATTCCTAGCCTCGGAAATCTCTTTCTTTAATTTGACATTCTCACTTTCACATGCTTTGAGTTTTGTAGTGAGTTTGTCATTCAATTTGGATAAGTTAAGAGACTCCTTATACAACTTTTCATAAGCTTGCTCAAACTCTTCATCATCACTCTCCGAGGATTCATCATCAGTGGCATTCTCAACCGACCTCTTTAGTTACTCTGTTCGTCCTTCAGTTTCGGAAGCCGCCATGAAAGCAAGGAATTGTTTATGTCCCTCTTCACCTTGATCTTCATTGTCACTTTCATCTTCATCAGATTTTGATTCATCATCCCAAGTGATAGCGAGGGCTTTCTTCTTCCTCAAACGAGTGGGGCATTCTGAAGCAAAGTGGCCAAATCCTTGGCATTCATAGCATTGGACTCTTTCAGAGTTCCCTTGTATCTTTCCTTTCTCCTTCTTGGCTATAGAATTAATTTTGAGTTTATCTTTGCCTTTGGATTTATGAGTATGAGTAGATTCCAAAAGATTAGGATTCTTTTTCAGAAAAGATTTTTTAAATTGTTTAACAAAAGCAGCCGTAATCTTGGAATCTATCTGACAGTCCTCATCAGAATCCTCTCCAGCTCTATGAGCACTACTAAAAGCAATAGCATCTTTTTGTTTCTTTTTGAAATTCCTATGTGCCTCATAAGTTTGGAGATTTCTAACCAAGTGATTCAGTTTGGAGTTGTCAACATCTTGAGCCTCCTCAATAGCCGTAACTTTTGGTTGGAACCGATCGGGCAAGGATCTCAAAATCTTTCCCACAACTTTGGATTCTGGTATTTTTTTCACCTAAATTGAAGCTGGAATTTACAATGTCACTCAACTTCGCATAAAATTCATCAAAAGTCTCACTATCTTTCATTGAAAGGTTTTCGAAACTAGACGTGAGCCTTTGAAGTTTTGAGCGTTTAACCGAAGGAGTGCCCTCATGAATAGTTTGTAAAATATCCCAAGCCTCTTTTGCGAATTCACAATTGCAAATTCGACTAAACTCTTCAGGTGTGACAGCGCAAAAAAGAGAATTGATAGCTTTACTATTCCAGCTACTATTTTGGTAATCAATTGTGTCTCACTTATCTATTGGTTTGGGGAAAGTTACTCCATCAACGGTAATCGTTGGTTCAGTCCACCCATACATGACAGATTGCCAAACTTTTTCATCAATAGATTTTAAAAACGATCTCATCCGAGCTTTCCAAAAAGAATAATTGGATCCGTCAAGTAGGGGTGGTCAAACCATAGAATTTCCCTCACGAATTGTAGCCATTATCACAAATCAAACAAGATCTCGCTCTAATAGATTTGTAAAACAAAAAAAATAGAGCGACCCGCTCTGATACCAATTGAAAAATCTAGAAATCCCCTAGATGTTGATTTGTGATTATGTATCAATTTTAAGCAGTATATAACAATCCCAATCAAACAATCAAGACAAATCGACACAACGATTTTACGTGGAAAAACCACAATTGGACACCTCTAATTGTGATAAAAAAAACCACGGGCAAAAGCCACAAAATAATCCACTAAGAAGATATAAAGGAATTACACAGGTATACTCTCAATTACCTAGCGAATCCACGCCCGAATTGAACCAACCCCTATGTGTCTCTTACAACCCCGTCTTCACCTCGGAATTGTCTTGACGATGAGCCACTCCAAAATCCACCAAAGCTTCAGGCTCGAATTCTTCGGAATCCACCGAAGAACAACTCTCTCTCTTGTGTAAAACAAACAAATAACCCTTTGATGTATACTCTTTAAACCATGAGTTGAATACTCAATCAAACATCAAATAAAACTAGCAAAATATCCCCAGATATAAACCTTAATATCCAAAAAGAAGATCTGAAGAAGTAATCCTAGTTTTGGAAGAAAACAAGTACTTATAGAAATCTGGGACTGCGAAGCTCGCTCGAGCGAAGCTTCTCTCGCTTGAGCCAGGAACCAAAAACGTGTGCTTTCCATAAGTGGCTTCGCTCGATATTCATCTCTTTCAGGTTTTTACACAGATGCAGCTTTCACTCGAGCGAGAACTCCTTCGCTCGAGTGAGCAAGGGCGGACAGGCGACTTTGAACGCAATTTTGCATTTTGCTTCGGGGGCGCTGCCCCGGACCCGCCAAGGGGCGCTGCCGCCTGGACCCCCGCGAGCTGACCGGGCAGCTCGATCCCCGTCATAATCAGCGAAGTGGCAATCTTGAAAGTATTAACATCACAAACTTCTCTAAAAGGCACAATTCGAGTTGGATTCGCATCTAAACACTCATAACCTCACTGAAATAAAAAGTGCGAAAATAAGTACAATTGAAAGGAGTTTTGTCAACCGGGATTGCCAAGAATAAAAACCTAACAAAACTTATACCACCAAAACCTCAAATTTCCACACACACACACACACACACACACACACACACACACACACACACAAACAACATGATAATTCAGATTCTATCATCACAAATTTGTCCTTGGATCCTTAATCATAAACATAATAATGAAAAATAGCATATAAGACTGTTGATGCATTAACATTTGAAATAGGGCAAAATTTGTATGAATAATCTCAATCAGCTTCCTTTTCACTTGCTAGCTTAGTAAGCATTAACTTGGAACTTGCAATTACAAAAATTGAAACAAGTTTGAGAAATGAAAGAGTTGAAAATAAATCAAACATAGTGGAGCAGTATAAGGAAGAGCACAATAAATCAAACACTTGAAACTCAATTGCAAAAATAGGCTAAAATTGCATTAAATTTTGAGCACAGATATGATCAGTAGATCTTAAAAATTTGTTACTATGAAAGGAATATGATAGAGCAAAGGAATCAAGTCTTATAATGTATTTGGTTAGAGCCATAGAAGAAGTGGAAATTTGAGCAAGGCACAAAATAACTATGAACAATTATAACCTCAACCTTGAGCTACATCAAAACTATGCTCTATTGCAATGTCTTAATGGGTAAAATTAGGGAAGGCTCAAAAATTTTTCAAAAATAGAAACAAAAAATGAAATACCTAATAATAAGAAGCAATGTTGAAATTATGGTTGAGCAACCTCCTCACCTCTAAAAAAAAATGAAATATCTATGTGTGCGCCGTCTCGTAATCTCTATAAGTGCGTGCATATTCAATCAATAAGAGAGACAAGATAAGAAATCGAGAACACATTCCCAATGCAATATGAGTTCTTCAATATTCAATCAATGCCCAAATCTGATAGTTCATCCAAAGCAATATATAGGCAAACCAAACTAATTAATTCCAATAAGGAAACAAATATAAACTAAGATTAAAATCCTAATTCAACTTGATTAATAAATTAAAATTTACAAATAAACTAAAATTAGGAACAATTCTAACCTTGAATTCAGTAGACTCCAGCGGCTTTCTTTCATTGAGTTTGTCATATCTACTTCTTCTTGTTTCCTTTCTTTGATATATGAACTTGCATTTGACAAGAACAAATGACATGAATAAAATGTCATATTAAAAATTAATTAATTAATTATACAAATATAAATACCATACATTCAATTAAATGAATGTTACACCGAAGATGAAATTGTTCTGAAACAAAAGTCAAAATGTAGCGAATATGCTAACTGTAAGAAGAAATCTCAAAGGAGTGAGGCACCCATGTAATCTACTGATCTCTCAACAAATGGATATTCTCAAATATATGACACTCCAGAAACTGAATATCATTAACACATTATCAACTAAAAAGTTGATCTAGAAAGCATATCACAAGCCAAACAACAAGACAAGTAGATACAGAAACTTACAAAGGTTATTGTTATTCAAATAAAAGACAGGGATCAAGTGAATATTAACTAGTTTTCCCCTCAAACAAATTGCAATGCTAAAATCATAAATAATCTAAAGAACTAGAACAACAAGATCATCACAAATTATATAAACTAGTTTTTTTTTTTTTTTTTTTTTTAAAAAACTAAATTATATAAACTAGTTTACAACTCAAACAGTGTCAGGACAGAGGGGAGAATGATTCTCCCAACATGTGGACATGAATTTATTAGCAAATGAAATCTAAGAAAATGAATAATGATTGATTTGAAAAATGTACCTGAGATGAAGAGTAAGAGAGATCGATATGGTTCAAGAATGATAACGATCTGATCTGATCTGAGAATGAAAAAATTAGAGAGTTAATCAACAGATCTAATTTGACAATGAGAAGGTAGAGAAGATGATAGTTCAAACTCGAACACCGATTTACCAAAGATGAAGAGTCGATCTGGTTTAAGAAAGATATCGATTTTGAATATGCGATTTGCAAACTCAAGATTGAAGCTAATAGCAAGAGACATTGAGTTCGAGTTCGATGAAGAGCAGCTAGACCAAAGCCCTCAAGAGAGTTCGATTGCAAGAGAGTGAGATTTGTCAGAGTGAGATTTGAGTATGAGAAGAAGAGAGACGGACCTCTGTATAGATAACGGAGTATATTCACGGTGACCTTTTTTTTTAAAGTAAAACGTGGAAACACAGTTCGCCATTATGTGCACTAAAAAGTGGCATTTCTTGAAATGTCGTTGTATGAATGCTGTTATAACCCCATTTTCCTATAGTGAGTTGATTCTGACAAACCTTTCCCCAAGACTTAATTTATGTTTGCTTCAATGAGAAATACAGTTAAACTGCATCATTCTCAACAATAATCTCACTCGGTCACTAGTACACACAAACAAAAATATTGTTATCAAGACATATCAAATACGTGTTGAGATTCCCTCCATTAAATGACCGTTACATCATTCATTGATTGTAAAAATTTGTTTTAGTAAGTGTAATAACCTTTTTCTTATTTTAAAATAATGATATAATTATATGATTATTGTATATGCATTCGATAATGGAGAGGAGATTTGAGTTTGACATGGCATTAAAAATACTGTTGGATTGCATTAAAAAAAATTATTAAATACATTTATCTATTGGGATTACAGCTATGTTAACTATAACTAGACTCACTTTGCACACTAAACATTAGAAACAATTTGCAGAATATGACATGAGTGACATGGCTTCTACACTGGGGATGTATTCTATTAGGTTTTTGTTATTTGCAATCCCGTTTGACAAAACTTCTTTCAATTGTAATTTTATTCATTCTTTTATTTCAGTTAGGCTATGAGTATTTAGATGCGAATCCAATCTGAATTGTGCCTATGTCGAGGAGTTTGTGATCTTAATTACATCGTGTTTGCCACTTCGCTGACTATGTCGGGGATCGAAATTGCTTGACCGCTCGAGCGGCCATTTGTACACTCGAGCAAAGAATCTTTGGTTCCACAAGTTTGAACTGTTTGCAAAAGTACTGGGAGTTTTGTTTTTGCGCTCGAGTGGCACTTCATGCACTCGAGTGTAGATCCGTGTTCTGAAACAAGCGTTTTAGTCAAACTGCTCGAGCGGCCATTTCTACGCTCAAGTAGAGATCGCGATTCTATTTTCTATAAATCTATGATTAATTCAGTTTCTAGGGTACGACTTCCAGATCTTCTTCTTAGATATTAGAGTTTTCATCTGAAGTTTCTTTGCTTGTTTCCTTTGATATCGGTGAGAGTTTATATCATGAATTGAGTGAATTATATTAAAGGGGTTTGTTTGTTTTGTTTTATTCACAAAAGAAAGAGTTGTTCTTCGGTGGATTCATGAGAATTTGGGCCTGAAGCTTTGGTGAATTCTGGAGTGGCTCATTGTCGTGATTCGACATCAGCGTTGTGGATTCAACGTTGGACAAGACAATTCCGAGGTGAAGACGGTGTTGGAAGAGACACATTGAGGTCGGTTCAATTCGGGCATGGATTCGCTAGATAATTAAGAGTACACTTGTGTAATTCATTTTTTTCTTCTTAGTAGACTGTTTTGTGGCTTTGGCTCGTGATTTTTTATTTTTTTTTAATCACAATTAGAGACACGCCAATTTTGGTTTTTTCACGTTAAATCGTTATGTTGTTTAGTCTTGGATTGGTTGATTGGGATTGTTATTTATTGTTTAAAATTGATACATAATCACAAATCAATATCTCCGGGTTATTAGATTTTTCATAGTCAACTTTAGAATTCTTTGACTAGAGATTTTAACAGTTAAGAGACCAAAATGACAATATGTTTAAAGATCATCTAAATTTTCATAACTTCGTTCAAAATGCTTTGACTGATTGAGTGATGGAGATTGTAGATCTCTCCATCCTATTGGAGCATAACGCAAGAAGTTGGATTAAAGACGGCATGGTTTCTATTATGAGAATTGGGGTTGCATGTTCAATGGAATTGCCAAGAGATTGAATGGAAATGGAAGTGTTATTAGCAAATTGCATTAGATAAAAAATACTTACATGAATGAAGGGTTGAACTAAGACTAGGAAGTTGAAACAGATCTTGCAACATGAAAGCTAAAGGTTTGTATCATACCCTCTTGAGATATGCATATATGTATACCAAAATGAAAAATATTATACATAAATGAATTTCTTACCTGATTTTTTTATTACTAATTACAAAGACATGGATTTTACTTGTATTTATTAATGTGAATTTCAATACTTTTGTGTCTAATGATAAAAATAATTTAGTGAAAAATCCATTTATATATAGCATTACTCTATCAAGATGTATCTTTCCCTCTTTTGAAACATCTCGATTTCAATTTCTCATTTTTTTTTTCTTTTTTCTTTTTATTTTTATTCTAATCTATTGGGTAAGTGGACTAGAGCATTTTTTCCTTTACTGGGTAAGTGAACTAAAGCATGCTTTTGCTGCTCAAGGTTACTTCTAAAGTCCTCCAATAATTTCTGTAGCTTCAAGTGAGGTATCACAATGTCAAAGTGATTCAATTGCAATAAGAGAAATCATACGCTATGCTGCTCCATATACAAAAATCTTTCAAATTTCCTTAGAATGGAAAAATTGAACTTGCATTAGGAAAATTAAACTAAGCATTCCCATGGTTTGCTAGATTAGATTATCAATGATCCGAGACTGCACTGACAAGTGAAATATATATTCATTAATTGCTTTGGATTCATCAGTATTTTTTTTTTTTTTTTTTTGTGACAAACAAAACAAATTAAACAAATTATGATTATCAAATCAACTTATTTTTATTTTGTAGATGATATATAATAAAAATTTTACAAAATAAATAATTTAAATCATTAAAATTAAACTCGAAAACATGTTATAGTTCAAATCTGAACCGGAGAGCTACTTCCTATAATTAAAATATAAATAAATAAATATATAGGTTATACCGATTACACAACATGGACGAAAGTCTTGGGTCTTTTTAAAAGGAGACGTGGCTTATAATTCTCTTACAAAATAATGGACCATTTGTCGTCATGTTGTTTGTTTTTTATTTTTTGTTTTTGGACAAAATGCGTCCACCTACTTGCCGTCTTGTAAACGTTAGGGAGTTCTTTAATTAAATTTTTTTTTTCATGGTCACATTTTAAAAGTAGTACAATAATTGACCAAGAAGAAGGCCTAGTGTTAATAAAAAATTGGTTTGGCGTTGATGGACAAAGGTAAATCAACAAATAAATAAAAAATTTACAAAAAAGGGGAAAAAAAAATATACAATTTTGTGATTGTGTTTTATACTTTGAATGGTTCAATGACTTTTTGAAATAAATCAATAGAGAGAAACAACTTGAAATTAAATTGAAATAACTAAAATTATTATTAATTACAAGAATCGAAAAATGATTACAGAACTATTGAATTAAAACTATTCCAAGAGAAGAGAAATTTAATCCTAATTGAACAGTTAAACAATGCTTTAAACCACTTTCAGCCTATTTATAGGCTCATATTTCAACAGTTAAACAATTGTTAGATAGTTTCTTGTTCTCCATGAGCCACGAACTAACAACAATTTTTTGAATCAAAAAAAAAAGAAAAAAGAAGAACTAACAACAATTTCCACGGATTCACGAACGATACCCCACGTTCCACTTTTCCTTAGTGTTATGACCCACAATGCTTTAAACCACCTCAACAATAATAGCAATAACAAAATAGTAATAATAATAATAATAATAATAAATTTAACTGTGGCCATAATTTTTTTCTAAAAATAATTCAACATACCACAATTAATAAGATTAGATTTAGTTACAATCTATAGATCACAATTGACACAAAAATAATTTATGTTGTCAACACCTACCTATAGTTAGGAAATTTCAAATTATATATACACATTGCACACTCGCAGACCATCATAAGTAAATGCTTGATTCATTCCAAAGAAGAAAAGACAAAAAAATCATAGCAAGGTTTGTTTATCCCCCAATCTTGGTTTAACGCCGGTAAAACAATCATTTTATGAATAACAAAAGTTATTGGGATAAATTATGTAAATGGTCCCTCTAATTTATACGATGTGTAAATTTAATTCATGGTGTTTCAATTTGCTTGATTTTGTCCCTTAATTTAACAGATTGTGTCATTTTAGTCTAATAAATAACAATTGTTAAGTTTGGTGGACTAAAAGTCTATATAATGTGTTAATTTGGTCTCTATTGTTTTAATTTGCTCGATTCTGATAGGGACTAAATTGACATATTGTGTAAACTATATGGACCAAATTGACACATAGTTTGACTTTCTGTCTACCAAACTTAACAACCGTTATTTATTGGATTAAAATGACACAATCTGTTAAATTAAGAGGCCAAATCGAGTAAATTAAAACAACATGAACCAAATTGACTCATCATGTAAACAACAAGAACTATTTGTATCATTGAACCAGATCTCTGAAATTGCAACGATGAGAGTGCGAGAGTGATATGTAGTCATATATCTATTCTATTATTAAAAGGGAACAACAATTTTGGTGTTATGAAGCCACTCCTTAGAAACTTTTCTCAATTTTTCCTAAAATGACCTTAACTTTTTACACTTACATTAGTTTTAATTAGGGGTAAAATGATAAATTAAAACAATCAAGTTCACTTTCCCACTTCCCACTCTCCACATCTCCTTATTGCAGTTACAACATCTTCATTGAAAAGTTTTGAATATTTCATTGCATTTTGCATTTGTTTTGATTTCACTGAAAAGTTCTGAATCAGTTACTCCCCACGTCTCCAAACGACTATGCAGTTAAATCAGTATCAACATCTTCACTGAAAAGTTCTAAAAAAACTTGCTTTTCATGAAACTGCATTTGTTTTGATGGATGCTAGGCAGAGTCTCTTTCGAAAGCGTCCCTACGGATATGTGATTGGTTGTAAACGCCCTTTGATGATGTGGAGATGGGTTACAAGACCCTAGGTTCCAGATGGATTCACAATCACATTTTATAGAAAATGCTGGGTTTGTACAGAGAGATTTCTTGGGTTTCTATTTTCTATTTGGTATGTTTTTATATTTTTCTATTCAATTTTATAAATGAGAGTTGGTGCAATTTATTTATTTAGTTGTTATCCCCTATTTCACTTTGTTAATTTTTGGTTTGTTTCTATTTTGTATGTTTCTTTCCCTGTTTCACTTTGTTTGTTTCCCCTATTTTTTGAACTCAATTTTTTTAAGATTCAACGTTTCAATTTGACCCATGTGTGGAGTTTTAGTAAAAATTGGTATATAAGTGCATTTAATTGTTGTGATTTTATTTTTAAATTGTTAATTATTTATGCAATGTTATTATTTATTTTTCTTTATGTCTATCAAATCTATTTGACTATGAGTGTTCTAAGTGTCCTGGATTTATACTTTTTTTTATTTTGTGTGCTTCTGAATATTTATATTTAATTTTTTTCCTAAAAATTGTGAAGCATAAAATGTGTACAATTATTTAGACTTAGTTTGAGATTTTTCTTGTTTCACTTTTTTAAGCTTTTGTTTGATTTTGTGTATAAATTTATTTTTATTTTTAAATTTGGTTTGCTTATGTGCGTTTTAAAATACAAAAAACCATTGTTCTATGTGTTTTGGATTTGTATTTTTTTCTATTTTGTGTTATATTCAATTTTTTTTTTTAATTGCGAAGCAAAAAATGTGTGTAATTTTTTAGACTTAAAAAGTTTGGGCCTTTTTTCCTATTTAATTTTTTAAGTTTTTGTTTATTTTTGTGTATAAATTCAGTTTTTGGAAATTTTGTTTGTTTGTTTACCTAATTTTGTGTGCGTGTATGTATTTTTTATTTTTAAAAATCAATGTTCTTAATTTTGTATTTGTGTGTTTATAATTTATGTTTTGAAAAAATTGGTTTGTTTGGATGGTTAATTTTGTGTGTGTGTCTTCAAAAAAAATAAAAATAAAAATATTATGTTTTCAATAAAATTGGATTGTTTGTTTGCTTAATTTTATGTCTTCAAATTTAATACCAAATGTTACATTGTACATAATTATTCATATGATTTATATGTATATTATTAGAAAAAATAATATCAAATTCATATTATAATTCTAAACGAATTTGCACACGCATCGCGTGTGCCAGCCGCTAGTATGTATATATAGATACAATACTCCAATCAAGTTTTCCTCTTTCTTTTTATCCTATTTGGAAACCCCCCCGTTTACTCACCCACATGAATTGCTGATTTTATTTATTGAGTTTGATCTGCTATATTTGAAATTTTGGATTATTGTTTCAGAATTCTTGTGCGGCTGAAATTTGTGTTTGGTGATTGTTATCTAATTTATCTATCTAAAGAGGATTAGATGATGACAAAGAAGACGGCTTGATTCAGGTTACAAAGAACAGACTATCATGACGAGAGAGAGAGAGAGAGAGAGAGAGAGAGAGAGAGAGAGAAGGATGTGAGAGAGTTAACGGAGTTAGGAATTAGTTTTAGTGATAGACACGTGTAAGCACCGAAGTAAGGGGACAGGCAGGGGTGCAATTTTGGCCCGGCCCGGCTCATGTCGGGCCTTGCGGGCTCTTGCCAAAAAATCGGGCGGAGCCAAGCTAGCCCACGGGCCAGAAAACTAGGCCCAGGCTCTAGTCCAAGCCCAGGGGTATTCGGGCTTTGGGCGGGCCAATGGACCGAGCCTCGGGGCGGGCCCATGGGCTCAGGCCTGGGCTCGGGCTTTGAGCGGGCCTAAACAAATTTTTTTTATTTTTTTATTTTTTCTACCAAAATTTTATTATTTTTCATTAAAAATAACACTGGGCATCGGGTGGGTCGGGCGGGCTGGGCCTTAGGCTAGGCTTTTGGGTGGGCCAATGGGCCGGGCTTCAAAACGATGGCCCAGGCCCTGGTCCAAGGCCTCAGGCTGGGCTTGGGCTCGGGCCTTAACGGGCTAGGCCCACCTCGGGCCGCCCGCGGGCCACGGGCCAAAATTACACCCCTAGGGACAAGGAGTTGGGACACACACTTGGGGACACACTTGTCTTTTGGTCTGCTATGAACATTAATTTCCATCTTAATGCCGTGTTGTAAAATTTGCCCAATTTTTTCATTGTCACTGTTTCAATTAACTTCAAGTTAGTAACTTTGTATTTATTTATTTATATTTTTAATTGTTCACATTTTAAGATGAATAACTTTCACACAAGTATTTTAGTGTTGTTGTATATATAGGCACAAACATTTTATTTAAATAAAAGTTCGGGGATTATGTTAGCAAATTTTTTCATATTGTAAACGATAAGTGATAATAAAAGTCTAATTGATCACATTACACTTTTAGGGATGAAATAAATTTGTCTCTAAAAAGCTGATTTGTTGCAGTGGTAAAAAAGTTTTGATGAGAAACTCCTTTATATATAATATTACTTTACTAAAATATATTTTTCTCTCTTTTTAAGAATCTCAATTTCATTTCCTCATTTTCTTTTCTTTTCTTTTCGATCGACTCTCATTTGAACTATGCCTTCGTTTGACATTCCAATCTTGGGCTAAAATTGTTATAAAATGACAAAATAAACTTAAAATTTAATAAGACAAAATGACACATCCAAACTATAATCATTTTATTTTCTCTCACAAAAGTCAAAAAAACTAAAAAGTTCATCACAAACGAGACTTTTTAACCCAGACTAAAATAGTTAAAAAGCCAAAAAACTAAAAAACCATTGCTGATCAAGGTTACTTCCAAGGTGCTCCAAGTGGTGGCGTCATGTTACTTACGGTTGCCTCATTGATGGAGTGCTCATGATCGTTCAACATCTTCATTAACGACCTTTAATCTATTGCTTACATAAAAAAACTGTCACTTCTTCCTCGCTTTGACCATATTATGCCTTTGTTTGGGATATGGGTTGACTTTTTAACTATTTTAATCTGGGACTAAAAAGTTTTGTTTGGCATAAATTTTTTTGACTTTTTTTAAAGAAAAAATGAAATGATTATGGTTTGGGTGTGATGTTTTGTCTTATTAGACTAAAAAGTCTATTTTGTCTTTTTATGACTATTTTAGTCCAAACATAGCATGCCAAACAAAGCCTATATATCAACAATGTGAGATGTTCCAACTAAGATTGTGGGGTGGTTAGAGAATATACCATTGTGACACTTTTGTATTTACTAACCTCCTAATATTTTGTTGGCAGTCCTTATGTAAGATTTTATTATGAGTATATATGGTGTGCCAAAATATTTGTGAAAGCAATAGTATTAGACTTGTCTCACATCCTCTTCATAAGCCACTCAAGCCTGGTCTAAATACTTCAAAGGTTACTACACTACTTATTATCAATTAATTTTGAGTTAGATGTTTTAACATAGTATTAGCAAAAATCTGGTTTGGGTGTGATATTGTCAAACAACAAACAAACCAATTTTTACAACAGGATCAAGCAATGTGGTTGAGTGTCTTAATGCCTTGACAAATTCAAGGGCTTCTTCGAAGGTTGTAATGTGAAGAAATAAAATAAATATAAATGGAAATTGACTGAAAACAATAAAACTTGTCACTTTAACCACTAGGATCAAATTCCAAGTCTTTTAGTACTACAATCGACAGAACTTTGAACAAGCACTAACTGCTACTATTACTGTTACTCCTAGTTACAGGTACTGCTACTCCAAACAGACTAAATTACTCCTAACCTTCTTAAGGTGTGAATTGATTTTCTTGCCCCCTCTTTCACCCTGGATCTCTAGCTTTTATGCCACTGGTTATGCTGTCCACATGTTGCCACGTGTTCCACCATGAAGCAGGTTACTTCTACTTCCTGAATAACTGCCCATGATCTTCACAACTGCCTGTAATTGCCTCCATCTGTTGTAGCCTTCTCTTCTCTTCGGTCCGTGCGAATACGCCATGTGTCCTTCATCAACATGTCTTTAAAATCATGTCTCCACTCCCACGCCATGTTTGGCCATGTTCCATCACATTGTTAGGCGTATCGACAAAAGAAACTGCCCCTGCCCCTGCCCCTGCCCCTGCTGCTTCTACCCTGTCACTTGTTCTGCCCATTAGAAACCACAATGTATCACTAACCTTGTGGCCCTTGCTCCTGCCACATACTAGATCCTCTCTCCATACTTGGACATGTTTATCGACAGAGAAAATAATTTTTAGTACCAACACATGGTGTCAAAATTGAATCTTGAGTTGTCTCTAGTAGATTAAGTCTTCGATCAAGTCTAGTCTCTCACCTCTTATTTCTCAATCACTTTCACATCACCTTTACAAGATACTCAAACTTGGTCAAAATGCTCTAGAGGTTACTTCACTCATTTTGAATTGATTTTGAGTTAAATGCTTGAACATTTGGAAAGCCATCTTCAAAACCCATTTCTAATGCAAAATGTATTTTTAGAAATTACAATAACCAACCGTACAAATCTTTATATATTTTACAAGGTCAGTCATTTAAATCTTTTCACCCCTGTGTGACTGATATTCCACGTAGGGGCGGAGGGAGCTTGGGCCTAGGGGGGTCACATGCCCCCCTGACTTTGGCATTTTTTTTTTTTTTTTTTTTTTTTTTTTTAAGGTTGGTCTCCTTTACTTTCACACACACATTAACCCACTGACCACTCACATACACACACACACCACGCACTTAGATGCCCAAATTTGTATTTTTATTTATTTTTATTTTATTATTATTTTTTTTTTTAGGAATCCCAATCCCAATCAAACATTAATACATAACTTTTTTTTAGGTGAATACACACAACTCCAATTACAATAAGGTTAAAACTCTAAAACCCTATAAGTATATGAAATTCTTTATTTTTTTATTTATTTACAGTACTTGTGAAGTATCTTCATATTTTCTTTGTCTTCTTTGTTTCCCTTTGTTGTTTTGCAATTTATCGACTCGCGATTCACCAAATTAAGATCACAAAACACAGATTTGGGACCACACTACAACCTTAGTATCTTCTCTTCATTGTTTACAGGTAACTTTATTATTATTTTTTTAACTTTTAAATAAAAATTATGAGTATTAATTTATAATTATTTGTTAATTTTTGATTTGTAATTTTTTTTTTATTTGTTATTATTTATGTTAAAATAAGAGATTTTGATATGCTAAAATTATGAATCTTAATCGGTGGTGATTTATATTAAAATTAGGAATTTTGGTTTGTTGTTGTTTGTGCTAAAATTAGGAATTTGATTTGTGCTAAAATTAAAAATATTAATTTGCAGTGATTAATATTTAAATTAGGGATTTTGATTTGTTATAATTTGTGCTAAAATTAAAAATTTTGATTTGTTGTGATTTGTGCTAATTTAATTTTTTTGATTTGTATTAAAATTGAAGATTTTGATTTGTGGGGGTTTGAGATTTTGATTATGAATTTTTATTTTGATTTTTAGTTTTTTCAAACAGTCATGGAGAAATATTTCAAAAGAAAATCAAAGTGGGAATCGTCTCTTTCTCAAGAAAAAGATCAAAATTATTCTTCCGTAAAACAAAGTCGCATAGAAATTAACTTAGTAGACCTTCCTGCAGATCCAGGACTACGGCCTCGGATTATGGACTATAATGCTAATGATCGAGACCAAATTCGTAGGGCATATCTACAAAAAGGTCCTTGTCAACCTCGTGATCATAATTTTCCACAAAAATCATTTGGACAAAAACTTCGGCGATTTAATCAAGCTTGGTTTAGTGAATTTCCTAATTGGTTGGAGTATAGTGTAGCAAAAGATGCAGCATTTTGTTTATGTTGTTATCTTTTCAAACCCGATATTGGAGATCAAGCTGGTGGTGATTCTTTTGTTGGTGAGGGTTTCTCAAATTGGAAGAAAAAAAAAAAATTCAGACTCATGTTGGAGGTCCCAATAGTGCTCATAATCAAGCTTGGAGTAACTGTCAAGACTTGTTAAACCAAAACCAACATATTGAAACAATTTTTTTCAAATAATCTGATCAAGCTCGAATTGAGTATCAAACCCGTTTGAATTCATCGGTTGATTGCGTTAAATTTCTTCTAAGACAAGGACTTGCACTTCGTGGGCATGATGAATCTGCAAATTCAAGTAACCAAGAAAATTTTCTTGAACTTCTCAAGTTTCTTGCTGATCATAATGAAGATGTCAAAATGGTCACATTGAGCAATGCTCTACAAAATCTCAAGTTGACATCTCCTGATATTCAAAAAGACATTGTAAATGTGGCCGCATTTGAAACTATCAATGTGATTATTAGAGATCTTGGTGATGCACTTTCTTCTATTTTGATTGATGAAGCCCGTGACATATCAATCAAGGAGCAAATGGCAGTTGTAATACGATATGCTGACAAAAAAGGCCAAGTGATTGAGCGCTTTTTGGGTATTGAGCATGTTGCTAATACGAATGCTCTCTCACTTAAACAAGCTATGGAAAATTTATTCTCCAAACTTGGATTGAGTATTTTCAGATTGCGGGGTCAAGGATATGATGGGGCTAGTAATATGCAAGGTGAGTTCAATGGTCTTAAAACACTTATACTGAAAGAGAATCCTTGTGCATATTATGTTCATTGTTTTGCTCATCAATTGCAATTGGCACTTGTAGCCGTGGCAAAGAATCATAACCAAATTGCTTTACTTTTCACTTTGGTTTCTAATGTGGTGAATGTTGTTGGAGCATCATGTAAACGCGGAGATATTGTTAAGGAGAAGCAAGCTGCAAAAGTTGCTGAGGCACTTAATACTGGAGAGCTATCTAGTGGGCAAGGCTTAAATCAAGAAACTAATCTTAAACGTGCTGGTGATACACGTTGGGGTTCACACTATGGTACTTTAGTCAGCTTGGCTAGTATGTTTTCAACAGTGATTGATGTGCTTGAAATGATTTCGGAGGATGGTTCAAATTCAGAACAGCGAGCAGAAGCAAATATATTGTTGGACTCAATTCAATCGTTTGAGTTTGTATTCAACCTTCATTTGATGAAAACGATATTGGCTATTACAAGTGAGTTATCGCAAGCACTACAAAGGAAAGATCAAGATATTGTTAATGCCATGAATTTAGTTCAAATTTCTAGAATACGACTCCAAAAGATGAAGGAGAGTAGGTGGACATCTTTACTTGATGATATTTTGTCTTTTTGTGAAAAGCATGAAATAGATGTTCCCCAAATGGAAGATATGTTTGTAGCTCGAGGGAGAAAAAGGCGCAATGCTCAAGAAATTACAAACTTACATTACTATCGCGCTGAGTTATTCTACACTGTTTTAGATATGCAAATTCAAGAACTAAATGCTCGTTTCACTGAGTCGAACACTGAGTTGTTACTTTGTGTGACATGTTTGAATCCATCTAACTCTTTCTCTAGTTTTGACAGGAAAAAGTTAATTCATCTTGCTGAATTTTATCCCAAAGAATTTTCTTCAGTGGAGCTCATGGTACTTAATGATCAACTTGATACATATATTATCGACATGCTATCCAGTAGTGAGTTCTCAATGTTGAATGGAATTGCCGATCTTGCTAAGAAAATGGTAGAGACTGGAAGAGACAAAGTATATCCATTAGTGTATTTGCTCTTGACTTTAGCATTAATCTTACCTGTTGCAACTGCTACTGTTGAAGGGTATTTTCAACTATGAATATTGTGAAGAATCGGTTGCGGATGTGCCAAATCGTTTTGAGAAAAACTGATTTTTTGAAAGAAGTGCCAAACATGGACTGCTTTGCCAGATAACAGAGTCGCCACCTAAATATTTTTTAAATGGGAAATTTAGGAAACCCTAACTCAGTGCCAAAGGCCACGTGTCCGTCATCACCAAAGTTGGCTCGGGAACTCGGGTACGATTGGGGAAGGTCACATCGTGAGCACCCCCGCTCGCCCGGTCAAAGACCGGCCTCTACTAACCATGATATCTGTTTTTGAAAACATTGTGAGTTCTTATTCCGATTATTAGCCTAGGTTACTATGTGATGCTCGCAGCAAATAAGTATAGACTGGGCCGCCTGAATTGGAACAAAACATCTGAAAAATGGTTTGATGGTGCTACCCGCAGGTAGGCTAAAAACGCGGATTTGCCACCCTCAGGTGGGCTTAGAAAATATGAGTTTGCCACAATCTAGTGGGCTTAAAACAAACATTCAATGATTCGTCCAATCCAAGTAACTCAGCCTCCACCCACAGGCATCCAAGGCAGTTATATCATATAAGCACGTAGCCTCATGGTAAGCATGCTATCATGGCAGCACTCACACGCATGCAAGGATGCTAAAGCATAAAACTCACTGAGTACTCCAAGCCAAAACAGAAACTACATTAGAAATCATGCATGATCCTAAGTATACAGAATGCCTAATGCAACACATGCAATAATGCAACTAGAGCAGGCTCGGCTATTCTAAACAGGGCATATGGAATGCTACAACTAACACGTATTCAATTTGGAATTGAAATACAAATGCAGTTTGTATGATGCGCCGAGCCCGGTGCGTGCAAAACGGATGAATGATGCAAACATGCTGTCATGCTGTATGCTAATTGAAATATGCCCTATATCTAACCAACGTAAGCGGGTAAATAAAAGGGAGAAAGAAATGGGGGTTGGAAAACATACATCACACACACGCACACTTATTACAGTTATGCCCTCGCGCAGAGGGTCCAAATAAATAATACTACAGTCCGAAATGAAAGAATAATACAGATTTCTAATTAATGTACAGATTAACTACAAAAAAGTAAAACTGGCATGCAAGCCAGGGACTGCCTTGCTTCTGATAAATAATGTATGCTGGACTGTGTTGCGCGGAAATCCATTGGGATGCCCGATTCAGCCTCTGTTCGCAGTGTTTCTTGAAATGCGTGCCCGACTCTGAAAAGTTGCTGATCCTCTATTTTGCTGCAACAGAGAGCAGGAAAAGGGCATAGCAATGTATTTCACAAATATATGCATGCCTCGATCCTCGTGCCACCAATCACGCATCTCGATGCATGATGGCCGAGGAATCGGATTGCACAACTCACTATAGAATGAATGCATGAATGCTACAATGAAAACCTAACTCCATCATGGGTTATCCGGAGTGTCGGTGACTGGGGAATTGAGACCCGTTCCGTCACTCGGAGTACGAAACGTGCCTCGTTTCCCGTGTACGGGCTAACTCCTATCCCGAACACAATGCAATATGCATGATATGCATGAAATGCAACTAAGATACAGCCTAGTATGCACAATGCTGATGAAAAATGAGGTGCCTCGAAATGCGTGCACACGGGCACGCAAACCGAGAAAATGATGTGAAATGAGAATCGGATAAAACCGAAGTGCCTCGAAATGTGTGCCCACAGGCACGCATACCGAAGCGATGACATGAAGTGGAAATCGGATACAACCGAAATGCCTCGAAATGTGTGCCCACAGGCACGCACACCGAAGCGATGATGAAATGGAAATCGGATACAACCGAAGTGCCTCGAAATGTGTGCCCACAGGCACGCACACCGAGGCGATGATATGAAGTGGAAATCGGATAAAACCGAAGTGCCTCGAAATGTGTGCCCACAGGCACGCACACCGAGGCGATGATAGAATGAGAAATCGGATAAAACCGAAGTGCCTCGAAATGTGTGCCCACAGGCACGCACACCGAAGCGATGATGAAATGGAAATCGGATACAACCGAAGTGCCTCAAAATGTGTGCCCACAGGCACGCACACCGAAGCGATGATATGAAGTGGAAATCGGATACAACCGAAGTGCCTCGAAATGTGTGCCCACAGGCACGCACACCGAGGCGATGATATGAAGTGGAAATCGGATAAAACCGAAGTGCCTCGAAATGTGTGCCCACAGGCACGCACACCGAGGCGATGATAGAATGAGAAATCGGATAAAACTGAAGTGCCTCGAAATGTGTGCCCACAGGCACGCACACCGAAGCGATGATGAAATGGAAATTGGATACAACCGAAGTGCCTCAAAATGTGTGCCCACAGGCACGCACACCGAAGCGATGATATGAAGTGGAAATCGGATACAACCGAAGTGCCTCGAAATGTGTGCCCACAGGCACGCACACCGAAGCGATGACAAAATGAGAAATCGGATAAAACCGAAGTGCCTCGAAATGTGTGCCCATAGGCACGCACACCGAGGCGATGATATGAATGAGAATCGGATAAAACCGAAGTGCCTCGAAATGTGTGCCCACAGGCACGCACACCGAGGCGATGACATATAGGCATGAAAAATGTAGATTGGGCTTACACTAACATGAGAGGGCCTCAGCCACACTCACATCAGATGCCGGTGACGAAAACGGAGCGCCTCGAAGTGCGCGCCCACGGGCGCGCAAACCGAGGCAAGGCGGAATGACAAGGGAAATGATATGCAAGCATGGCAATGGAATTTCAGCACTCACAAATGATGTAAAACAGCCCCGAAATGATACGGAATAACAACCGAAGCATGCAATCATCCCGAAAATGTGAAATTAAGCCCCGAAATGGCCTACGGCCATGCTAAACATGCAAAATATGATCATGGAAGCAATAACAGTAGCAAGGCAGTCCCGAATATGGCATTTTTTCAGTAATAAACATGGCCAAAATGCAAGCACAGATATGGCAACAATAGCTCGCAAGATTAATGGCCAAAAGAGCATTATAAAGGGAGATGGTATATAGAAAATGCAAATGGACAAACTTTCTTCTACAACATCAAAGAGGAACCAAAAATAAGCATATATGCAGAAGATGGCAGCCTCTAAATCATAAGACAAACATGCCAAAAATGGAAGGCAAAATGGAGCCGCAAAAGGGTATAACACAAGACATGCAATCTATACATCAAATGACCAAACCTTCTTCATGAAACATGTAAAGGGGGTCAAAATAAGACCAAAACCAGTAGGGGTCGAAGTCCCAAAAACAAACACAAATAGGTCAAAAATTGGATACAAAATATGGCATACTTGATGAAATTGAAGGAACTAGTATATACAATGGCCAAATGAAGTTGATCTCCTCTACAATGTTGTAGAGGGGCTCAAAATAAGCAAGAAATCAGTAGGGGTCGGAGCCCCAAAAACCAACACAAATAGGTTAATTTTAGCATGCAAAAATGTGACAATCTTGATGAATATTGAAGGAACTAGTATATACAAATACCAAATGAAGTTGATCCCTTCTACAATGTTGTAGAGGGGCTCAAAATGAGCACAAAAGCAGTAGGGGTCGGAGCCCCAATTCTCAACCAATTAGAGTATAAAAAAGGATCAAGAAAAAGCCCCAAAAGTTGGTTTTGAATACTTACCCTTGAAGACTTGTCTTTCTTTGCTTCTTGGCTTGGATTTGTGGCTTCTCAACCTCTGAAATTCACTTCCTAGCTGCTGGAATGGTAGTGTTGATGGTGGGGCTAAGGGTTGATGAAGAGGAGAGCTAGGAACTTGGAAGTTTTTCAAGGTTTTGGCTATGGAAATGAAGCTTTGAGAGAGGGATGTCTTGAGGCAATTTTTTCTAACCTAGGCAAAGGAGCTGTTGGTCCCTTTAAGTAGGCCAAAAAGAGTGTAAAAGGGGAGGGAAAAGCACCCAAGCTTTCCCTCCCAAAATATCCCCCGGATGGGGAGATATTTTGGCAAAAATATCCGGACAGCTGGAATGGGCTGGAAAGCAAGAAGCTGGCCGGCCAGGTGGTTTTCTGCAAGGTGGCCGGCCGGCCACCCCACCTGGTCGGCCAGCCACTCCCCCTGGCCGGCCGGCCATGCCCCAAAAATGAACTCAAGAATTTCTGGCCGACCACCATACAGTAGTGTCCTCCCATGTGTGTAGAACAAGGCCCCAAGGTCGGAATCTGGCAACTCTGAAGCAGGAGCCACAACATAGAGCTGGAAGGAGGGGCTCAAAAATGAAATCAACAATTGCTGGCCGACCACCAACTTTTTGTGTCCTCCAAGATGTGTAGAACAAGGATCCAAGGTTGAAATTTGGCAACACTGAAGCAGGAGCCACAACATAGAGCTGGAAGGAGGGGCTCAAAAGTGAAACCTGGAATTTCTGGCTGACCAGTAGTTTTTAGGGTCCTCCCATGTGCCCTCATCACAGATATGTAGCTTTGGTCGGAAGAAAATGGGCCTAGGGTGTTCAACATTGGCCCGGAAGTGAGCAAAACGGGCGCCGGAGGAGCGAAACTGGTTATCTGGGATAATTGCTGACCTTCTACCCTCCAGTGATCTTCCTGGTGCTAAAACAGAGGTACCTGCCAAATTTGAACAAAAACTAATGAGAAACGAACGCTCGGGGCCAAAACCGAGCCATTCGGGATCCCGAAAATGGGCTGCGGGTGCCGGAAGTGGTGTTCGGCAGCGAAGTGGGTATCTGCAACTCCAGTGTCCCTCGGAATAACAAAACAGAGGTTCCTGCCAAAAATCAGAGAAAACTGATGCAAAATGAATGCTCGGGGCCAAAACCGCGCGGTTCGGGGTTCCGAAAACCGGCTATGAGCACCGAAAGTGGCATACGGCCACGAAGTGGGCATCGGGGGCCCCAGTGTTCTTCAAAATGATAAAACAGAGATACTAGCCAAGAACCGGAGAAACCTGAGATGGTTGGGCGGTCCCGAGCCGAGGCACACGGCCTGACGGCCCCGAAAACCGGGAACCGGGCTCCGAAATGGGCAAAATGACCTACGGCCACGAAAAGTAGCTCACGGCCACCGGGAGATAGTCTACAGGACCACTCCCTTCCCTCAGGAAAGAAAACAGAGAAAACCGAGTCTGGTTCGCAAACCGAGACAAGGTATAGAAGAGGATTTGGAAGTTCGGAGGCGGGGTGCACGGCCGCGACTCTGAGACTTCTGAACGAGCACAGTATGCAACATCACCGAGCGCTCAATCAGTGACGTCTGAGTCTTAAGGTCGGTCAAAAATGGGGTGTCTACAGTTGCCCCTCTTTGACAGAACTCGGAAGTCAGGAAGTGACGAGAGTGAATGTCAAAGCCCAGAGACGACCCATTTTTGACAAGGCCGAAGACTTAGACAATCATACAAGATAAACAAAGATACATGCCCGCAGGCGTGCCCGCAGGCAGGGGGCAAGATGCTAATGATATGCACAGAGCCAGGTGATCACGCAAATGCAGCAAGCTGTAATGAGGCAAGTATTGACAAATAGATGCAACAGTTTTAAGCAAGAATGCAAAGCAACAACTACATTTCATGCAGTTAGGAATGCGGAGAATTATTCAATTCTCGTCGCGTCTCACACGGAGAAGATACGATACCTGCGCGATTCGTCTGGTCGCACCAGCCTCAAATGAACCGTACATACAATATCGTGCCTGCAAAATAGAGAAATTCAACAAGAACAATATGCTAACAACATATATTCAATGTGATTCCTGAAAGTTTGGCACACGCGGTGCCGGCGGGTGAATGCATAAAGCAGTGTGATACAGGTAAGGTGCGCAAGATAGCGCGATGCAACGCACTAACAAGTGCAGGTGAGATGCGCAAGATAGCACGACAAAATGCATGAACAATGCAAGTAATGTGCACAAAATAGTGCGATGCGCAAAATAGCGCGAGTGAAATGTAATGCACTAACAAGTGCAGGTGGGACGCGCAAGATAGCGCAAATGATACAATGCACAAAATAGTGCGATACGCTAAACAGCGCGATTGATTTGAAATGCACAAGATAGTGCGATGTGATATGCAAAGCACAGGACAGTGCGATTAAGGTGCGCAAAATAGCGCGATTGATAAACTGCACAAAACAGTGCGATTGTGGTGCGCAAAATAGCGCGATGTCAACTGCACAAAACAGTGCGATGGAGGTGCGCAAAATAGCGCGAATGATACAATGCACAAAATAGTGCGATACGCTAAACAGCGCGATTGATTTGAAATGCACAAGATAGCGCGATGTGATATGCAAAGCACAGGACAGTGCGATTGAGGTGCGCAAAATAGCGCGAATGTAAACTGCACAAAATAGTGCAATTGAGGTGCGCAAGATAGCGCGAATGATACAATGCACAAAATAGTGCGATGCGCAAAATAGCGCGAATCATAAACTGCACAGAACAATGCGATGCGCAAAATAGCGCGAATGATAAACTGCACAGAACAGTGCGATGCGCAAAATAGCGCGAATGATACAACCACAAGATGCACAAGACAGTGCAAGTGAGATACAAAGTGTAAGCGCACAAGACGGTGCGAGCAAGATAATATGCACAAGAAAGTGCGATAAAATGCATCTTCTATGCAAGTATGGGGGCATTTTCTATGCAAAAGATACGAGCATTTTCTATGCAAGTATGGAAGCACATTCTATGCAATAGTGAAAGCAAGCATTTTCTATGCATGAATCATAATGATGCGCGGCACGCATGCAACAGCAGTGTATAAGAAAGTTCACATTCTATGCGATAAAGGATCATCAAATATGTACTCTGGTGCCTCTGATTTGCCTCTTAGAGGGCTTCACAACATACTCAGCTCAAAAGGGACACACCCTGTTCATATTGGCAAGAGATAACATCTGCTGCTGCTTTAATTGCCGTTCTGACTTGAAGCAGGCTTAAACTTGAGGTAGAGGCGCACTCATACTTCGGTAGCATTGACAAGGCCTGAAGAGGTGCACCTGGAATGCAGTCTCGGATTTTGCTAAGGTTGAAACATGCTAAGATGCTCCAAATTTTCCTCTTTTCTTTTGCTTTGCAGTCCGGAACCGAAATAGCTTCAAATAGGCCTTTGCTCTACTGTTCACACTTATCGGGGGTGGACCCTGCGGCTTTATGAAAGAACCAATTCTGTTTTGCACAAATGTGGAGAACGGCACGACACTCGGAGCACAAAACGATTTTATTTTTGAAATTGAGAGATGAGTTTCAACCGGGTATTGAGCCTACAACTGAGCACAGCAAAACGACTCAACAAGGAAATAAAAGGCACACAACCTAGACACATCGAGTAACACTCGAAACGACTCAAAAGAAGAATCGAGATAAAACAAAAAGACACGACACTCAGACGTGCACAGGGAGCCTATTTCACCGGGTAGTGTTTCCCACCCTTTCTCATTTGTGGTTCTAACATCACTCGGCCCTCAAGCTCTGTTTTTCTGAAAAAGCCCTTTTCTCACTTTTTCTCTCATCGCACATCTCTCTATTCTTCAATCTCTCATTTTTCAATCCCTCCCCTGGGTGTTTGATGGATAAACAGCAAGTTGAAGGCTCTCGCCCCTAGCACTCAGCTAGATTCTTTTTCTTCCGCTCACAGCAGTGAGTTCCTCCCACAGAGGGGTTGCGCTACATTTGGGTGTGTAGCAAAATCTACAGCTGACACCGATTGATGATGCTCTACTGGGGAGTTTGGACGTAATAAGATCTGTCCAGATGAGGAAGTGGAATATCTTGATCCATTCCCGTTCGTGCCTCACACTTGGCTTGATACCTCGCTGCTTGGAGGGTGAGAGAGCTTTCAGCACTTTGCTTATTAGCTTCAGTTGTGCCCTTCTTGGCGAATATAGTGCCCTTCTTGGTAAGTATGGTGCCCTTTCTGGCAAATGCATTGGCTACGGGGAAAAGATAGAACACCTGACTCAATTGTGCCCCTAGTTCATCATTTTGACCATTTTTTATTTTTGAGCTTTCTCCTAAAAAATTTTGACCAAAATGAGAGTTAGATCAACATGTTTGTTCGATTTTTGATTTGAAATCATGCAGTTCAGGCTATGAGCACTGAAAATTTTCCTTTTTTGGGTCCAAGAAAATGGTCCAGTTTTGGAAAATGAAACAATTTTCGAGAAAATTAGTCAACCTCAGTAAAAATTCTCAAAAACTATTTTTGCAAACGGCCAATGCTCAACAAGCGCGGAACCTACTCCTGAGATGCACAACCTCGGATCCAAAGAAAACTGCCCTGTGCTTGAAGAGAGCTGCATGGCAACGGAAATCTACCCCTTGTTTGAAATGACACCGCGACGTTTTGAATGGCAACGGAAAGTTGCCCCTTGTTTGAATGGTACTGCAGCGCATTGTAGTCAGTCCTCAGAGCGAAGATTGCAACCGTACTCTCGGATACAGAGAAGGCAAGGATGGTCAAAAACCATTACATGGACACAATTGAATTTGAATCGTTTTGCGGCTGGACTTCAGGATGAAGTTGCCTACGTATCCCAAACATGGGAATCAAGCCTTACGTAGTTCGGGTTCTGGTACACTCGGGTATTAACCTCTCCTTTTTAGGCTCTAACTTTTGCCAAGGCGCCCGATGCGGGTTTTCGACCTTGCGAGCTTCTTTTTCTTTTCTTTTCAATTCTTTTCATTTCTTTTCATTCCTTTTTCTTCTTCTTTTTTGCATTTTTCTTTTCTTTTCTTCTCTTTTTTTTTGCATTTTTTGTATCTTTGCATTTTTTCTTCTTCTTTTTTTTCTTTGCTCTAACTTTTGCCTGGGTCGCCCTTCCGGGTTTTCAGCCCAGCGAGCCTCTCAAAGGGTAAAAAAAGTAACCAGTCCATGCCAAATGATTCTGAGATTGAACCCCTCTATATCCAGGAGAGTGGCTGTTGTATTGACTTGCAGAAAGATCCATCTTTGGCTCTTCGAGCACATCGGATATTTTTTGCCTCTAGTTTGAAGGGTACTTCTGTTTTAGCTTTGCAAGCTTCTTCTGATCTTCTGATCTTCTTGATCCGACTTTCCTGGCCTCTTGTTCGAGGGCTGCTTCAAATCTGGCCACACAGGCCTCACATCGTAGTTGACCGTTGAACCTTCTGAATTCAAGTTCAAGGTTTGGAAGCGAAGGGGTTGAGTCTCGAGGCTGAGAGCGATCCTAGGCTGCACAATCTCAAGAGCGATTCCACACATGTCTTTGCAGGACCGCGCAAAACATTTTTTTGAAAGTTTTTAAGAAAGCGACAAATCGCTCGCGCTGAAGACAGTGTAAAACCAATCTGGATCAAAGCCAGGGTCCTTCTCAGTACTCACGTTAACAAGCATGATTTCATTCATTAAGGGCTTAGCACGCCTCTCTTTCTCTCAATTTGATCAAAGTTTTGCAAATCCCGAGGAATTCCTCCATCTTCGTTTTCACCGCAGTATTCAAAAAGGTTTTGAAAAACTTAGGTCATTACAATGACTTCAAGGCACAGAAAAGACACAGCTTCTAGTCAAATACTGCCATCTCATTTGGAATTTCTGGCATAGCTGGCACAAGGCAGAAGCAAACGCGAGAGCGTGAAAATCACCGCTGTTTCATTCAAAATCTGTTGGCACAACTGGCTCCCTGACAGAAACAGACTCAAAACAAAACGAAAAGACAAACACAAAACAAAATGGTGACGCCCGAGGTAACACCCCCGGAATCACCCGACTCCTATACAACAGGACTGACTCGATACAACAAGACAGACCCAAAACAAAAAGACTGACTCAAAACAAAGAGACAGACTCGAAATAACACAACAAGACTGACCCAATACCCAAGGCAGAATGTACAAAAACCAGCATTCACAAATGCTCAAAACGGTGCGTGCCATACGCCACAACTGGAGTAAACTGAGCGCCGCTCGCAGGTGGTCCATCCCCTGATCACATCACATTATCCCCCAAGTTCACTGACCCAGTGCCGATAGATTTTGCTGAGCTCGGCAGGAGGATGACCCCGTTGTCAAATAGATCCTGTACTTCATGGCGAAGACGGAAGCAGTCGTTGGTAGCATGGCCGGTTTGCTGATGGTATGCGCAGTACTGGGTAGCATCATGCGTAGCCGGAAGAGGGTTCGGGAGAGGCCGAGGCTCAAGGGGCTTGAGATGGCCTTGTCCAGCAAGAATTTGGAAAGCTTTGGACAAAGGCATGTGGAGGGCATGGAAGACCCTCCGACCTCGGGGTTGGTACTTCTGGGTTTGTGGATTTTTGCTGGACGCACCAGCAAAAGGATTGGCAGGTGCTGGCCTGGTTTGCCGATCTCTTCTGAGTGGAGGATTAGAGCTAACAGGATTGCCTCTGGTATAACGGCCCTTCTCCCGGTTTTCTCTTTGGTTCAAACTGCCCCCAACTTGAGTAGCGAAAGTGTCATCCACAGTTTTTGCAACAACTGCGAGGACTTGCTCTTTGTTCAATCCCTCGGCTTTCAAAGCCTCAACAGCCAACAGAAGATGCTCATGAGGATCCATGTCCGCCCCTATCTTGTTCTTTCCACTCGCTTCCACTTTGCCACGGGATTGGCCTTCCTCAGATGTAGCCCGCTCCAAGACTGGAGAACCTTTTGACATGAAATTCCCAGTATGTGGTGCGGTCGATGATGGAGCCAATGTCCCGGAGGCCAAATCGGTCACAGTTCTCTGAAGATCTTTTATCATTCCCATCAACTCAGAAGTAGTGGGTTCACGGGTTTGAGATGATTGGGATTCAGGTGCACCCATCATGCATAAGTCCATGCTTTCTGGGATAAACACCTCAGGCTTGGGTAGATGGGCTGGGGTGATGTATATGCTGGGGTCATAGGTGGATGGCAGTGTATGGATGAGATTGAGGTAGATGGGAAATGTTTGGTCATTGGGGCCTGAAGGTGGAGCTATCGTCCGGTTATCGATGAGATTTTGGACCTCATGACGAAGGCGGTAGCAACGGTCGGTGCCATGACCGCGCTGCTGATGGTACATGCAGTGCTTGGAAGGGTTATGTCTGGCTGGGAGTGGGTTGGGAAGAGGTTGAGGATCGAGGGGTTTGAGATGCCCTCTTTCCATCAGGACTTTTAGTGCGCTAGTCAAGCTCATATAGAGGGGGGTGAAAGTTCTGCCCTGAGCTCGGGCTGGGTCGGCTGTTTGTAGGCTTGGATTGGCAAAGGGGTTGGCTGTGGCGACTGTATTGATTTCAATGGGTTCGGAAATAGTGCTACTTCCGGCATTGGTACTCCTTGAAATCACCTTCCTTATCGGTTCACTTGTTCTGGGAATGATCCCACTGTTGAACGCATTCTCGACCTGGACCCCCAGTTCATGCAAACTTTTGAAAGTGAATAGCGGAGCCACTATCAACTTTTGCAACATATCATGCTCGAGGTTTCGCACCATCATCTGCACTTGATCCCTCTCAGAAGGGCGACGATCTGTCATCTGTGCTGCCTTTGCCCTCCACCTCGCAACAAACTTCACAAAAGGCTCTGTTGGGTTCTGGCGGGTTGCTTCAAGCTCTTGGATGGTCATTTCAACTTGGGTATTATAGGAATACTGATCGACAAAAGCCTCAGCCAATTCTTCCCAGTTTTGCTTCACTTTGTCCTCCAACTTAGCGTACCAAGTGGCTGCTACACCGGACAGGGTTCTTCCATACAGAGAGAGTTTCTGTGGCTTAGTCAAACCCATCGGCTTTAGGACATCCAAGAAAAGTCGGATATGTACCATTGGATCCCCAGACCCGTCGAAACGGTCAATATGTGGCATTTTGAATCTGTCTGGGAGCCGGATGGCAGACTCAGTGTGCCCATCCTCAATGTCGGGAATGGAGTTAAGGCCCTGTGCCTTTTTGAATTGCTTCTCAAGGTTCGCAATTTTCACTGCGGTCAAATCGAGGTCATTAGCATCAAGGGGATAACGCCTCTCATTAGGCTGCACCATGGGTCTGAAGACTTGGGCTTGAGCTAACCCTTCTCGAGGACTCGGACACAGCAAATCTTCAACTGGCGGAAGTGGGTCAAAGTTCGGCTGGGGTCCCAAAGCTGGATGTGAGGCAGATGCCCCAGATGGGCGCTGCGTTTCAATACTGGTCTCAGCCTGCATGGCGGTTCCCTGATTCAACGCTGCTACCACGGCTACAAATTCTTCCGAACCCTGTGCCATCACGGGCTGCTGATTCTGAACAAGGGTGATGTGACTGGTGACTGACGGATCAGATGAGCCAATGAGCCCTGTATGGCCCTTCTTTGTCTTGCCTCAGCGAAAGAACACTGGTTGCCCTTGAATTGAATTTCTGACCTAACAAAGTCTATCAGCACTAGTCCAATGTACCCGGGGGATATCGGAGCCTTCTGAAGCTATGGTTCCAGGACTACCTAGCAAAAGAGAAAACGGACAGCATCTCAGCCTGATTTCACAATAACAGATACGAACAAAGCTGAATGAGTGTGCTCTCTACTGAATTCTGCCCAAAATTCTGCCTGTAAACTGATACCCTCAGGTAAAACTGATTCCACCAAATACTGATGCCCGCAGGCCTGATGCCCAAACTCATAAACTGATGCCCGCAGGCCTGATGCCCAAACTCAACTGATACATGCATTCCCTGTAGAGACACACTCTAACAAGCACATAACAGATAAGTGAGAGCCAAAACACCCCTATGTTGGGATAGGGTTTCCCTGTCCTATTTTGTCAGGAGCTAGGGTTTCACTACGCACGCAGCGGCTTCAAACAACCTATATCGGGTAAGCAACCTGTCCTAGTTTGGAATGGTCACTATGGATCCGAATATGCACTAGGTCGAATGGTCAAAAAGGGTGCCCCGGTAAAACCGGGGTTTGTGTTCCCATACTGGCAGAGCCCGTAACCGATCAGCCTTATGGACATGCCTTGACAAGACAAGCCTCCGGCAAACCGCTCAGGAATAGCAGATGGCAAACACGGTGTCCTAGGCGCACCAATGCAAATGCAATGCAAAGAAGCACACAAGTGTAGTCAAAAACAGATATCATGAGTTCGAGTCAAGTTCTCTAACTCCCCAGCAGAGTCGCCAGAAACTGTAACAACGCCCGCGGGGGACCTCGCTACAGTTCGGACTCGATTTTGTTGCGGTTCTAAATCTCGAACCAAAGAGTCCAAATCCGGCAAATCGTTTTGAGAAAAACTGATTTTTTGAAAGAAATGCCAAACATGGACTGCTTTGCCAGATAACAGAGTCGCCACCTAAATATTTTTTAAATGGGAAATTTAGGAAACCCTAACTCAGTGCCAAAGGCCACGTGTCCGTCATCACCAAAGTTGGCTCGGGAACTCGGGTACGATTGGGGAAGGTCACATCGTGAGCACCCCCGCTCGCCCGGTCAAAGACCGGCCTCTACTAACCATGATATCTGTTTTTGAAAACATTGTGAGTTCTTATTCCGATTATTAGCCTAGGTTACTATGTGATGCTCGCAGCAAATAAGTATAGACTGGGCCGCCTGAATTGGAACAAAACATCTGAAAAATGGTTTGATGGTGCTACCCGCAGGTAGGCTAAAAACGCGGATTTGCCACCCTCAGGTGGGCTTAGAAAATATGAGTTTGCCACAATCTAGTGGGCTTAAAACAAACATTCAATGATTCGTCCAATCCAAGTAACTCAGCCTCCACCCACAGGCATCAAGGCAGTTATATCATATAAGCACGTAGCCTCATGGTAAGCATGCTATCATGGCAGCACTCACACGCATGCAAGGATGCTAAAGCATAAAACTCACTGAGTACTCCAAGCCAAAACAGAAACTACATTAGAAATCATGCATGATCCTAAGTATACAGAATGCCTAATGCAACACATGCAATAATGCAACTAGAGCAGGCTCGGCTATTCTAAACAGGGCATATGGAATGCTACAACTAACACGTATTCAATTTGGAATTGAAATACAAATGCAGTTTGTATGATGCGCCGAGCCCGGTGCGTGCAAAACGGATGAATGATGCAAACATGCTGTCATGCTGTATGCTAATTGAAATATGCCCTATATCTAACCAACGTAAGCGAGTAAATAAAAGGGAGAAAGAAATGGGGGTTGGAAAACATACATCACACACACGCACTTATTACAGTTATGCCCTCGCGCAGAGGGTCCAAATAAATAATACTACAGTCCGAAATGAAAGAATAATACAGATTTCTAATTAATGTACAGATTAACTACAAAAAAGTAAAACTGGCATGCAAGCCAGGGACTGCCTTGCTTCTGATAAATAATGTATGCTGGACTGTGTTGCGCGGAAATCCATTGGGATGCCCGATTCAGCCTCTGTTCGCAGTGTTTCTTGAAATGCGTGCCCGACTCTGAAAAGTTGCTGATCCTCTATTTTGCTGCAACAGAGAGCAGGAAAAGGGCATAGCAATGTATTTCACAAATATATGCATGCCTCGATCCTCGTGCCACCAATCACGCATCTCGATGCATGATGGCCGAGGAATCGGATTGCACAACTCACTATAGAATGAATGCATGAATG
This sequence comes from Camellia japonica, assembly GCA_030407325.1. NCBI lineage: Eukaryota > Viridiplantae > Streptophyta > Magnoliopsida > Ericales > Theaceae > Camellia > Camellia japonica. Next base: position 65,545,838 of record JAPPVO010000036.1, read on the forward strand.
CTACAATGAAAACCTAACTCCATCATGGGTTATCCGGAGTGTCGGTGACTGGGGAATTGAGACCCGTTCCGTCACTCGGAGTACGAAACGTGCCTCGTTTCCCGTGTACGGGCTAACTCCTATCCCGAACACAATGCAATATGCATGATATGCATGAAATGCAACTAAGATACAGCCTAGTATGCACAATGCTGATGAAAAATGAGGTGCCTCGAAATGCGTGCACACGGGCACGCAAACCGAGAAAATGATGTGAAATGAGAATCGGATAAAACCGAAGTGCCTCGAAATGTGTGCCCACAGGCACGCATACCGAAGCGATGACATGAAGTGGAAATCGGATACAACCGAAATGCCTCGAAATGTGTGCCCACAGGCACGCACACCGAAGCGATGATGAAATGGAAATCGGATACAACCGAAGTGCCTCGAAATGTGTGCCCACAGGCACGCACACCGAGGCGATGATATGAAGTGGAAATCGGATAAAACCGAAGTGCCTCGAAATGTGTGCCCACAGGCACGCACACCGAGGCGATGATAGAATGAGAAATCGGATAAAACCGAAGTGCCTCGAAATGTGTGCCCACAGGCACGCACACCGAAGCGATGATGAAATGGAAATCGGATACAACCGAAGTGCCTCAAAATGTGTGCCCACAGGCACGCACACCGAAGCGATGATATGAAGTGGAAATCGGATACAACCGAAGTGCCTCGAAATGTGTGCCCACAGGCACGCACACCGAAGCGATGACAAAATGAGAAATCGGATAAAACCGAAGTGCCTCGAAATGTGTGCCCATAGGCACGCACACCGAGGCGATGATATGAATGAGAATCGGATAAAACCGAAGTGCCTCGAAATGTGTGCCCACAGGCACGCACACCGAGGCGATGACATATAGGCATGAAAAATGTAGATTGGGCTTACACTAACATGAGAGGGCCTCAGCCACACTCACATCAGATGCCGGTGACGAAAACGGAGCGCCTCGAAGTGCGCGCCCACGGGCGCGCAAACCGAGGCAAGGCGGAATGACAAGGGAAATGATATGCAAGCATGGCAATGGAATTTCAGCACTCACAAATGATGTAAAACAGCCCCGAAATGATACGGAATAACAACCGAAGCATGCAATCATCCCGAAAATGTGAAATTAAGCCCCGAAATGGCCTACGGCCATGCTAAACATGCAAAATATGATCATGGCAGCAATAACAGTAGCAAGGCAGTCCCGAATATGGCATTTTTTCAGTAATAAACATGGCCAAAATGCAAGCACAGATATGGCAACAATAGCTCGCAAGATTAATGGCCAAAAGAGCATTATAAAGGGAGATGGTATATAGAAAATGCAAATGGACAAACTTTCTTCTACAACATCAAAGAGGAACCAAAAATAAGCATATATGCAGAAGATGGCAGCCTCTAAATCATAAGACAAACATGCCAAAAATGGAAGGCAAAATGGAGCCGCAAAAGGGTATAACACAAGACATGCAATCTATACATCAAATGACCAAACCTTCTTCATGAAACATGTAAAGGGGGTCAAAATAAGACCAAAACCAGTAGGGGTCGAAGTCCCAAAAACAAACACAAATAGGTCAAAAATTGGATACAAAATATGGCATACTTGATGAAATTGAAGGAACTAGTATATACAATGGCCAAATGAAGTTGAGCTCCTCTACAATGTTGTAGAGGGGCTCAAAATAAGCAAGAAATCAGTAGGGGTCGGAGCCCCAAAAACCAACACAAATAGGTTAATTTTAGCATGCAAAAATGTGACAATCTTGATGAATATTGAAGGAACTAGTATATACAAATACCAAATGAAGTTGATCCCTTCTACAATGTTGTAGAGGGGCTCAAAATGAGCACAAAAGCAGTATGGGTCGGAGCCCCAATTCTCAACCAATTAGAGTATAAAAAAGGATCAAGAAAAAGCCCCAAAAGTTGGTTTTGAATACTTACCCTTGAAGACTTGTCTTTCTTTGCTTCTTGGCTTGGATTTGTGGCTTCTCAACCTCTGAAATTCACTTCCTAGCTGCTGGAATGGTAGTGTTGATGGTGGGGCTAAGGGTTGATGAAGAGGAGAGCTAGGAACTTGGAAGTTTTTCAAGGTTTTGGCTATGGAAATGAAGCTTTGAGAGAGGGATGTCTTGAGGCAATTTTTTCTAACCTAGGCAAAGGAGCTGTTGGTCCCTTTAAGTAGGCCAAAAAGAGTGTAAAAGGGGAGGGAAAAGCACCCAAGCTTTCCCTCCCAAAATATCCCCCGGATGGGGAGATATTTTGGCAAAAATATCCGGACAGCTGGAATGGGCTGGAAAGCAAGAAGCTGGCCGGCCAGGTGGTTTTCTGCAAGGTGGCCGGCCGGCCACCCCACCTGGTCGGCCAGCCACTCCCCCTGGCCGGCCGGCCATGCCCCAAAAATGAACTCAAGAATTTCTGGCCGACCACCATACAGTAGTGTCCTCCCATGTGTGTAGAACAAGGCCCCAAGGTCGGAATCTGGCAACTCTGAAGCAGGAGCCACAACATAGAGCTGGAAGGAGGGGCTCAAAAATGAAATCAACAATTGCTGGCCGACCACCAACTTTTTGTGTCCTCCAAGATGTGTAGAACAAGGATCCAAGGTTGAAATTTGGCAACACTGAAGCAGGAGCCACAACATAGAGCTGGAAGGAGGGGCTCAAAAGTGAAACCTGGAATTTCTGGCTGACCAGTAGTTTTTAGGGTCCTCCCATGTGCCCTCATCACAGATATGTAGCTTTGGTCGGAAGAAAATGGGCCTAGGGTGTTCAACATTGGCCCGGAAGTGAGCAAAACGGGCGCCGGAGGAGCGAAACTGGTTATCTGGGATAATTGCTGACCTTCTACCCTCCAGTGATCTTCCTGGTGCTAAAACAGAGGTACCTGCCAAATTTGAACAAAAACTAATGAGAAACGAACGCTCGGGGCCAAAACCGAGCCATTCGGGATCCCGAAAATGGGCTGCGGGTGCCGGAAGTGGTGTTCGGCAGCGAAGTGGGTATCTGCAACTCCAGTGTCCCTCGGAATAACAAAACAGAGGTTCCTGCCAAAAATCAGAGAAAACTGATGCAAAATGAATGCTCGGGGCCAAAACCGCGCGGTTCGGGGTTCCGAAAACCGGCTATGAGCACCGAAAGTGGCATACGGCCACGAAGTGGGCATCGGGGGCCCCAGTGTTCTTCAAAATGATAAAACAGAGATACTAGCCAAGAACCGGAGAAACCTGAGATGGTTGGGCGGTCCCGAGCCGAGGCACACGGCCTGACGGCCCCGAAAACCGGGAACCGGGCTCCGAAATGGGCAAAATGACCTACGGCCACGAAAAGTAGCTCACGGCCACCGGGAGATAGTCTACAGGACCACTCCCTTCCCTCAGGAAAGAAAACAGAGAAAACCGAGTCTGGTTCGCAAACCGAGACAAGGTATAGAAGAGGATTTGGAAGTTCGGAGGCGGGGTGCACGGCCGCGACTCTGAGACTTCTGAACGAGCACAGTATGCAACATCACCGAGCGCTCAATCAGTGACGTCTGAGTCTTAAGGTCGGTCAAAAATGGGGTGTCTACATGGATATTAATTTTTAATGTTTAACATTAGTTCGAAAAATTATTATTACGTTATTGTTATTGATTTGGGAAGAAAAAATTTGAGATTGTAATTAATAGGTGCCCTCCTATATTAAATTCCTGGCTCCGCCACTGATTCCACGTATATTTGTTGAAGCTTTTATGTCTTATTTTGAGAGTTCTTTGTACTTGTCATATGTTATATTTAATCGACTTTCTTGCTGTGATAATTTATTGAATTGAATTTTTTTTTGTTATATCACTCAAGTCTTCAATGGGTGGGTCTCGATAATTGAGGCTCACATGGGGTTGATTTCGGTCTTTAATTTTTAGGTTGGTGGGTCTCGATAATTGAGGCGTTCGCTTTCGACGTAAAATATTTTATATTAAAATATATATTTTTTTATAAATTGATTTTATATTTTTTTTAAAAATATTTTTTATTTTTCAACGTTGGATGAACATTTGAAATAAAAATATTTTATTACTTAATTTTTTTTTAATTTAATAAAATGTTATTTGTAACTTGTAGTGAGTTAAGATATTTATTTGAAAAAGTTAAATGTGTTGAAAAGATAGTGAGTAAGAGTCGGCTTTGTAAAAATTGACTTATGAAATTTTAAATGATAAGTTATTTTTGAAAAAATGATACAAACACATTTTCCTTAAAAAACATTTTACTTGCTTTTTGTTCAACCAAACAACGGAAAATGAGGCTATGTTTGGCATGAATGGTTTGGGTTAAAATAGTCACAAAAAAAACAAAATAGGCTAAAAAGTTAATAAGACAAAATGTCTCATTCAAACTATAATCATTACATTTTTCTCTCACAAAAGTAAAAAAAAAAAAACTAAAAAACTCATCCCAAACAAGGCTTTTTAACCCTAGGTTAAAATGCCAAAAAGTTAAAAAGCCAACCCGTATCTCAAATGAAGGCTGAGTGAAATAAAAATATTTTTACGTCAAAGCAAATGGAGCCTTAGTGTCTTTTAATAGATTATTAGCAAAATTATTATTATTATTTTTTATATAAAAAAAACTAGGATTTTGTCTCTTATAATAAAATAAATTTTTAATTTTATCAATTTAAATTTTAATCTTTTGAATTTTTTTTTTTTTTTATAATCTAAATCATAAGTTAATTTTTGTTAAGTGGACTTGATGAAATAATAGTATTTTAATTATTAAACTTAACGGAAAGAAATATTTTAGATATTTTATGTATATCTCATATTAAATTTATAATTAAAATATTCTATTTTCATCAGTTTTACGCAAAGAAAATAAACAAATGTTGTAAATTAAAAATAAGTCAAAAAATTAGAGTTTAAATTAACAATATTAAAAACTCATTATGATATTATATATGTGCTATCTTGATTGATGAAATAATTGATTCATCCATTACAAAAAAATCATGTCAAAGTGGTTTACTGTGCTCTGCACTGCCCTTGTGTGGTGTTGCTATTTTTGCAGTATCCCTGCTGCCACTTCTATGGCAAATAATGAGACAGATAGAGCTGCATTGGTGGCCTTCAAGGCTGCAATTGTTCAAGACCCATTTGGTGCCCTCACTTCCTGGAATCATTCACTCCACTATTGCCACTGGAACGGTATTTTGTGTAATCGTCGACATCCTGATAGAGTCATTGGGATAACTCTAAGGTCGCAAGGCCTGGTTGGATCGCTCTCACCTCATGTCGGAAACCTCTCCTTTCTCCAAAAAATCGTTCTTCAAAACAATAGCTTCCATGGCCCAATCCCACAGGAGATGGGTCGCTTGTTTCGGCTACAAAGAATAGAATTCAGCAGCAATTCGTTTGGCGGTGGAATACCCAACAACCTTTCTCGCTGCTCAAAACTTGAATGGCTGAACTTGATCGACAACAACCTAACTGGAAACATCCCAGCTGAGTTGGGCTCTTTGTCAAGGCTTGGAACTTTAGCCTTGAGTACAAACAAGCTTTCAGGAACCATCCCTCCTTTCATTGGAAACCTCTCATCTCTTTTCCAAATCTCTTTATTTGAATGTAATTTGCATGGGGAGATTCCGGCGGAAATTGCTAGGCTTCGAGGCCTGAAATATATCTGGTTATTTGAGAATAACCTATCTGGCAAGGTTCCATCTGGCCTTTACAATATCTCCACCATCAGTGTGTTATCATTAGCCAACGGCCAACTTGAAGGAAATATTCCTCATGATATAGGCTCCACACTTCCTAATCTCACGTTTCTTGATCTTATCGGCAATTTGTTTACTGGAACACTTCCTACTTCACTATCAAATGCTTCCGAGCTTGAATCAATAAACTTCGCTGAGAATGATTTCAGCGGGACAATGCCAAGAGATCTTGGAAAACTTCGGGGTCTAACATTTATAATTGTTTATCAAAATCGGTTGCAGGATGACGTCACTTTTATTTCGTCTCTAACAAATTGCACCAGTCTACAAGTTATTGAAGTGGGTAGCAATCTTCTCAGAGGTTCATTGCCTGACTCCATAGCTAATCTTTCCACATATCTTTTCTGGATGAATTTTCAGATGAATCAAATACATGGAAGCATTCCTTCAGGCATCGGGAACCTCCTCAACCTCACTGCCTTATCTATGTCAGTAAATAATCTTGCTGGCCCTATTCCATCCTCCATTGGCAGACTTCATAAACTACAAGCTCTGTTCTTGGGCCACAATAAATTCACAGAACTTCCATCTTCGCTTGGTAATTTGACTTTGTTGACTACTCTCACCTTGGAAGAAAACATCATTCATGGAAGCATACCTCCGAGTTTGGGCAATTGTCATAGCTTGTTGGAACTAGCCCTTTCTCAAAATAATCTCAATGGTTCAATACCCCCTGAAATTATGAGTCTCTCCTCCATTTCAATATTCCTCTTGTTAGATCACAATGCACTAACCGGTCCTCTTCCATCAGAAGTCGGGTCTTTGACAAATCTTGGACACATGGATGTATCCTATAATAGATTATCAGGACCCATACCAAACACGCTGAGCAATTGTTTGAGCTTAGAAAGGCTTCACTTGGAGGCCAATTCATTTGAAGGAGAGATACCTCAAAGTTTGAGCATGCTAAGGGGCTTAAGAGTATTGGATCTTTCGCGCAATAATTTGTCGGGGCTGATCCCAAGTTCTCTAGGTGAGATCCAATTAGATATGTTGAATCTGTCTTTTAATATGCTACATGGGCAAGTTCCCACACAAGGAGTGTTTCGAAATTCAAATGCAATTTCAATTGTTGGAAATAATGAGCTATGTGGAGGTATTGCAAAATTAGACCTTCCTCCTTGTCCGTCCTCCAAATCAAGCAACAACAAGCTATCTCACAGGATGAAAGTGATCCTACTGGTGGTTGGTCTTGTGATATTTTTATCTTTGTTTGTTAGCTTCTTTATATTTCTTCAACGGCGTCATCTTTCAAAAAAGAAGACCTCTAGCACGCCATCAATCAAAGATCAATTTTTGAGGGTTACTTATGCAGAGCTTCTCAAAGCCACCAATGGATTCTCAGAGGCTAATCTAATTGGTGTTGGGAGCTATGCTTCAGTTTACAAAGGGATTCTTGATCAAGTTCAGATGGTTGTGGCAGTGAAAGTGCTCAATCTTCAAACCAGAGGAGCTTTCAAGAGCTTCATGTCAGAATGCAAGGCACTAAGAGCGATAAGGCACCGAAATCTATTGAAAATTTTGAGCGTTTGTTCCAGTGTGGATTTCCATGGTAATGAATTCAAAGCTTTGGTATATGAATTTATGGCCAATGGAAACTTGGGCGATTGGTTGCATCAAGATGGAGTTGGAGACCATGAGCAGCTAGAGGAACCTAGAAATCTTACACTAATCCAGAAGCTGGACATTTCCATGGATATTGCCTCTGCACTTGAGTATCTTCATTGTGGTTGTGAGTCGACAATAATTCATGGTGATCTAAAGCCAAGTAATGTTCTTTTGGATGATGAGATGACGGCTCATATTGGAGATTTCGGGTTGGCAAAAATTATTTCTACCGTTTCAGGTGATGTGGCACAAGGTCAAAGCAATTCAGTTGCGATAAGGGGAACCATAGGCTATGTTGCTCCAGGTAGAAAATCTTTTCAATTTCCTTGGAGTAGAAAAATTGAACTTGCAATAGGAAAAATATAATATATATATATACACACACGAACACATTTTAGCATAAACATACAAACCATGGCTTCTACAAAATAGTGGGCACCTACATAGTTTTAATCATTATTTTTATGCAGATTCCATGCCATTTATGAATGCTTCCAATGTGTGCTACCACCTCCTCACTGTTAGCAAACCAAGTACTAAGTTTACTTTGTTTAACGTGGTCGTCCTTAATCTTAGTATAAATATTACCATTGAAGTGTACATCATTTGATGTGGCCATGCTTAAACTTGGCTATGGAAAACTTGTGTTAATCCTCTGTGCCGCCTCTGTTTTTTTTTTTTTTTCTTATAAATATTATTTATGTAATTTTAGTATGAAATTTTAGTCTGATCAAAATAGTCAGTGGTATCTACTAGTGGAAAGAATTAATACACTAGTTTGCTACCAAAGCATTTTCTAAAAACTTACTCATTGCTTGGAAACTTGTATAGTTGATTCTGACGGAATATCCCATGCAAGACTAATTTTTGTTTCTTTCAATAGAAAAATACAATCAAACTATGTCATTCTGAACCATTGTCTCACTTAGTCAATTGCAAATACAAACAAAAATATTGTAACTGAGAGGGGGACAAAATTAAGGACATCACAGCATTAAAAAGTTTGTTCAGTTTTATTAAAAAAATTATTAAATACATCTATTGAGATTACACCTATGCCAACTAACTAGACTTAATTTTCACACCAACATTGGATACAATTTGCAGAGTATGGCATGGGGGACATGGCTTCCACACTAGGAGATGTATACAGCTTTGGGATTCTTTTATTGGAGATGTTTACAGGTAAAAAACCAACTGACAATATGTTTAAGGATCATCTAAATCTTCATAACTTCGTTAAGAATGCGTTGCCTGATCGAGTCATGGAGATTGTGGATCCTAGCATCCTATTGGAGCATAACACAAGAAGGTGGATTAAAGACTGCATGGTTTCGATTCTACAAATTGGGGTTGCATGTTCAATGGAATCGCCAAGAGATCGAATGGAAATGGAGAGTGTTATTAGTGAATTGCATAAGATAAAAAATACTATGAATGAAGGGTTGAACCAAGACTAGGAAGTTGGAATAGGTTTTGCAACATGAAACCCAAAGGTGTGTAGCATACTCTTGACCTATGCATATGCATACTGAAATAGAAAATGCTATACTCAAAACAAATTTTTTTGTTCGAATTTCTTAGCACTATACACAGAGACATGAATTCTGCCTATATTTATTAATATGGCCCTTACTAAATTTGTGACTAGTGGTAAGAAAATCTGATGAGAAATTCGTGTATATATAACATTACTCTACCTAAATACATCTTTCTCTCTATTGAAGCATCTCAATTTCATTTTCTCATTTTCATTTTCTTTTTTTTATTCTAATCAATTCATGTAGCAAATATGAGTTAGTAGATTAAAGTCTTTTTTTTTTTTTTTTTTTTTGGGTAAGTGAACTAAAGCATGTTTATTTTTTTGTTGATCAAGGTTACTTCCAAGGTCCTCCATAAATGGTTACCTCAACAATATGCTACTTCAACAAGCAGTATAGAATACTAGTGGTAGCTTTATGTTATTGTTGCCTCAGCAATCTTTAATCTATTGCTTGATAAGTAACTGTCACTTTCCTCCTTCGGTTAGATTGTATTATATCAAACATTTGTTCATGTGGGATGTTATGTTTCTAGCTAAGATTGTGTGCTTGGGATTACCAATATTTATTCCAGTTAAATTAAAACTATCATTTCGTTGTATCTTGATTTTTCCTTGAAATTGCATGTCCATGTATCAAAAAAAAAAATTTTTTGTAGCTTTGTTTGAAATTATTATTACTTGCCTTTTAGTCATGGTAACTCTGTGTAATATAGACTCATGCACTACTAGCACTACTAGCACTAGCACTAAGTGTCCCACTAGGACATATATATATATATATATATATGTGACAGTTGAGCTATCATGTTATATAAGCTCTACATTGCATTGGAAACAAAGGAAAATATGTAAAAACAAAATCTTGATATGGGTGTTTTTGGAGATCTCAATTGAGCCAAATATGCCTTGTCATATACTACAAAGAATCAAAATTCAAAAATACATATGTTAGAAGAGACATGTTACATAAAGAAATAAAAGATTATTGACTTGAGGGGCTTAATTCCACCAAATGACTCCGTCTGACTCTAGTAACAAACAGACATAGTTTTGGAAGGTATATACGCATACCTTTGTGGCTCAGCGTAAAAAGCATCTAAGATACTAAAGTGATCAGGTCAAACATCCTGCCGCTGATGTTTCCTTCAACACAGAAAATGAGACTTTTCTTAGCCGTTGGCTGCACATCAGAATTGGAATTGTCCTTTTAACTCTTCATCCACAATCTCTTTGATAAATGTAGCAATACTCTCTCAACATGGTTACTGTGAATAATTCCCACTGAACTTTGCAAGAACTCCATCATGTTCTGACTGCAATTCCCAAAAAATTGCAAGACATCAAATAAAATCGTTCTCAATATCAAATAAAGTTTCATTCAATTAATATTGAAAAATGAAGTTGTTCTGAGTTTTGAAGTACAATACTATTCAAAATTCAGTTACTATAGTAATGACCATGCTCGAGGCCCAATTACAAAGTTCAGGAAGATCAACAGAATTCACTTCATCGTTCCTCATCCTCAATACATGACAATAAATTAACAATATATTTTTATAAAGAACACAACAAAAGTATAGATTCCAAGCACTATAAATCTACCACAATCAGTTGTCTCAAATTTATTCTTATTATTTTTAATTTCAATTCATATAGTCCAATTAGAAATAGTCCATCCAAATTTGTCCATAGTATAGGGGGATAAAAGATAGTTTCTTTAAGTGGGTGGGAGGGTGGTTGTAGGCATTGACAGAGTGAGCACAAAGGGGAATACTACATTTTATGTCTGTAGATTCTTTTGAGCTCTGCAACACCCTTCTTCTCCACTACTGGCTGCGGCGTCGGCGGTGGCGACGGCTGTGGCTGTGGCGGTGGTGGTGGCGGTGGCGGTGGCGAAGGGTAGAGAGAGACAGTAAGGATATCAATAGCAATGCAAACAATGGATCCCAGTTTTCCTAGTATGGGATGACAAGGGTCGAATTAATCCCAAATTCAAATAATAATTAGAAAGACATGAGTTTGATTAATTAATTTACTTAGAATTTCCATCGAGGAAGTTCTGAAAAATTGCAAAAGAGACTTTTGGGGGTTGGATTGGGAGAGGAAGAAAATAAAACGGAAAATTACAATGACCTCCCCCAATAAATGTGCACACCATAGATAGCCCCAAGTTGTTGGAATATTACAATTATACCAATCTCTGTATATGCTTTTATGCACTAGAGTTTGATATTTATTCAATAGTCTCCGAACACCACTCACCATGTGTCATTACTTATATGGTCTTCAAACCAATTACCTAATTCAAAATTTTACAAGACATAACTACTATTTTTGTTAAGTAGTTGAGAGACAATGAATTACTCACTTACTATGGATTCCAGTTTCTTATTTGTCGAGAGTAGCACGTAAGTTACATCATATATGATATTTTTGGACCATTCAATAGTTTTCTTTTGTAATCATGGTTCTAAATCGGGAAATCAGAGTATGTAATCAATTGTGAAATATCAATTTCGGGAGTATTAGTCGATATGTATCAAAATCGAGTGTCATGATCTTGAAATTTAAAAAATCATTACGGGATGTAGATGGATGTAGCAATTCACCATAAAGGTTACTTTTGATACATAACGGAAACAAGCCAATACACTCACCAAATTTGATCTCACCACAAGATTGGGTTGTATATGACTCGAATGTGTCAAAAGTCATTACGACACACATCGTTACATAACATCTGATTTTTAAAACAATACTTGTAGCTAGCCTACCATTAGTAAATAAGATGAAATGTGACATCATATTTTGAATTAAAATATCAAAATTACCCTTCTTATTTTTAAACTAATTCCTTATATGAAGCGATCAAAAAAACTTTTATTTATTTATTTATTTTTTTGGAGTATGGGTTTACCAAATTTGAATATCCCAACTTCATAGGTGAAATTGGCCTATTGTCAAACTAATTTGTACCAACGTCAATGATCTAAATTGTTTATCTAATGAGTAATGCTAGAGATACAAAATTTTTTACCAAATGAATGACCAAATCTCTCACATGGGTGTGGGGTCCACTTTTTTGTGGGCCCCACACCCATGTGAGAGATTTGGTCATTCATTTGGTAGAAAATTTGGGGCCTCTAGCATTTTCCTATAATAAATGGATAATTTATTCTTAAAAAACATATAGACTATATAAATAAAAATGATCTAATAGTATGACAATCAATATTGATCTACTTAATTTTTTACATGAATAATTTTCTTAGTTAGTTTATAAAACAAAAAGTTTAGATCGCCAAAAGAAGTCCAAGTTAATCCGCTAATGAATCAAAAAATTGAGATTTTCATCCTTAATAAATCCCAACTCTTTCTTTCACCACAAACAATAATGAGACCAAAAAAAAAAAAGACGAAGGCCGTGTTTGGGAAGTTTGGTTTAGGTTAAAATAGTCAATAAAGATATAATAGATTAAATAATCAATAAGACAAAATATCACATCCAAACCATAATAATTTCACTTTTTCACTTACAATTATGAAATCAACTACCAAAAAAAATATCAACTATCATCACAAACACAATTTTTTTATTCAGATTAAAATAGTCAAAAAGTAAAAAAATCAACTAAAATAACATGTTCCCAAGTTGGATTAAAGTAAATGGAGCCGCAATGGTAAAACTGAAAATCAAAAAGTTGGATTTATCTCTCATCCTGTCATGGCATTCATTTCGACTACAACCTTATTCTTCTGTCAAAGAGAGCCTCCAAAACTCCTCTTTTCGGCAATTCTTATCTCACATCTTCGAGATTGTTTGGCCTTGTTTCTATCGACAACCTGACTTTGGGAAGTAAAGTTGGGCAAGAACAAGTTTGTCGCAATCGAATTTAATTTTAATTTGAACAACTGAAATCTTATATTTTTAGGGGAAATTACAAAAAAAATTCCAGGGTTTCACGTGTTTTTCAAATTAAACCCTATAGTTTTAATTTTGACAAATTAAACCCTGGAGTTTCTTCCGTGTTTCATTGTGAACCCTCCGTCTATATCTGTTTGATTGAACTAACAGAATCTGGATAAAATTATCAGATTCAAGCACTTATGTTCAAACACTTGTATCTCCCTCGTCGTAACCCCGTTTCGCCTCATTTTTAGGTCGTTGGATTTATCTCATTGCCTAGTTTTCATGTCATCCCTCATACGCCTTATTCCACCTTTTTTTGTGTGCCGTTGGAACTCCGAACGTTGGCCAAAAATAAGATTTTTCTCTCTGTGGGCAAAATTTTCAGATTCAAACACACATGTTCAAGCCCTTGTATCTCCTTCGTCATAACTTTGTTTTGCCTCATTTTTGTGTCGTTGGATTCACCTCATAGCCTAGTGTTCATTCCACCCCTAATATTCCTTGTTCCACCTCTTTTTGCATGTTGTCGGAGCTCCGAAAGTTGGCCAAAAATAAGATTTTTCTCTTTTTTGTTTTGTTTTCTTTTTTCTTTTTCTTTCTTTGTTCGTCTATATTATATCTCCATACTTCTTCCTTCCTCCTTCCTTTCCACAATTATTCTCTTTTTTCCTCTTCCTCCATGGCCCTTCCCCCACTTTTATGTTTCTTTCTGTTCTTGTAACTCATATACATTCATACTCGACGACACCGCCACCGTTGGAGGTTCGGTGGCCACCATGAGCTCGGTGGAAAGGCCATGAAGGAAAAGAAAAGAAACAATAATTGTGTAAAAAAAGTAGGAAGGAAGAAGCATGGAGATAGAAAATAGAGGAGGAAAAAAAAATTATTTTTTGCCAAATTTTGGAGCTTTGACGACATACAAAAAGAGGTGAAATGAGGCGCATGAGGGGTGAAATGAAAACTAGGCCATGAGGTGAATCCAACAAAGCAAAAATGAGACGAAACGGAGTTACGATAAGGGAGATACAAGTACTAGAATATGTGGGTTTGAATATGAAAATTTTGCCCAAAGAAAGAAGTATCTTATTTTTGGTCAACTTTCGGAGCTCCGACAGTATGCAAAAAGAGGTGAAACAAGGCTTATGAGGGGTGGAACGAAAACTAGGCCATGAGGTAAATCCAAAGACGCAAAAATGAGGCAAAATGAAGTTATGACGAAGGAAATACAAGTGCTTGAACATGTGTGTTTGAATCTGAAAATTTTGCCCAAAGAGAGAAGTTTTTTTTTTTTTCAACTTTCGAAGTTCCAACGGCACACAAAAAGAGGTGGAACAAGGTGTATGAGGGATGGAATAAAAACTAGGCAATGGGATGAATCTAACGATGCAAAAATGAGGCAAAACGGAGTTACGACGAGAAAGATACAAGTGTTTAAACATTTGTGCTTGAATCTGAGAATTTTGCCCAGATTCTGTTAGTTCAATCAAACGGATATAGACGAAAGGTTCACATCGAAACACGGAAGAAACTCTAAGATTTAATTTGTCAAAATTGAAACTATGTGGTTTAATTTGAAAAACACACAAAACCCTAGGGTTTTTTTTTGTAATTTCCCTTATTTTTATTTTTACTACAACGTTGAAACACAAATAATGGTTGTAACTTGGATGTTCGTTATGATTAGAAATCAAGTTCAAAGCATTAGAAATCAAGCTATAAAATTATGGTATATGTGGTTGAAGGAGTTAAATTGTGATTTTTTGGGTAAATTACATTTTGCACTCTTATACTTTGCACCAAATCTTACTTTGGTCCTTATATATGAAATATATGAAATCGTGATAGTTAACCCTATACACTTTTATTCAAATTCTACTTTGGTCTCTACACAAGTGTCATTGTCCCTCTTTTGTTACTTCATTTTTAAATATCTTTAACAAAATCCAGTTATAAGACAAAAATATGACTACGAAATGAGGGTAAAAGAGGAAAATCATCCATATTTCTCACTAATACACTTTGTCCTATGTGATAAACATATGAGAGTTATGTAATACAATATATATATATGTTCGTATAGTAAAAAATGGGACAAAAAAGCAAAAAGTAGAACTTTTGAAATAAATAAAAAATGCGACAAAGAAATCAAAAAGAAAGCGAGATGAATAGACATAAGACTGTGTTATTGTAAAAAAAGTTTCGTGATTCCAATTTATGGAAAACCTTAGTTCATTTTTTAATTGTTCACAATCTGCGCTTTGTTTTAACATAATACAATCATATTTTGATGTAAATTTTGGAATAAAGTGTGCATTGGTAGAAAATGTAGGTGATTTTCTTTTCTTACCCTCATGTCATAATCACATTCTTATCATATGACTAGATTTTATTAAAGATTTAAATAATTGAGTAACCAAAATGGGATATTGACACTTGTGTAGGGACTAAAGTGAGATTTAACCAAAAGTACAGGGGCTGACTGTCTCAATTTTATGTACAGGGACCAAAATGGGATTTGACCAGAAGTGTAAGAGATTAACTGTCATGATTTCATGTGTAGGAGTCAAAGTGAGATTTGGTGCAAAGAGTAGGGGTGCAAAGTGTAATTTACCTTTATTTTTTTAAGATGGGAAGTTAATAAGTGAGATATAAATCACAAGCTTTGACCCTAATAATAAAATAAATATGAATTTTTAATTTTTTAATTTAAATTTAAATTTTTTAATTTATTTTCAATCTAAATTATTTGTCTATTTTTGTTAAATAAAATCGATAAAAAAATAATATTTTAATTATTAAACTCAATAAAAAAATTATATTTTAGACATTTTATGTAAACCTATATTGAGTTTAATGGCTAAAATATTATTTTTCATTAATTTTACTTGACAGAAATTTGTGAATAGTTTAAATTGAAAACAAATTAAAAAAATATGATTTAAATTGACAAAATTAAAAATTTAAGATTTATGTTTTGTATGAAGATCATATTCTAAAAAATTATATCTTTAGCAATAGAGAGAGAAATAGAAGATAACAATAAAGAGTTATTATGGTAATCTAATAATTTTTGATAATGGAGTTATGTTTGCAGTTGAGTCCAAAATCACGTAGACGTTTTTATTTATTTTTGAATTATAAAAAGGTAAATTACTCTGAACTTAAACCACATCAAGGTCAAGTGAATTATGCCCAAATAATATTACGGTTACAACTAAGACATGTTCAGACGAGTTGATAAGTTGTCCAAGCCCAGCCTAAATTGTGTTGAAAATTGCCTAAGGCTATCCAAACCTGAATTGTAATCCAAGATTGTCTATCCAGGCCCGACCTGAGTCAAACTCAAATTGCTTGTGAATTTCAATTTTTTTTTTCTTTTTTAGAGTACAACTAAGTTAATTAATTTGTTAAAATTAGACTCAATAAATATATTATTAAATCATTAATAATATCAAAACAAATAATTTTTGTAATATAAAAGAGATACCGCTATGGTGGTCTTTACAATTTATGAGTAAGGAAAAAAAATAAAAATTTTGTATCATATTTACTTAAATATATAATATATATTTAGTATAATCTAACGATCTAAATTATTTTAATATCATTTAACAATTAATAATTTATGTATATATTTAATATATATATTATTCGGGATTCGAATTGTTCAGTTGTTTGTCTTTGCCAAGCCCACCTAAATATATAATAATTTTTTTATTAATTCTAAATATTTTCAACTTAGCTGAAGAAAAATTATGGAGCCGCTCCCAAAAATTATTTTAACCACTTTCTCTTCTCTTTTCCATGAATTGATTGCGGTTGCAATGAATCAGGACCCAACTCCAACTTCCACAGCTATGGTCGGTGGACATTAATAAAATGGAGAAATTCTCTCCAATTTCGAGGCGCCGAGAGGCTCGTCATAATAAGTTCCACTTTAACAATTTGAATAGTAATTTTGTAAAATTTTACGAGTAAAACATTTATGAAAAAATCAACTGATTTGATTTGGGAAAGAGGCTAAATTTAAAGGATAATGTTAACCAGTGTCTTCGGGACACTAGTTAAGATGCGTTTAATGATATACTAATTTGTCTTGATTTTAATAAATTGATACTTTTAATTACTCATTAAATTGATACGTTTCTATTTTGAATAATGTTATACTAGCATATCACTTATGCTATGCACAGAATAATTATAGATATTTATATTTGTTTTAATTTTTTTTAATATATAAATTATGTTTTTTAAGATTTTTTATAAAAATAATTTAACAATCTTATCACTAACCATAATGTACAAGAGAAATTAAAAAGGCTACTGCAGTAACTATGCACGAGCTGTATCTATAATTATTTGTATGAGGGGATTTTAAATGCTAATCAGGGATTTTGACCAAATCAATAAATGCAGGCATGTAGATTGGAAAAAGTTAATAAATGCTGATCAACGGATTTTGACCAAAACAATAAATGCCGAGGTTTTTTTTTTTTTTTAATCAAAAATTTAGAAAATTAAGATTGAGAGATTGAAGCTCCCACAAGACTTGGGGTTTAGAAACCCCCTTTTCCTTAATATATTTACAATTATCTATATATGTGAATTACGATTTTTAAATGTCTTTTTTTTTTTAAATATCTTTTTTTTTTCCTTTTTTATATTATATTAAGGTTTAATATTTTGATAATAATCATATATGTTGGACTTTTCAAAGAATTAAATGTCTTCTTTTTTTTATTATATTATATTAAAGTTTAATATTTTGATAATAATTATATGTGTTGGACTTTTCAAAAAAAAATTTATGCTTGTTCTTAATGCATTAAAGTGTTATTACGAGAGATAATAATCATATGTTTTGGGACTTTTCAAGGAATTCCTATGTGTTGGATTTCAAAAAAAATTTTTTACACTTGTTCTTAATGCATTAAAGTGTTATTATGAGGATAAGACTTGGGAGTTGGGAGAAGTTAAAAAAACTTAGAATTTATATAAATGCTAAGTTTTTTTTTTTTTTTTTTAAATCAAAAAATCAGGAAATTTAGATTAGGAGATTGGAGCTCCCACAAGGCTTAGGGTTAAAAACCCCATTTTTCTTAATATAGAGTAAGTATAGATGTACTAATTGGTGTATTAACTAATGTACCAATTAATAATGTGGCATAATTTAAAAGGTTTTGGGCATTTGTAATGTAATTAATGAGTGGAGTCAATAATAATGTCATAACTAATGTTGGTATACTAATTGATACATGTAACACCACCGTTTTATTTTTAATAACTCATTACGTGAATGCATTTATTATTTAGTGTTTCAATAACTTTGAAATTTGTATACAACTATTTTGTAATTAATATTTAAACTTTTGAGTGGTGCTATATGCGCTAATTAGTGTATTAATTAATGTACCAACACTAGTTATGATATTATCATTGACTCCACTCATTATACAAATTACAAATACCAAAAACATATTAAATTATGTCACATCATCAATTGGTACACTAGTTAGTGCACTAATTGATACATATAATATTAGTCTAAACTTTTTATATATAAAAATATAATAATGCTATATACATTAATTTATATACTAATTAATGTACTAAGAGATGATGTGAAACAATTTTAGAGGTTTTGAGTATTTATAATTTATATAATGAGTTGGGTCAATAATAATATCATAAAATTAATTGGTACACTAGTTGGTGCATATAGCACCACCGATAAAAATAATATTTTAACAAATTTCAAGACCCATTAAATACAAGGGCTCATTTTCCTAACTTTTAACTCACTCCCCTCTCTCACAAAAAAAGCCAAATGATGCCAAAAAATAACTTTTAACCATCTTCCCAAAACATCCACTTGTTAAACATGACCTAAATTTAAATAGTTAAAAAATTTTAAAAATCACTATAAATTTTCAAATTACTCTGCTTTTCAAATCACTTAAATAGCAAATTTCCAAATCAGCTCCAATACTTCATAAATAAAAAATAAAAAATAAATTATTTTCAAAATTTACTTATCATCTATTTTTAAAATAAATAAATATAACAAAATCATGTATCTATAAGTATGATATTTTCATACGTAATCTACGCACACAAACGTTTAGATCTTTAAAGTGAGCTAGTAAACTCTGTGGATCCCAATAATATTTTCCAATCAACATAGTGATGGTGGTGGTGGCATGATGGTAGTAGTAGTGGCAATAGTGGTAGAAGTGGCGGTGACATGGTGTTGGTGGTTGTGGTAATGGTGATAGTGAGTTTATAATAGTATATATCGATACTTATATTTAAATTTTATAAATTTAGTCAGAATTAAACAATTTGATATGATATAATTTTTTTTTAAGTTTTAGCCTATATTTTAAGAGACACTTGAATTTTTAAGTGATATCAATTGTGGTTATCAAACGAACTTAATTAATTATTATTTAATCAATTCAGTTTGTTGAATCATATTATCAAACACCCCAAAGTTTAAAAAAAAAAAATAAATAAAAAATTATAGGTTTGTTTAGCATGCAAGTGGTAAAAGTTATCAAATTTTTTTAATTAATTTTCTTATAAATCCCATATTAACATGATAACTAAAATTTTAATTTCTTACAAAATATATAGGAAAATATAATATATATATATATATATATATATATATATATTCATTAAAAAGGGTTACCTATAATTAAAATTTTAAATCTCTCTTTAATTTTGCAAGAAAATATGTAAACACCAACCCTAGACCAAACGATTTCAAATGCATTAATCATATCTCAGAAATTTCATTTCCAAATGTCTATCATGGAACTATCAAAACAGAATAGTGAAAAAAAAAAATATATAGAATATATATATTGTGTGTTTGTATGTGATATACTGACTTTAAGGGTAAAATAGTTCACATAATACCTCTAATATGGGAAAAATGATCAATTAGAATATAAATTCAAATGTATAGAATCAATTAAATGGGGTACAAGTCCATCAAAAGAGATTTTCCTATATCTCTCATATTTTCTATTTTTTTTTTCACTTTATTTTCTACCACTTCTACTTTATTTTGTTTTTTTCTTCCAGTCAAACGAAGACTTAAAGCAAATGTAGGATATATTATATTAATGTTTATAGATTAAAAATAATTTTAGATTAAGTGGGTGAAAGGCCTTGCTCAAGTGGATCATTGACTCATAAAAAAGAAGGAAATTTTAGATTTAAGTGGATTAAAGACTTTTGTAGATCATTGACCTCTTGGTTAAGTGGATCATTGAACCCAAAAAAACAGAAGGAAATTTTAGATTATAAA
This sequence comes from Camellia japonica, assembly GCA_030407325.1. Taxonomy (NCBI): domain Eukaryota; kingdom Viridiplantae; phylum Streptophyta; class Magnoliopsida; order Ericales; family Theaceae; genus Camellia; species Camellia japonica. The sequence goes on from JAPPVO010000036.1 coordinate 65,566,004, forward strand.
AGAATTTTAGATTTAGAGGATGAAAATTGTATGGAAATTGAGTTTTACATTATTTGTATTTGTCTGAAAATCACTTCTCTGCCAAAATAAAAATAAATAAATAAATAAAAGAAAATCAATGTTAAAACATAAGCACTTGAAATAGATGAAACTTCTGTTGGAAAATTTGAGTTAAAAATTTATTCCAATGGTTGTGTCTCTTGAGATGGAATGGTGTGTTCGTTTGAAGGGTCACAACATTTCTTAAGAGTCATGGAGGAATCTATAAATTCCATCCCCCTCACTTCAATTTGGAGAGAGAATTGTCATTTTCTTCTTCACTTTGCATTTATTCTTCATATTTCCTGAGTCTAATTTTCCTATAAAAAGAGTATAAGTACAGCGAAGTTCGCTAGGCTTGCAATAGTAGTGCTGCTAGTGTAAGACATTGATCGTTATATCCTGGGAGATAGACGTCTATTGAATTCTAAGCACCGGTGGGAGGACGAATCTATCTTAAGGAAAGAATATCACACACTCGACTCGATCAGGTTTTATCTATTTATGTACTGTAAGTTTTATCATGTTCTTATGTCGATTTATTTCAATTTTTGGTTTTGCCCAAAAATCGTTTGCATAATTTTAAATTATATTTTTCATATAGTTTGGTATTATTTTTCCAACAATCTTAAGACAGATTCGTTCTGTTTATGGTTTTTGGTAAAATATAACTCGTATGCATTTATAAGCCTCTCTGGCTAATGCTCAACTGGTGTTTGTGAGTTGTTTGCAGGCCGTAGATTGTATATTAGAGCCTTTGTTTGTTGTTGTATTATTATCTTTCGAAAAATAGCAGTTTCTCTATAGTAACTAACTACTTTCTACACAGTTTATATTTTGCAATTTTTACTTTAGAGGGTCCATCCATAAAAAAAATTGATACGTTTGTTTGTTTTTCCTCTCTTCATAAAAGGAAACTTAACTTTGATCTTTTTAGAAATTGGATATGGAAAAATTCTGGTTTGTACCTTTCCAGTCAACCGTTTTATGGTTATGGTGAATTTCCGTAACGCAAATGTTGAAAGTATGATTGGGACATTCAAGGTTTTAGATATCTTTTTTTTTTTTTCTTTTTTTTTTTAACTGGGGTTTCAGATATCTTGGGATGATGACTTTTTGGCCAAAATGTGTAGTGTGGGATGTCAAGAAGAGTGATATAACCCACAATGAAGTAACTTAAATAATCAAATTCTTTTCATCGATTAATTTTGAAACGTCAGATGCACTGTCTTCTAGAGCTTTCTGGCGAGATCTCAACGGACGCATCGCTCAGATATTGGATTTCCATGTCAAAATCGCGTTGCCGATCTTCATCAATGCGCATCCTTATTTATTTTGCGTACAATTCTAAACTGAAGCGATTCTTGATCGATTTTGTTCTGTTTGAGGCTAATTCAGGATTGTAGATAACATGTTGTTTGCTCTGATAGACACTGTGTACTTTGCAAGAAGCGAATATAAGAGAATGCAAAGAAGTATAATAGCAATCTCATGAAGAATATGATGATGGTGGAAGAGAAGAGATTAAAAGGGAGAATTTCGTCTCTCTCTCTCTCTCTCTCTTCTCAATAATTGATGAATTGTCTATCATAGATATATGTTCATGATTGGTACGCTACGCTTCTCATTAATTCGATTAATATATCTCTAATCTTGTCAAAATGTTTCTGTGCATGTTATATATGTAATTTGTTATATCTATCATGTTCATGATTGGTGAGGCGAGGGAATTAAAAGGCAAATTGTTGAATATGTGAATTTTGGTAGTCATTGTATATGACATGCTTTTAAATACATTGTATATGTATCGTTATTTGGGAGGGGATAGGGGATGTACTCCATTGTTTGGGAGGAGACAGGGGATAGACTCCATTAATAATTAAGTTGGCCAGAGTGTCCAGGGTGAAAGTCTCGAAATTATACATATATGGGTGCCGGTCCCCTCGGATGTGATTCCATAAAATGGCAAGAAAATGGAAGTGTTGAATAATGTTTGTTATTGACGTGTTGATAAATGAGTTGTAGTCTCGTTTTGAATTGTTTAGATAACAATGAACTATGTCAATGAATTGATTTGGGTAAATGAACAGAAATGGACTGAAATACGGATGTCGATATTGATTGGTCATGAAAAAGGTGTAAGTTGGTTTACTAGCATTGAACATTTATCTGATGCTAATAGCTTAGTTAATTCTCATATATTGTTTAGCATATCTCTACTGGGCTTTGGCTCACCCTACTTAGGAAACCATTTTCAGGTACAGGTGACATGCCACCTCCAAGGACATAGCTTGGGAGGCTTAGGGGCTGAAGGATCCATTTTTGTGATTTCGTTTTGTGTTGAATGTTTATTCAAGCCGAGGGCTTTACTTGTATAGAGATTGGACTCTTCTTTTGTTGTAACCAAGCGAAAACTTGGAAAGATGTAAGCCCTTAGGGCATTTATTTTGTTGTTCTCAATTAAAGTTACATGTTATAGTTTCAAGATGAACGTTTATGAAAGTGTAATGCATGTGATATCTCTTGTAATATTATCTCTGATGAATGAAAATATAACATTTCTATTATGTCTATAGATCTTGTGAATGATTGATTATATCATATTTTGAAGGCGTTACATTTCAAGCAATTGATTATTATTCAAGGCATGAGAAAGAGATACATTCTCAATGGTCTAATCTCTTTGGAGATTCATTGTCAAGGCATAATCTCTCTTTCATGCTATAGATCACTTCTCATTTGATGTTTTTTCTCATTTAGTGGACTTAACCCTCACTTTGGACAAATTGATTAAAGAATGGCAAGGACTAATAAAATAGGCTCAAAATGAACTAAACCGACATAAAGAAAATGTTTAGAGTTGGTTGGATTTAGACGAATGTTATGCCGGGTCCATCGTTCCAAGAATTGTCACGTATCAATCTATGATATGTTGATGAGACTTAGAGCGTGTCTACTTCCCTCTTTGAGCCTTCATGATAAGAGCAAGGGGTGGCATTCCATTACATTTATTCAATTTTGTCCAAACGTGTTCGAAATCATCAAGCCATCCAATTGTGCTTGTTGGTGGTTTCAGACTCGAACTCGCTCTTCTCTCAAGTTTCCCATGATAAAGAAAGGTAGAAGAGACAAAAAGGGCCTAGAAAGGCTCTTTCTGCACTGTTCTTACCTTAGAGCACAAAAACATTTTTGGCCTAAAATTCAGAGCCGGCCGACACTTTTTTTGCCCGGTCGGATCTCATTTGGAGCCGGCCGAGTCATAATGTTTGGTAAACAGAGACCTTTTGGCAGAAACAGGGGGGCAATGGCTGAGTGTGAGGCAGAGCAATCTAGGCAGACAGAGCAGCTTCTAGACATTGTGTATGCGATCATTGTGCCTCATTGTTGCTTATATTTTGTAATTATTAGTTATAAATAATTATTGTTGTAATTAATTATTATTGTTATAATTAGGTATTGTTGTAATTATTATTGTTATAATTAGGTATTGTTGTAGTTATTATTGCTATTTATTTGTAATTGTATAGCTAGTTAACTTAGATTGCTAGTTTATTGCTCATTCTAATATCCTTGTCGTAATAAATTAGATAGGTAGCTTAGTGTTCCTTGAATTCGTAATAAGTAGTTAATTAATTCAGCTAATTAGTATTTGTTTTGAATTTGTAATAATTAGTTAATCCGGACATTTGGACACTTATTCGGAACTTCTTGCACGATGGCAAAATATGTAATAATTGTGTATGTCTTCCAACCTCCATTTCTTTCTCCCTTTTATTTACTTGCTTATGATGGTAGCATAGAGCATCATGTTTACTTAAGCATTCCTATGTTCGCATACACTTGTTTCATATAGGTTTGGGTTCGGCTCATCATACTAACCAATGTCAATTTCAATTTCATTGCTTAAAAACGTGATTTATCACATGTCTTGAATTGGATCATATACCATGCTCATAGTCGAGCCTATTAAAAATTACGTAATGTGTGCGTCACATTAGTCATATTGCATCGTTTAACAACATGTATGTTTGCTAATTATTTTTCTTTGTTTGGCTTACCTTGGAGTACTAGGTGAGCACTTATTGTTTTAGCATACCACATATATGTGATTGTTGCCATATCGAGCATGCTTTCCATAAGGCTATTTGCTTAAATGATATACCTGTTTGAATGCCTGTAGATGAAGGCTAATTGTTTAAATTGGGATAAATTGATTAATGTACAAACAAACTCACCTTTCAAGTGATGCGTATTCAAACCAGTTTTCAAACAAACACGAAATCAAAGCATTCCAACTTTTGCAAATTAGTTTATACTTGCAGGCAACACAAAGTAATGTTAGCATAATAACCAGAACAAGAGCATATAATGTAAATAAGAATCACATCATGATTAGTAGAGGCCGATCTTTGATCGGGTGAGAGGGGTGCTCAATTCATGACCTTCCCCTCTCATATCTAAGTTCCCGAGCTGAGACACTTTGCTGATGACGGATAAGTGGCCTTTGGCACGAGTCACGGGTTTCCTAAATTTTTTAAAAATATTTATGCGGCGACTCTATAATCTGGCAAAGTAGTCCATTTTTGGCATTTTGATTCAAAATTGATTTTTCAAAAGATTTGCCGGATTTGTACTCATTTGTGTTTATCTATTTCACATTGCACTTGTGAAATCAGATTCAGAACCACGAGAGTCCGAACTATAGGGCTAATCGTATCCAAAAGGAGCATGAAAAGCAAGCTACAGTTTCTGGCGAATCTGTTAGGGATTTAGAGAACTTGACTTGAAATTCGTGATGTGAAATTTTATCTACCTATATATGGTCTTTGCATTGCATGTGTTTTCCATATGTTAGTCCTGGATGGTTTACCGGAGGCTTGCCCAAAAGCTTGCCAAAAGGCTGACTGGTCATGGACTCTGCTATGTTAGTAACACAACCTTTGGATCTGGATTATTGTTGTACTGTTTGATCCTTCTTTCACTTCTCGGTGTTAGGTGTGAGAGGTATCACTACAAAAAAATTGACTTTTTGCGACGGTAAAATACTGTCGCTAATACTCCTAATGCCGTCGCTAATACTTTTTGCGATAGCAAAATGACTTTTTATGACGGCAAGAGGGGGTCGCAAATGCAGGGGTTGCAAAAGAGTTTTTGCGACGGCACAGTGCCATCGCTAATGTTTTGTGACGGCATTTTTGCCTTTTTGCAACGGCACTGTGCAGTCGCTAATAACGTTTGAAATTTCTTGACTTTTTTGCGACGGCACTATTTTACCTTCGCTAAAAATGTTATTTGAGACAGCAAAAAATACCGTCGTTAATAGTCTTTTTTTGCAATGGCAAAAACACTGTTTTTGCAACGGTGTGGTGCCGTCGCAAAAAATATTAAAAATATGAAAATTTCTATTTTTTGCGACAGTGTAATGAAGTCGCAAAAAGTATTAAAAAATAATAAAATTTCTATTTTTTGCGACAGTATAATGCCGTCGCAAAAAGTAAAACCTGTAACAAAATTAATAAAAATATTAAAATTTTCTATTTTTTGCGACGGTGTAATGCCGTCGCAAAAAAGAAAAAAACATCCTACGATAAAAATATTAAAAATATTAAAATTTCTCCATAATAATATAAAAATGACAATTTCTTCATGATAAAATATTTTTCCATTCATATAATTACACATCAACAAAATTATCTCACTACATAATGTTCCATAATACATATATAATATTTAAATACATGATTTTGTTCATAATTCAAAATAACATAAACCAAATTTCATTACTAAAATAATAAAACAAATTGCATTTAAATTCTCACTTTCATAAATAAAATTGAGGTCTAGACAGGATGAGCCATTTACTTTGGGACCCATATTTTACATGCTGAGTATTCAAGTCATTGTGAAGGCATTATGACACACAAACCCTCCTTGCCTAACTGTCACCCCTTGTCCGGCCATTGCACTGCAAAATTGTGGGTCTCCATGCCAAAAAACGCTTCAAGGACACCTAGAATACGAAAGGCAATTTGATCAGCTGCAGCTATAACCGTGGTGGCCTTGTATAGAAAATTTTCCCCAATTCGTGTCTCCACTGGCATGAGATCGCTGCAAAGAAAGAAAGGCATGCCAAATTAAACAAAGGCATTTTTTAGATTCACTAGAAAAACAGAGAAATCGCAAAAAAAATGTCAATAAAATAAGCAATCACTTTTGTAGTGATAGTTGCTCCATGCCATGATTTGGCATTCTGTTCATGGACAAAAATGGAGGGGCAGCATTCCTTCTGGATATTCAAAATGCGAGAAAGAATCAGTGAGAGTTATGAGTCACGAGTCACGTGTAATCTTAATTATTTTACTGTGTGACAAGCAAGACCAAAGATTTCATTCCCTAAAGAAAGCAACCACCTCTGTGGGAAGACACAAAGAAAAAGGAAAAAAAGAAAAACTCCCAACCTTTCTATGAGATTGAGGGTATTTACTTGTCTTCGCAAATATGTTATAAGAACATTAAAAAGGGTACAGAAATTTGTTACATGCAAATAAAGAGTCCCACACAATTATAGAAAGATGAATACAATCAAGGTTTGACCTGCTAAATTTGAATCCGTCCAAAAAAGGTTAGAAATATGTTATATTTGCGCAATTTCTATAAAAGGTTTCTAAAAAAAGGTTTCTAAAAAAGGTCTTATATTTGTGCAATTTCTATAAAGATGAATACAGTCAAGGTTTGACCTGCTAAATTTTAATTGTGTTAATGAGCAATTTCTATAAATTTGTTAATGAGCAACGGTTAGAAATGGTCAGATTTGACCTGCTAAATTTAAATGCACCGTAAATTGAAATGAATTGGGTTTCACTTTATTACAAGTAAATGGAGAATGAATCAATTCTCTGAAAAACTACATCGAGGAATAATTTTCTGCTTAATTCGGATACACATTTAAGATTCAATCAAAACGGTATACTTGCTTGACTAAGTTTTGAGATGCTATATACTTCAATTCAATTCACAATATAAGCAAAATAATGATTGAAATATATATTGAGCAAAGTTTAATGCCAAACAAAAATTTAATTCAAATGCATAACTTACATGTCTACCTAATAAATGCACCTCAAACATATCATAAATCAAAATTAATTGGGTTTCGCTTCATTACAAAATAAATTCTATGACAAACTACATCCAGTCATAATTTTCAACTTAGTTCTGATACTACATCAAGAATCAATCAGAAAAGTATAGTTGTTATGAGACGTTATACTTCAATTCATAATGTAAGCAAAATTACCCATTGAAATATAAGTAAGAAAAATCTGTAATGACAAACAAAACTTTAATTCAAATGCACAACTTACAGTTCTACCATCTATGATGTGCTTTTCCCTAATAACTCTTTCTGCAACAGAGGGATCAGCAAAGACAACAAAACCGAAACCACGAGCACACCCTATGTTCCGATCCTTCATTATCATAGCTTCAACTACCTCACCAAAAGTTTGGAAATACTCTCTCAGACGGTCTTCATTCGTGTCCCAAGAAATCCCACCAATGAATAACTTTCCAGGCTCCATTTCCATCCTGCAACCAATAATCCCACCAATTGAATTCAAAAACAAATTCATATCCACAAATTCAAACTTTACAAAGATCAATCAATCCATCATCAACACAAAACCAAGTATAAAACTATAAAACCAGATCTAAAGAGCAACATGTAATTGACTGGAAAACATCAACATATGTGATTCAATTCCCACTTCTTAGATTTCTATGAAAACATAAAAACCAATCATATCCAACATAAAACATCATAATGTAGATTAAACAAGGACAAGCATACCTTAGCAAAGAATCTAGTAGAAAATTGGAGACTTGTAAGATGATTGAGGAAATGGGTATTCTTGGAATCAAACGAAAAGCATCCGATCTTTCACAGATCAATAATCGATCAGCAAAGGATCGAGAATTCCTGAGCAAAGCAAAGGAAAGAATTTAAATTTAGCTTGAAATTGGGAAGGAAAAAAAAAGGGGAAAGATCAACAACAACATAGAATTGTGTGGCATGTAAAGATAGCAAAAATTACTAATTGAAGAAGACCCAGATGAGAGAAAGAGAGAATCTAAGATCTGAGAGGAGGCATAACAAAAAGAGGGCGAAACATATCACAAGAAACATATCAGCCTTGGATGTAAACAGCCAGTCCATTGATTTCCCAAGGAAAGTTTGAAGCTAGTTGAAACCTCCAAATTCCCGCACTCATCCAAATATATATAAAGAAACAAATTACAAGCAACCCTACAAGCAAGACCGAATACAATAAAACTAACCTCCTCACTCTCATCGTCTTCGTCATCCTCATCGTTTACCTCCGACCTCGACTTGTCAGACTCTTCTTTATCAGTTGGACCCTCAGCCTATACCAACCATTATTGCAAATAATCAAATAATAATTTCCTAAAACATCTAGGGATTGATTGAATAATAGTAAATTAATTGAATCATGAAGAATGTTACCATTTTCTTGAAATCAAACTTGAACAAAATCCACAAATCAGAAATCTGTAAAAACAAATGAGGTGAAAACACTCATGGCGGCTACGGATTTGTTGTTAGGATGCTTCTCTTTGTACGTTTTCCTAAACTCCTCCCTAAAACATTTAAAAATATATTCATTGACGCAGAATATACAAATCTAACAACGATTTTCATGCGAGAGAAAGAAAAATAGATGATCACATGAAAACAAAGAAAGCACTAGCGGGCCTCTTCGGCTTGTTAGGGTCCTTGGCAGCCTTCCCCTTCTTTGCCGCTGGCTTTTTACCAGCCTTCTCGCTCGGAGCACCTCTCTTCACCGAAAGCCTAACAACAAAAAAATTGATCTTCAATACCAAAAAAACACACTCTGAATCATACGCATAATAGATCTCAGATCTAAAAACTCCAAAAACAACAAGGCAAACAAAACTTACTTGCTATCGGTCCTTTTGGTCTCCGTTTTTGATCTACCTCCTTTCATGGCGGAACCCTACAACCCTACAAGCAAGGCCATCAAAAGAGAAAGAAATGGGGGTTTGGTCGTCGTCTTTGGCGGAGGAGGGTCGTCGCCACTCTCTCTTCTCGACCTCGCCGTCGGTGAGAGACCATGGAGGGCTTAGCGATGATGATGATGATGACGATGATGATGAGAGAGACTCGAAGATCTTTTGGACTTGAGCTCTGAAAGTGTTGGGGATTTTGGTTCAAGAGATTGGGGATTTTGGGTTTGGGGTGGGGGGAAACCCGAGCGGGAATGGAAAAGGGGGGGGGGGGGGGGGGGGGGGGTAGATTACAAATGAATTTTTTTTATTTTTATTTTCATTACAAATGAATATTGGAAGAGATTACAAATGATTTTTTTTTTTTTATTTTCATTACAAATGAATATTTAAATAATAAAATGACCTTTTTTTTTTTTTTTTTTTTTGCAACGGAGGATGCCGTTGTCAAAAAAAATTATTTTTTATTTGGTAGAAGTAGGGATAATATTTTCTATTAAAATAAAGTTAATTTTTTGTGGTCAATGAAAAAAAAATTTTTGCGACCCATTTTTCTTTTTTTGTTACTAAAAATCAAGAACTAATTTTTTGTGGTAGAGGATGGGAAGTGGCAGTAGTGGTGAAAATGGTGGATAAGAGGTGATAGTGGTGGTGGTAGTGATGGTGAAGGAGATAAGTGGTGAAGTTGTGGTAGTTGTAGAGGAGATAGAATAGCGATTGTGGATGAGAGATAATGGTAGTAGTAGTGGAGTGGTAGCGATAGTGGTAGTAATGATAGTTGTAGAGGTTGAGTGACAACAGTGGTAGTAGTGGAATTGCATTTGCAGTAGTGGTAAATGTGGTAGAGAAGATGGGTGGTGAGAGAGAGATGAGTGAGAGACAGATAGAGAAGAGAGAAAGAGAGAAAGAGAGAGATAGACAGACAGACAAAGACAAAGTGATGAGCGAGAGAGAGACAAAGTGGTCGCTAAAAGTGCATTTTCTTGTAGTGGAGAGCTCGGTAAATAGAGAAGAGATGATGGAGAGAGTGAGCAAGGTGAACACAATGGGGGAGAGAGACAAACAGATAGGCAGACACATAGAGAGAGAGAGAGAAGAGTAAGAGACAGACAAACAGACACAGAGAGAGAAAGAGAGAGAGAATAGTGATAAGTGAGAGAAAGAGATATAGAGAGAGAGAGACATATAGAAAAATAGAGAGAAACAAGAGATGAGCGAGAGATAGACAAAGAGAGAGAGAAAGAGAGCGAAAAGAGATGATCGAGAGAAAGACATAGAAAAAGAAAAAGACGAAGAGAGAAGAAAGATGAGCGAGAGAGACAGAGAGAGAGATAGAGAGAAGATAAATGAGCGAGAGAGAAGAGAGATAGAGAGATGAGAGAGATAAAGAGAAGAGAGATGAGCGAGAGACAAAGAGAGAAAGAGAAAGAGACAGAGACAGAGACAAAGACTGACAGACAGAGAAGAGTGATGAGTAAGAGAGAGAGGAGGGGTAATATTTTGTGGTAGAGAAGAGGAAGCGGCAGTAGTGGTGAAGGTGGTAGATAAGAGATGATGGTGGTGGTGGTGGTGGCGGTGATGGCGAAGGAGATACATAGAGAAAGGGAGAGACAGACAGACAGACAGGCAGAGAAGAGTGACGAGTAAGAGAGAGAAAGAGAAGAGAGACAGAGACAGAGAGATAGGAAGATGAAAAAATTGGTGAAAAGAGAAATGTTCAAAAGAGTAAGACGACGTCGTTTATAGTGGATCGATAAATCGAGAAGGAGCTCGATAAATAGAGAAGATGAGAGTAAGAGAGTGAGCAAGGCGAACATAGTGAGGGAGAAATAGACAAATAGACAGACAGAGAGAGAGAGACAGAGAGAGAGAGAGAGAGAAGAGTGATGAGTGAGAGAGAGACAGGGAGAGAGAGATAGACAGAAAAAGAGATAGAGAGAGAAAGAGAGAGAGAGAGAGAGATAGAGAGAGATAGAAAAAGAGAGAGAAACAAGAGATGAGCGAGAGATAGACAAAAAAAGAGAGAAATAGAGCGAAAAGAGATAAGCGAGAGAGAGACACAGAAAAATAGAGACAGAGAGAGAAGAGAAATGTGCGGGAGAGATAGAGAGAGATAGAAAGATAAGAGAGAGAGAGAGAGAGAAAAGAAATGAGAGAGATAGAGAGAAGAGATATGAGCGAGGGAGACAGAGAGAGAAAACAGATGAGAGAGATAGAGAGAAGAGAGATAGGCGAGAGACACAGAGAGAAAATGAGAGAGAAACAGACAGACAGAGAAAGAAGAGTGATGAGTGAAAGAGATAAAGAGAAGAGAGAGAGAGATAGAGACAGAGAGACAGGAAGATGAAAAAATGAATAAAAAGAGAAATGTTATATCAAAAGAGTAAGACGACATTGTTTTTTTTAATTTTTTTTGCGACAAAAAAATACCGTTGAATTTATTCAAACCATTTTGTGACTGTATATATATGAAGCTGTCTCAAAACCACAATCACTATGCTAGATTAGAGTTTTCCAAAAACTCTTTTGAGAAAATTATACTTTCTTGTTTTCCGTGTTATATTGTTTTTACTGAATTTTTTTAATATTTTAAGTATTTTTTTAAAAAAATTTTTAGACACACCTAACATAAATACACCTAAAAATTAAAAAAATTGTAAAAAAAATCTTTTAAAAATTCACTAAATACCAAAAATACAATAATTCAATATATTTTTTTTGTATTTTTATTTATTTATTAATTTTTAAAAATATTTTTTCATAATTTTTTTTTAGGATACATCTAAGTAAGGTGCATTTAAAAAAAATATTTAAAATTTTAAAAATATTCACTAAAAAAAAAAAAAAACACGAAAGTCACTTTTTGCGACGGTAGAAAATGCCGTCTCAAAAAAGTAGAGTATTTGCGACGGCACAATTTGCCATCTCAAAAAATGAGAGTATTTGCGACGGCACAATTTGTCATCTCAAAAAATAAGAGTATTTGCGACGGCAGAAAATACCGTCGCAAATGCTCTCATTTTTTGAGACGGCAAATTGTGCCGTCGCAAATGCTCTGCTTTTTTGAGACGGCAAATGGTGCCGTCGCAAATACTCTGTTTTTTTGAGACGACATTTTCTGCCGTCGCAAAAAGTAACTTTTTGAGACGGCAAGTGTGCCGTCGCAAATAGTTCCGTCTCATAAACCCACTTTTCTTGTAGTGTATATTAGGTAGTCTTGTTGAGGTACCGCTTTTGACTAATCGGCCTAACGTCATATAGTTAGCCTTAGTGACTTTTCAAACATAGGACAAGATGCCCTCCTATTTACTAGGCTACTGTGATACCGTTTGTTTGAATAGTAAAACTGTAGATCACTCCAAAAGCTAGGAAACCTCTTATAGGGGTGTTTTGAGTGCTTTTGTGTAAAATGTGAAATCTTTGGAAATGTGTGATACAATCTTGGGAAATTCTTAATCTTGAGGCGATTCCTGTCAAACTTAAGGGTCATATCAGAATCAGAATTTGGATCAAAATCTAGGGGTTTGTGTTTAATGTGGGTGAATTGTCAGCAAGACTAGAACCGGGGCCAAAAATTGTATCTTGCTTTGTTTTAACCAGCATACTTGGTATCCCTGAGCTGATAAGGCATTTGTTTTTAAGGCTAGGTTTGTCTGAGCCAAAGAATGAGCAGTACCCAACTCAGCAAAGGCCAAGCCCAATCCGACCCGAAAAGCCTTAACTCATCACAATCCATCTAATCCCAGAAAAAAAAAACCCACTCAACAAAGGTCCAATCCATCTGATCCCCAAAGGCTAACTCAAAAAAGATCCATCCAATGCCAAAAGACTAATTCTAAAAAAGCCCAATACAGTCGAACCCATCTAAACTAATCTAGTTTAGATACATCAAGTATAACCGGGTTGAAATCCTTATTAGTCAACTCTCAGCTTACATCCATCCATTTTCCCGATTGCCAACTCAACAGACTCGTGATGGCTCAGAGTCCAGAAGAAGTTGTGGCCATGATAACGGCCTTAAACTAGGGAATTGCCATGCAGGACCATACATCCAATCCCGGGCCCCCAATCAAACTTTGACCCACCTCTACCAGCTGAAGATTTGCAAGGTCCAAACCCTCGAGAAGGGTTGGCTCAAGTTCAAGTTTTTAGACCCCTGGTGTAACTTAATGAGGGGCTTTTTCCCTTGATATTAATGATCTCGACCTGACCTTGTTAAAAGTTGCTAACCTTTAGAAGCAATTCAAAAAGGCACAAGGAATTAGCTTCATACCTGACATTGAGGATAGGTACACCGAGGCTGCCGTACGGCTCCCAGACAGATTCAAAATGCCACCCATTGACCGTTTCGACGAGTCTGGAGATCCTATGGTACATATCTGACTTTTCTTGGGCATCTTGAAATCGATGGGTCTGACTAAGCCTCAGAAACTCTCTCTGTATGGAAAAACCCTGTTGGGTATAGTAGCCATTTGGTACGCCAAGTTGGAGGAAAAAGTGAAGCAGAACTGGGAAGATTTGGCCGAGGCGTTTGTCAATCAATATTTTTATAATACCCAAATTGAAATGACCACCGAAGAGCTTGAAGCAACCCATCAGAATCCTAAAGAACCTTTTTGTGGAATTTGTTGCAAGGTAAAGAGCAAAGGCAGCACAAATGACAGATCGACCTTCTGAGAGGGACCAAGTGTGGATAGTGGTGCAGAACCTTAAGCCTGATATGTTACAAAAGTTAATAATCGCTCTATTGTTCACTTTCAAAATTTTGCATGAGTTAGGGATTCAAATTGAGAGTGCATTCAACAAAGGGATTATTCCCGGAACAAGCGAACCAACAAGGAGGGTGTTTTCCGAGAGTACCAATGCTAGTAGTAGCACTATTCCCAAACCCACTGAAACCAATACCGTCATCGCTAACCCACAAACTGCCGACCCTTTCGCCAATGCCAGCCCATAAATAGCCAGCCCAACCCAAGCTCAAGGCAAAACTTTCCCCCTACATATGAGCCTAACTAGCGCACTAAAAATCCTGATGGAAAGAGGGTATCTCAAACCCCTTTATCCCTAACCTCTTCTGAACCCACTCCTTGCTAGACATAACCCCACCAAATATTGTGCGTACCATCAGCAGCACGGTCATCGCACCGATCGTTGCTATTACCTTCGTCATGAGATTCAGAATCTCATCGACAACCAAACAATAGCTCCACCTCAAGAACCCAATGTTACAACCAACCCACTTCCCATCTGTGACCAAGTACCTCATCCTCACCTTAACCTCATCCATACACTACCTCCTTCCTTCGACCCCAGTATATATATCACTCCATCCTATCTGCCCATGCCAAAGGTGTTCATTGTTGAAAGTACCAATTTGTGCATGATGGATACACCAACTTCGGTTCGAATACCCCAAGAGCGCCAAATGGTCGAACCCACTGTTGCTGAGATGTTGAGAATGATTGAAGACCTTCAAGGAATGGTGGCAGATTTAACCTTTGGGGTTCCGACCCCATCAAAGAATTCTTCAATCTTGGGACAAAGTAAAAATGGAATGGGCTAATCAAAAGCAAACATGGTCGAAGCAAGTAGCAAGAATAAGTCTGGGGTAATTATTGATCCCTATGCACACCTTTGATGGGCTATTGAAACTTTAAAGGTCAAAGGGTTGAACAAGCAACAAGTGCTCACAGTCATTGCAAAGACTGTGGATGACACTTTTATCGCTTAGGCTAGGAGCATTTTAAATCAGGGGGTAAGCAATGAAAAGGGATGCTTTACCAGAAACACTCATCTTGATTCCTGTCCCAACCCCATGAATACCCAACCAACACTCGCCAACCCATTTACCAATGTTTCTAAACCTGATGCTTCCTCTTCCCAAAAACGAACCTTTGCCCATCTCCATATGAGCCCAACCATCGCCTTGAAGGTATTGATAGAGAAAGGGTATCTCAAACTGCTCAATCCTTGACCTCTCCCTAATCCTCTCCCACCTAGACATGACCCTACCCAATATTGCACATTCCATCAGCAGTACAGTCACCATACTGACTGTTGCTTTCGCTTTCGCCACTAAATTCAAGACTTAATCGACAATAAACCTCTCCCTGATGGCAATAGACCATCCCATAACATAAATCCCATCCATGGCTTGCTAATAACCAACCTTAACCCCAACCAGCACAGTCAATGAGATGTGTGGGGACAACTGAGGTAATTGTGAGGCTCAATCTGTGAGACTCAGCTCAGAAGTTTGAAATCAATCCTACTGGATGTGGATGTTAGTAATTCTGAATTGAAGGCCGGTTTGGACCCTCCCAGAGGCTACTTGAAGTTTTGTTTCATGAATTCTACAGGTGGACTTGGAGAGTGAAAACCCACTTTTGTCTCAAGGATGCTGATTTTGTTTTGAATCGTGTCTTGTAAATAGTTGAGTTGTGAGTTTTATTTTCTCTGTCTTTTCTTGCATTGTCACGTCAGTTGAGTCTTTTCCTTTGAGTCGCTCTCGCGTACCCTCAAGTCTTCATTGTTTTCAATAAGAAAGGGGGAGTCAAATTTCTGATCATTTTTTTGTGCCTATAGTAATGCATGTGTGACCTTTTAAAAATAGAAAAAGCTTTGAAGTTGTTTTTTGAATGAGATTCTGTTAATAAGCGCGAGTGTTGAGAATGATCCCCTAAATGGTTTGAGTGAATTTTGACTTATCGGCGCAAAGTCCTTCATGATTTTAAAAGTTTAAGCTGCTTCTTCAGCTATTTCTTTCACAAAACTTGCGAAGATAGATTTAGAATTGTGCGTGGTATTCTACATTGTCCTAGGGATTCTCTTCACCTTTGGGTGATCATTTTGGCAAGCACAAGACAGCTTTTAGACCTCACAATCATAGAATTTCTTCTCCTGGTGTTTTCATTACTTCACAAGGAAATGGATAAAGGAAACTGAAAAGAAAGAAGAAAAGAAAAGAGAAAGGAAAAATAAAAGAAACCAAAAGAGAAAAAAGAGAAGAGAAAAGAAAAAGAAAAAAGAAAAAGAAAAAAGAAAAAGAAAAAGAAAAAAGTCAATCGCCAATCTAGGGGTATTCATTGGATTGAAATCCAATCAACTGTGAAGAAATGAACTGCTGTTTGAATTTGGGAAAGCTAATGCAAGGAAGTACCATGAGAAGAACCAACTCTGAAAATGGAGAAAAAGAAATGAAGAGGACATGCATAAGGGAATGGAGAACCAATCTCAAATCAAGGTGAAACCAATTCCAGTGTCAGGGCAAGGATGACTATTGATCAAATTCACCACAAGTGTTGTAACGCTATCCTTGAGAGGCTCGCTAGGCCGAAAATCCGAAAGGGTGACCTAGGCAAAAGTTAGAGCATGAAAAATGAGAAATCAAACAAATAAAGCTCGCAAGGTTGAAAACCCTAAGAGGCGACTTTGGCAAAAGTTAGAGCGCAAAAGGATAGTGGCAATACTCGAGTGAACATCAGCTATGAACTACATTGACGTCATTCCCATTCTTGGGATACGTAGGTAACTTCATCCTGAAGTTTGGTCTCAACCATATCCATCTTGTTTGTCTCGACCCAATCATCTTGCCCGATTCACGTCCTCAGCTTCACATCAATCCATGAGCTACACCGACTGCTGCACATATCATACTTGCATTGGGTAAGAAAGAACTAGCTTGAATCAACAAGTGGAGAAATTTTCAATACTTGAACTTATCAGTGGAATCTCTAACTTAAGCAACAAAAAATGAATCAAAACTCGGGTTTTGCGAAATTGAGTTCTAAAGGGAACATAAGTAATACCAGGGGCTCTATAAATGACCAGTTACCTTGAGTCTTTTTTTCTTTTTTTTTTCTTTTTCTTTTGGGTCAGTTGTAAATTCAGTTGTGTCGTGCCTGGTGTTTGTCTTGGTCAGCACTCTTCATTGAGTCACCATAGTGTGTTTGTCACTCAAAGTTTAATAGAGTGGCATTGCCAAAATTCCATACATGAATGTTCACTCCAGACTCGAAAACAAGTCCATGTATGGAATTTATAAACAAACTGAGAGTGCCCACACAAGGGGTATCGCATTCATGATCATTGAAAAGTGTATGCGAGGAATCTGTCACTACTTTGGGGGAAAATGGAGTATATTCTCAACATGCTGGGACAGAAGAGAAGCATTAGTCTAATTATTTGGCAACCGTTCTAGGATCTGATGATCCCCATCACACGTGCCTATATAATGTTAAAAAGATGGCCAATGACTGGACACTAGGGGCACTTTTCAGTACATCTGACTGCGCCATCCATCGAACAAGGGGCATGAACCCAATCAGTGGTCAATGACTAGACACTACGGGCAATTTTCAGTACATCTGATCGGGTCATCAATTAAACAAGAGGCGTGAACCTAACCTTTCTATCAATCTGCTCAGAGCCATTTATCAAGTACTTTCCCCTGGATTTGGTTGAGCTCACCCCCATGATGATTCTGATATGATTCAGCTATCGAAAGTTGTCTCTGACCATTTCAAAACTCTCTTGGGATTTCCATTTTCCCCTCTGATTAATACATGTGCTTTTTATTATGCATACATGCTCATACATTCTAGGTGATTTGAATTGCATGATTGGTTGCTCCTGTTTCGTTGAGTTACCTTTCGCAATGTTTTTCAATTACATTTCAATAAGTTGTGGCAAGTTGATTTCAAATAAATTGTGGCAAGTTGCTGTGCACTCATTTCATAAGGTACATGATGCATTACTCTGAGTACTGCTCATTTCCCTTTACCTACCATGCATCCTGTGCACTTTGTATCGCACTGTTTTGTGCACTTCACGTCACACTATTTTGTGCGCCTTGAGTATCGTACTATTTTGTGCACTTTGTATCACACTATCTTGTTCACTTTGTATCGCACTATTTTGTGCACCTTGAGTTCGCACTGTTTTGTGCACTTTGAGTTCGCACTATTTTATGCACCTTGTAGCGCACTGTTTTGTGCATTCACCCTACCCCGCACTGTTTTGTGCATCCACTTGCATTGCATTATTTTGTGCACCATGTATCGCACTGTTTTGTGCACTTTGCAATGCACTGTTTTGTGCACCTTGAGTTCACACTATCTTGTGCACCCTGTATCGCACTGTCTTGTGCACCCACACAGCATTGTTTTGTGCATTCATCTTGCATTTCACTGTTTTGTGCATTCACCTCGCATCGCACTGTTTTGTGCACCTTGAGTTAGCATTGTCTTATGTATTCATTCACCCCGCACTGTTTTGTGCACCTCACTCACACTGTCTTGTGCTCTCACTGGGTCTAGGAGACCTTAAAACCTCTAGAGGTGCAATTCCTTTGGTGTTTGTCATGCTTGAACGGCTTCAGGTGGTCTAGTATAGCTACCTGGCTGTGTTCGTAGTGAGTTCCTAGGAGATCAATTAAGATGGTGAAAACTAGAGTTTGAATGGCGAAGCTTAGAATGCAAAGGTTTGGAATTTCCGAGACTAAAGTCTGGTTTAAATACCCAGGGGTGTATCCTCAGCTTGAAATCTATATGGTAGCCCCATAGGTTGAGGTAGCTTGTACGCGCCTCAATTCTAGATACTGAACTAACCTAGCCTGTCACCTTGTTGGAGAATAGGGAAAGTTGCAAGCATAGCCGGGAAGAAAAGTAGTACCTATGGTTTCGAAGCGCAAGATGAAGGAAAAAGCCCTAAAACCAAGAAGAAGAGGAAGCTCCCCAGTAGTGTAAGGTGAGTCCTCACTAATTACCCCTGTAAGGTACTTCTATTTCCTAGCTGCTACATTATATTCATCATCTAGTATCACCTATTACATTGCATATAGCATCTATCGCATGCATCTACTACACTATCCATTACATCCATTACATCATACTATTTTATTACTTGCATCCTTTCCATGTTAAGCTTAGTTTGGCATGTGCTCATACCTTTCCTCGTTGAAACGTTGTTTTGTCATGTGTAAGTATCCATGCTACGTTGAGGCTAGTATTGTGGGTGTCGGCACCTTTTCTGTGTTAGACGTGGTTTGGTTTGTGTCCATGCCTTTTCTAGGTAAGACATGGTTCGGCCTGCGCCCCTTATTCACTTCGTCTATTGCATTCATTGCATCGTACTTTGTCTTGTTGCATTTAGCATTTAGGATCATTATCTTTCCCCTGCAGATCATTCCCCACTTATATCACACTACCTAATTACTTGTACTCTTTCTTTTTCTAAAAAAAACATAGTTTTGCAGGTGGTCGCACCCCTTTTACGTTAAAACATGGTTCTGTTATGTGTAAGCATCCATGCTCGTTGAGGCCAGTATTGAAGATGTAGGCACTCAGTGTGTTAGGCGTCGTTTGGCTCATGCCCATACTTCTTTTCTATATAAAACGTAGTTTGATTTGCATCCCCATTCATTTATGATATTTGTATGGTAAGCACTGCTCGTGGTTTAGATTGCTTACATTATATATCATTTGCATTGTTTCGTTATATTGTGTATCATTTGCATCCTGCCCCTGAACTACACTAGTTTGATTCCTAGCAATAGGATACGTAGGCAACCCTCGGGTTTAACCAACTGCATCTGCATTTTGTTTGTTTGCCCAGGCCTTACGACCTCGTCAAAATAGGTCATTTTCAGACTTTAACATTCACTCACGTCATTTCATGACTATTCGAGCTCTGTCAAAGAGGAGCAACTGTAGACACCCCATTTTTTACCACCCTTAAAACTTGGTCGCTTTATTCCAAACACCCGATGATGAAAGTTATACTGTGCAACCTTTTGAATTCTCAACAAAGAAATTTGGCTTCAAGTTCTAATCCCAAACCTTACGCCTCATTTTGGCCAAAGTACTTTAAACCTTAAAACCCACTTTTTCAAAATATTTTTCTAAATGCTTCTACGATGTTCCGAGGCTCGCAGTTTGTTTAAAACATTGCACTTTTGGGTAAACCGAGCAAGGACAAAGTGGAGATACATGGGAACGAGGTGAACTCTTTGAAAAATCTTTAAAAGCATCTTACCTATAGGTTTGGAGTTGAAGGAAATAGGAGGGGAGGGAAGAAAACTAGTTTAGGAACAAGTTGAGCATCAAACTGTTGAGAAAGAATAAGCAGCTTTCACTAAATTAGGCATATCTCTCTTCACACTTAGAATTTAGATGTGAGGTTACCATCATTGAAAATTAGACTTTTGGGGCTTCAATTTAGACACAAGAATCACCTAAAACTGAGTCCGGATGAGGGAGATATGCCCGTTTAAAGTCGGGCCTGGAATGCAGATTTTTGGAGCCAGCTGAGTCCATTTAGATCCGGCCGTGGCTCATTTAGTGCCGGCCGACTTTCAATGAAAATTTGTCCAGAATGCCTTTTTAGACTAGGCCTTTCATTTTTGGGTCCGGTCGTGTGTTTTGGGGGCCGACCAGCTCTCAGTTGTGCCAACTGGCTCTCAATAGCGCCAAATAAACAGCTAGCGGGAATTCGATAGCTGGCTTTGTTTGAAGATATTTTTGACCAATTTGGCTCAAATTCTAAAAATAGAGCCCCTGCATTTAGAATTAAAGGTTAGCAAATTTTCCAAAGGCTTTAAAGAGCTAAAAAGACCACCTTTCATCTTCAACACCTTTCTTACCTTCAAACCTTTGTCAACAGTACATACACAATACATTCACCATTAGAGCTGGTTCTTGGAGCTTTTTGTTGAGATTTCAAACTAAATTTCAAAATCTTTAGGGTGTTTTGAATCAAGTTTGTTAACTAAGAAGCATCCTCTATTTCAAGAGGTATAAGCTTGTCACCTTTTTCCTTGCTTTCATTTCAATCTTTTTCTTGTGTTTCCCTACTATTTTGGATCCATTCTAAGTGTTGGAATTTGGGGTTGAATAGTTACCAAAGGTAGAAAGGTTTAACACCCTTTCTTGCACCTTATTTCATAGCTCATACCCTTTGTTCTTGCACTCTTTTCTTTGTTTTTTACATTGATTTTCAGAGTTTAAAAAGCTGAAAAACATGGTTTAAAAGTCTCAAAAGTGGAGGGGTTGCCACCTCTCCTTGATTTTGCTTACTAGCTTTATATCTATTGCTTTTATCTATCTTTTTGTGCTCTTTAAACACACTTTTAGCTACTATTTTTGGGCTATTTTGGGACTGTTATTGGACTGTTTTGAGGCTGAAATATGTGATTTAAAATTGCAAAAAGTGGAGGGGTTAGCCACCTTTCCTTAGGCTTTGTTCCATAGCTTTTTCTCTACACTTTTTACTTACTTTCTTTGGCTTTTAGCTAATGTTTTTTTACCCTTCAGGAGTTGTTTAGGGGTTGTTTTAATTTATTTAAATAGCTTATGCTTTGAATATCTAGCTTGTTGTGTTGTAAGTTCTCATGGCTTCGGTTGTTTAGGCCTTCGACACTGAGCCATTTGAGTTGATGGCTTTTCTTTACTTATTTTTCATATCAAGAGTATCATCCTAAATAATCAAGTTCACAATTCGATTGTTATTCAAGGCATGAGAAAGCGATACATACTCAATGGCTTAATCTCTTTTTGAGGTTCATCGTCAAGGAATAATCTCTCTTTCATGCTATAGATCACTTCTCATTTGACATTTTTTCTCATTTAGTGGACTTAACCCTCACTTTGGACAAATTGATTACAAAATGGCAAGGACTAATAAAATCGGCTCAAAATGTACTAAACCGACATAAAGAAAATATTTAGAGTTGGTTGGATTTGGCCGGACGTTATGCTGGGTCCATCGTTTCGAGAATTGTCACGTATCAATCCAAGATATGTTGATGAGACTTAGAGCGTGTCTACTTCCCTCTTTGAGCCTGCATGATAAGAGCAAGGGGTGGTATTCCATTACATTTATTCAATTTTGTCCAAACGTGTCCGAAATCATCAAGCCATCCAATTGTGCTTGTTGGTGGTTTCGAACTTGAACTCGCTCTTCTTTTGAGTTTTCCATGATAGAGCGGGGTAGAAGGGACAAACAGGGCCTAGAAAGGCTCTGTCTACACTGTTCTCCCCTCAGAGCACAAAAACATTTTTGGCCTAAAATTCAAAGCTGGCCGACACTTTTTTGGCTCGGCCGGATCTCATTTGGAGCCGGACGGCTCACAATGTTTGGTAAACAGAGACCTTTTGGCAGAAACAAAGGACAGTGGCTGAGTGTGAGCCAGAGCAATCTGGGCAGACAGAGCAGCTTTTGGACATTGTGCATGCGATCATTGTGCCTCATTGTTGCTTATATTTTGTAATTATTATTGTTATAAATAATTCTTGTTGTAATTAATTATTATTGCTATAATTAGGTATTGTTGTAATTATTATTGTTATAATTAGGTATTGTTGTAGTTATTATTGCTGTTTATTTGTAATTGCATAGCTAGTTAACTTAGATTGCTAGTTTATTGCTCATTCTAATATCCTTGTCATAATAAATTAGATAGGTAGCTTAGTGTTCCTTGAATTCGTAATAAGTAGTTAATTAATTCAGCTAATTAGTATTCGTTTTGAATTTGTAATAATTAGTTAATCTAGACATTTGGACACTTATTCAGAACTTCTTGCATGAGGGCAAAATATGTAATAATGGTGTATGTCTTCTAACCCCCATTTCTTTCTCCTTTTTATTACCCGCTTATTATGGTAGCATAGAGCATCATGTTTACTTAAGCATTCCCATGTTCGCATACACTTGTTTCATATACATTTGGGTTCGGCTCATCATACTAACCATTGTCATTTTCAATTTCATTGCTTGAAAATGTAATTTATCACATGTCTTGAATTGGATCATATATCATGCTCATAGCCGAACCTATTAAAAATTACATAATGTGTGCATCACATTAGTCATATTGCATCATTTAAGAGTATGCATGTTTGCTAATTATTTTGCTTTGTTTGGCTTACCTTGGAGTATTAGGTCAGCACTTATTGTTTTAGCATACCACATATATGTGATTGTTGCCATATCGAGCATGCTTTCCATGAGACTATTTTCTTAAATGATATACCTATTTGAATGCCTGTAGATGAAGGCTAATTGCTTAAATTGGGATAAATTAATTAATGTACATACAAACTCACCTTTTCAAGTGACGCGTATTAGAACCAGTTTTCAAACAAACATGAAATCAAAGCATTCCAACTTTTGCAAATTAGTTTATACTTGTGTGCAACACATAGTAATGTTAGCATAATAACCAGAACCAAAGCATATAATGTAAATAAGAATCACATCATGATTAGTAGAGACTGATCTTTGATCGGGTGAGAAGGGTTCTCAATTCATGACCTTCCTCTCTCATACCTAAGTTCCCAAGCCGAGAAATTTTGGTGATGATGGATAAATGGCCTTTGGCGTGAGTCACGGGTTTCCTAAATTTTTCAAAAATATTTAAGTGGCGACTCTGTAATCTGGCCAAGCAGTCCATTTTTGGCATTTTGATTCAAAATTGATTTTCCAAAAGATTTGCCGGATTTTGACTCATTTGTGTTTATCTATTTCACATTACACTTGTGAAATCAGATTCAGAACCACGGGATCCAAACTGTAAGGCTAATTGTATCCAAAAGGAGCATGAAAAGCAAGCTACATCATTCTTCGCGCAGGCAGTAGATCCGTTGCTTGAGCGGTCTGCAAATTTTATGGGTTTTCAAAATAGAGTTTTGAGCTTCCGAATGCAAAATTCAAAGGCAAAACTCATGCATGGCTTGTCTTTAAACTTGAAAAATTTTCCATAAACATGAATACATGACCTCTTAAAACCATTTATTCAAACTTTCTTTAAATTTACCAAAATTGAATTCAAAAGCTCCACGCATGTACAAAATCCTTTTCTAAAACATGAAGTTAATGGTTAAAACATAAGAAATGAAACATGCAAGCACAAATTAGCTCATAAACGAACATGGATGCTAGGATATCACTTTAACATGGCAAAACTTCATACATTCATGCATGCATGTAGAACTTCTTCGCTTTCTTGACTTCAATTACCGAAATACATGCAAATGGTCATGTTTAATCCATGAATACAACTCTAAAACATATTATCTTTATGAATTGAGAGGTAAATTCTTACCTAGAGGCTTCAAACACACTAGTTCTTGTACAATCTTGATGGATTCAAATTATATCTTCAAGTTTCTCTTCAATTACACACTTTCTCTCTCTACAATTGAGCTCATTCTCTCTAAACTTGATTTTCAGATTTTTGCACTCAAGAATGACAAACAATAAGCTCAAATGAGCTTTAAGGCTCTATATATATAGCTATGATGTATTAATACATTAATTAAAACATTAGATCAATTAAATACAACTTAATTTACCAAACTGAATTAATTTTTAATTAAACTTACCAAAGTATTCTAAATATTTCAAATAACATATTCTTGTAACCAATTCCAGTTTAGGATGCCGATAAGGCTTTCAATTTTTAGATTAAAGCAGAATTCCAGATAGATATTTCTACAAGTAACAGATAGAAAGCCAAATAGCATACAAA
This sequence comes from Camellia japonica, assembly GCA_030407325.1. Taxonomy (NCBI): domain Eukaryota; kingdom Viridiplantae; phylum Streptophyta; class Magnoliopsida; order Ericales; family Theaceae; genus Camellia; species Camellia japonica. The sequence goes on from JAPPVO010000036.1 coordinate 65,590,614, forward strand.
ATACATAATTAGCATATAATTCCATCTAAACACTTAGTTAGCATTCTTAATAACGGATTAGTAATTAATTATGGATCGGGGTTGTTACAAGTTGTCCTAGTGGTTCTGTTTGTATCTGCATGGTTTGGGTCCGTTGTATGCTTTGAGTTGGCTGCGGATCAACTGCCCAGTTGTTCTGTTCCTAGTTAGTTGCGCTAGCGATCGCTTTGCTATCTGCCACAAATTGTTAAGGGTGGTCAAGCTAGCGAGAGGGGCCGCAACCAGGCCGTGACCAAAACATAGCTTCAGGTTTGTTGGCTAGAAAAAGGGTGTGTGGCCCGCGGTGGTGGCTCGCGACTTCCTTAGTGGCACTCACGAAGGTGCTGGTTGTTCCCGTGATCGTCCTTTCTTTTGTTCACGCCCGCGGTCCGTCTGGGTATAAAAGTCGTGAAAAGTAGAAAATATCTCATTTTTGAGTTCATTTTCTCTCTCTCTTTCTGGCATTTCCGGCAGTTTCAAGCTTTTAAGCTTCATTTTCATCTCCTTCCACCCATTTTCTACCCCAAGTCCTATAAACCAAAACGTAGAACTCAGCAAGGGCTTCATTTTAATCTGAGCAGATCGTCATTTCATCACTGGTGATTTTTGGGTTGTTTCCTCTTCGCTTCAAGAGGTAGGGATTCTTGAGTTTCTTTTCAATACTGCACCATAGATAAATGTGTGGTACTTTTTTTTTTTTGCATATAAAGTATGGTTTTCATGTTTGATTTCATTAAAAGCATATGGGTTGGTTTGGGTTTAGATTTGGGGGTTTGTGGATTTGTGTTTATGGGTTGTTGGATCATGTTTAGGATGTGGGGTTGGAAGGCTTTAGGTATTTTGATTTATAATCTCTATATGTTAAAAGAAACAATTGAGGTTATGTGGGCTTTGGGTTATGTTTGTTATGTCGAAATTGGGGGGTTTTAAATTAATAATATTGGGTGTTGGAAATTGTTGTGTATGTTGGGGATTTGGAATAGTGAAAACTGGCTTTTCAAAATAAGTGCGATTGATTACCTCTTTTATAAAAGAAATTGAGAGTCATAATGGATTGGTATGTTGGAGATACACAGTATTAATTTTTTATGCTTTTATTTATGCAATAGGCATCTTAGAGTTCTGTCCTTAGTCATCGGTAGAGGATGCCATTGTTTGTTACTTACTAGATGCTATGCTTAGGTGTTGTTATTGGATTGTGTATTGTAGAACAATTGGGTGGTTGGTTGTCGATAGTTACATTTATTAATCTATTGTGTGTTGGTGGTTGTCGATATTAGATGTTATCTATCTAGTTATGTATATGGTGTTGTTAAGACGAGGTTAAAGAATGAATAAGGAATTGGGAATTGTTATGAATATAATTCGTTTTATTATATTGTTATTGAGTAAGTGGTAACTGATAGAGAGGATTGTGTTTGTAATTGTATTACCTCACGTTATGTAATACTTAGAAACATTTCGATGAGAATGAAAACCCGTTGTTGAATGGAGGTGCATGGAGCATATTTTGTTGCAAGTGTTGATTGATGCCTTCGGTGCATTTGATTTAATTAAAAATACTTAGTTTTAATTGAATGGTTTGGATTCAAGTTATGTATAGTCGTGATGTGCTTGTGTTGGATAGGTGGTGCTTAGCGAGGGCCACTGGCAGAGTGTATCTTCTTATAGTGCACTAGTTTATGGAGTGGTACTCATGTTGACCACGAGATTGGTGGTATTCAGCGATGGCCACACGGTTTGGTGACGCTTGGCGATGGTCACGGGTTTAGGTAGTGCTCAGTGATGAGAGAAATCACTAGGTTGTAGTGTCAGTAGGTTGGAACTGGTTTAATTAAACAAAAAACCTGTTTATGTGGATTTGTGTGTGTGTGTGTGTGTGTTTGTGTGTGTGTGTGTGTGTGTGTGTGTTGAGGTTTTGGTGTAGGATGTATGTGATGAGGATGGTGCTGGTTTCGAGTTGAGATTTGTGGCTAATGGTTGTCTAAATCCGTTGGTTTGAACCGGTGGTTGTTAAGAAAAGAAGTTAATGTTTCTAAAATGAACAAAGTTGATTTTTTTTTTTTAAAAGGAAACCGTATTTATGTAAGTATACCTTTGGTATTAAATGTTACATTATATATACGTATGAATGTGAGGCATGCATGATCATATCTAATTATCTGTTGTGATTGTTTAAGATCTTTGGGATCTCTATTGGCTTTGTGCTCATCCCACGTGTTGACAAACTTTTCAGCTGCACGGCTGGAAGGACTGTTCGAACTTGAAGTCTTTTATTTATGTAGGCCACGGGGTCTTTTATTTGTTGGCTAAATGCCATGTATTGTACAAGGGTAAATCCTTTTGATTTGTTATTATTTAATGCAAGCCTAAGGCATTGTACTAGATTTTGTTTATATATCATCATCGCTTCCAAGAGAGAATGTTATTATTTAGTTATTGTTTGTGTTGGCACGTGTGTGATATTATTGAAATTGGTATTAATATAAAGGATTTGGTAATGGATTGATGTAATAAAAGTTAGCATTACAAGTCCATTAAAAAGTAACCAAGGAAACAATGGCATGTGACCAAGCGTAAGTAAAATCTATTTCTAAAACTAGATCAACAGAACACAAGAAGGCCCTTGTATAGTGACCCTGGTTTGAATCCGACCTGTTGATGTTTTGGATCCGGGTTTCATTGCCTTTTATGGTTGTTCATGTCTTGCTTCCATTCATTATTTATTGGGTTTGGTTATTGGAGTGTCTTGGTTGCGTTGGGAACAGGTTGGTAACTTATTTCTCAAATTGTTGTTGCCTAGAATTTTGCTTCTGAGCTCGAGCGGCACTTCTTGCGCTCAAGTGGTCATTCTGAACTTCCAACACTTTTGTAGATTTGCAAAGATACTGGGAGTTGTCATTCTTTGCTCGAGCGGCCATTCTTGCACTTGGGCACTGTTCGCTCGAGCGGTACTTCTTGTGCTCAAGCGGTGGTCACTTGTCAGTAAAACTTCTGAGAGTTTGTATTTTATGCTCGAGTGATACTTCCTGCGCTCGAGTGGTCACACTTTTTGTGTCTGGACGCTCGAGCGTCACTTCCTGCGCTCAAGCAGTTTGCGAGTCTATATAAGGCCGTAGTGTCCTGAAAAAGTCATTTTTTGCTATTCTCCCTCTTATCTCTCTCCCTTTTTCGCCATTTTAGGGTTTCTTGGACCTAAAAGCTTGGGTTTCATCTAGTTACACCCATTTTCTACCCCTAGTCCTATAGATCAAAACATAGAGGGTCGCGAGGGCTTCATTTTGATCTAAGCGGATTGTGTTTTCGTTGCCGGTGGATTTTCGGCTTCTCTCCCCTTCGCTTCAAGAGGTAAGGATTCTTGAGATTCTTTTCAATATTTCTCTATAGATAGACTTGTGGTATTTTTACTACAGTTAAAAGCATAGTTTATGGTTGGTTTTGTTAAAAAGCATATGAGTTGATTTGAGTTTAAATTGGTGGGTTTATGGGTTATGTTTACATTTAGGATATAGGATTGGAAGGGTTGGTATTCCATTTGTTAATTGTAGAATGTTGAAGAAAGGTTTTATGTAAATTGAAAATTGGGGTTATGTTGTGGTTGTTGACCAAATTGGGATTTTGGGGGCTACCGATAGCAGATTTTAGTCATTATGCGTATGATGGGAATTTGAGTGGGGAAGCCCTATTTTTAAAACAAATTTGGATTAGCTATCTTTTTATAAAGTGTGAGAGTTTCCAATGAACGGGAACATGAAATTACCTAAGAGGTATTTATTATTTCGGATTATGTGATTGACGTCTAGAGTTTTGTCCTTGGCCATCGTTAGAGGAAGGCATTGCTTGTTGCTAGAGATAGACTATGAGTACTATTGTAAGATGGGTTATGTGATGTAACACGATGTGTTGTTGATGATAAATGAACATTGTGAATAGACATTTCCATTGTTGAGTTATGAATTATGTTGTTAAAGAGATAATTGGAACGTTTATAAATGTTGTTTCCATTGTGAGACTGTTGTTGAATAGTTATGGTCTTAATGTTTAGTACTCCATGATGTGTTTTGGGAATGTTTGAAATAAAGGAAAACCCATGTGGAACGGTGGTTCGCGAAGTATATTTTAAAAGAATGACTTAATGTAATTAACTGATAGTGATTGTTATGATGGTGATTGGACTAGATGTATGTATTACACCATGTATTATTGATGTCGGTTAGCATGATTATATTTTTATTGTGATGATGTTTGGAGGTTCGTTTCCCATCGTGTTGAGCTGGCAAAGCGTGGCGCCTTGACAAAGGTTTCCTCCTCCCTTTCGGTTTGCGCCCAGTAAAGTGTGAAAATGGGGTCTGTTTCCCATCGTATCTTAGCCGGCAAAGCATGGCGTATTGTGATAGGTTCTTCGTTCCCTTTCGGTTTGCGCCTGGTAAAGTATGACCTGAGGAGCACCTCCTTCTGGGTGAGGCCGGTAAAGTGCTATGTGTTATTGGTATTGTTGAATCTGTCATCCGTGCTATAGGCCAGTGGAGATGGAATTAGAACGTATTACTTCAGTTATCCCATTTTGGATATATATGTGTGTTGTCGATTTTCATATTGTGGAGATGAGATGGGTAGTATGTATTACTTTAGTTATCTCGTTTGAATGTACATGTGTGTTAACGGTTTTCATACTAGTCATTTTTTTTTATCCTTGGGCCTATGGTCAAGGAAGGTTGTAGATATATATGTTTGGATGTAAATGCTTATGGTGTATTAAGAGGTAGGATAGAGATTATGATTTGCATGTGGGGTTATATTTTCAGAACGGTTGTTTAAGTGAGATTCTTTTTATGTTAACGTGAGAAGTTTTATCAAAGAAAGAATGAGGTTTTAAAACATTTTCTTTTGGAAGTAATGATGGAAATGTGGAAGAGAAGAAATGATTTTCTACTGAATTATGTCAAGAGGAACGTTTTGAGAAAAACACTATTATATGAGATACTAAATGTCACACTACTTAGATGGTATGTCATTATACATTCACGATCATTTTTATCTATATATTATGATTGGTAAGGATCTTTGGGATCTCTACCGGGCTTAGTGCTCGTCCCATGTGTTGATAAACTTTTTCAAGTACAAGGCTGGAAGAATCGTGTATGACTTGAAATCTTTTAAATTGTTGTCTACGAGCCCTCTACTTATAGGTCGTGTGCCATGTATTGTACAAGGGTAAATCCCTTGTGTTGTTATTTATTGTTATTCAATGTAAGCCTAAGGACATTGTACCATGTCTCATTTATATCATTGTAGACGTCCCCGAACGCCCCGGGAGGGTTAAGTCCCATTCCGTTCATATCGGGTTTACTACAGTTCGGACTCTAATTGTCACGGTTCTAAATCTAAACCAAAGAGTCCAAATCCGGCAAATCGTTTTGAGAAAACAGATTTTTGAAAAGGAGTGCCAAACATGGACTGCTTTGCCAGATACAGAGTCGCCACCTAAATATTTTTTAATGGGGAAATTTAGGAAACCCTGACTCGGTGCTGAAGGCCACGTGTCCGTCATCACCAAAGTTGTCTTGGCTCGGGAACTTGGGTACGATCGGGGAAGGTCAGCTATGAGCACCCCCTTTCGCCCGGTCCGAAGACCGGCCTCTACTAACCATGATATCCGATTTTGAAAACATTGTGCGTTCTTATTCCGATTATTAGCCTAGAATTACTATGTTATGCGCACAGCAAACAAGTATAGACTAGATTGCCTAATTTGGAAACAAGCATTGCATATCCGTTTGTTTTTTAAAAAAAAAAGCTTTGGAATTTGCTACTCGCAAGTAGGCTAAAACACGGATTTCAATGAGTTTTTCCAACTCAAGCAATCCAACCTCCACCCACAGGCATTCAAACAGTTTATCTCATATAAGCATTTAGCCACATGGTAATCATGCTGTCATGTTAACATTCACACGCGTGCGAGATGCTAAAGCATAAATACTTACATCGTACTCCGTGCCAAAACAATAAACTAGTTAGCAAACATGCATGTCCTAGTTCATGTTAAAATGACTAATGCATCGCAGGCAAGGGTACAATCTAGAGTAGGCTCGGCTAACCCTAAAATGGCATGTGAAATGCAATCATTCGATACACGTATTCAATTTGGAATCGAAAATACAATGCAGTTTGTATGATGTACCGAGCCCGATGCATGTAAACGAATGCATGAATGTACGCATGCATAGCATAAAGTATGCTAAAATGAACGTGCCCTAATCTACCATCATAAGCGGGTAAATAAAAGGGAAGAAAGAAGTGGGGTTGGAAGACATGCACACCACTCACACACGCTTATTACAGATTTGCCCTCGCCCGGAGGGACCAAAAGAATATACAAATTAATTAACTACGCAAGCTAATTAAATTACAGACCCATTAAATTAATTAAACGAATTAATTAATCTAATTAAAACAGTAAACCGCCTCGGAAAGAGGGCCAGATGCAGCGCATGCTCGGGACTTGCTCGGAATCGCACTGCCATGCATAGTCTGCCTCTGTTTTCCCTGCTTTGCTCCTCTGAAAACTGCCAAAGTCTCAGGAATGCCTCTCAGGACACTGGGGGATACCACCGGCTGTGCAGGATGGTCATCGGCACAAAATGAATCCATCGGCTGAGGACTTACTGCCGGCCGGCAGAAAATGTTGCCGGTCGGCAAACAATGCCTGCAGAACCTACAACTCACAGCAGCAGAGGGCAAAACTTGCATGGCAATACAATTCAAACAATGTATGCACCAATCACATTCCTTATCATGTTAATGACTCAAAAGGGGATGTGCCTCGATTCTCGAACCACTAATCACGCATTTCCATGCATGATGGCCCAAAGAATTAAGTGTGCAACTTTAATTTCAAATGAAATGCAATGCAAATGACCCAATGAAGGGGACTTAACCTCTATCACACTCACTTCAAGAGGCTAAGCATGCATGCTCATGCAAGGCAACCCTAAGCATGCGAAGCTAGGCATGCAACATGGCAAGGCAAGTAATCATGCAAGTCATGAGGCAATGCAACTAATGAAAAGATGGACTTAAACATGACTTAGGCAATTCTAATTAGGCCCAAAATCGGTGGCCAAAACCAAGGAAACGAAGGCCAAAATGCACACACACATGCATGCAATCATGGTCCAACACCTTAAGCATAAACAAGGCAACTCTTAAGCACACTTAAAGAGACCAAACAATGGACAATTAGCATGCGTACCAAACTCTGAAATTGCACAAAATAGAGGTGCCAAACCAACTAATTCAAGCAAGTAAAGCATGCAAATGGTCCAAGTACTTGAGGTAAGCCAAGAGGCTTAAACCAAGGTCAAACCCACTAAGCCTCACAAGGCTAAGGGGACTCAAAACAGGTCAAAGGCAGACCTAAACAACACCCAAGGGGCACCTAGATGGCATCTAAATGGCTCAAATCCAAAGGCATACATAATGACCAAAACATGGAGCATACAACACGAGCTTTCAAAGCAACAATGAAGCCTCTAAGGCAAGTATGCAAACATGTTAAGTGGACTGAAATTTCATGTTAAGTGGTTCCAAACCACTGAAATAATGCAAACGAGGCATGCTATACACTTACATACTTAAGGCCAACAAGCCTAAAAATGCAAAGAGGCTATATAATGCACGCTAGGGTCGACTCAAACAACCTAAGACAGACCTAAAGCATGGCAAAATAAGCACAAAAGCTTCACAAATCTAAGCCTAAAATATGCTAAAACAAAGGCACACAACCTAAGGCATATTAAGGCAATCACAAGGCATTACAAGGAAGGTATGCAAGGCATGCATGGTATACCAAAACCAACTTAAAACCATGTTATATTATGGCAATATAAGCATGAAAAACAGTCATGGCATGCTCAACAAACATTCTCACAAAGGCTTCCTCTAGAGGCCCAAAATGGTCCCTTTCAAGGACAACAAGGAGAAGGGGTGGCCTCCTCCTTCTTGAGACTTCAATGCACCATCTTCACCACTGAAATCCCTCAACATTTCAGTGGTGAAGAGGCCCAAACACCAAAGTCTCGAAACTTGCACAAAATAGCACAAAAATGGGGCCTTTCAAGGCCTAAGGGTGGTCAAACACACCCAAACCACAAAACACTCTTAACAAACAATCAAGAGGGCCTAAAAATAGAACTTTTTTATGTTATACACTAAACACAAAAACAGCTCTAAGATAGGTAGAAATAAGATGCAAGAAAGGGGTAAAAAGGGAGTAAAGTGGTTACCCTTGTAGACCTCTTCACAAATGGTGGCTTTGTGGCCTCCTTGAGCTCCAATCCAGCCAAGAACAGCAAGAATAAGCCCTTAGAACCTCAGTAGCCAAGGGAAGGTGAAACACTAGGTGCTTGTGTGCAATAGTATGTACTAAAACACATACAAGAGTAATATAGAGATAGGATGTGTATTGAACCCTAACCCTAAAACCAGAGCTTCCTCTGTATTTTCTAAGCAAAAAGCTCTAATTTTTCTAACCCTTGAGCAAGGGAGAGGAGGGCTCCTCTTATAGAGGAGCCAATCTTGTAAACTTACAATGTAAGCTAACAAGAGGGGCATCCCTCCATACACGTGTATGGAGGGGAAGCAAATACTAGCCAGCTGCTTCAAAATATCTCCAAAAGCAGCTGAACAGTAGTTGGCTGGGCAAAAATGTCATTTTGACAAAAAAGACTGCCGACCGGCAATAAAGAGTGCCGACCGGCAAAATACATTGCCGATGGCAACAAAAACCAGCCGGTGGCCTCTAGCCACTGCCGGTGGTGTGTGGGGATGCCTCACAAGGCATTCCCTGCCCCTCCAAGGCAAAACACAAGTGTTTGGTGCAAAACCAGACACAAAACGGTCGAGTTCGGAGATCCTGAGGCAGGGCGCGTAGCCGAGGACTCCGGGAACTCCAAACGAACACAAACATGGATAATCACAGAGTGTTCAAACGGCGACGTCCAAGTCTTGAGGACGGTCAAAAATGGGGTGTCTACAGTTGCCCCTCTTTGACAGAACTCGAAAGTCATAACAATGACGGGAGTGAATGTCAAAGCCCAGAGATGACCCATTTTTGACAAGGCCGAAGACTTGAACAAACATGCAAGACAAACAAGGTATGCGCCCGAAGGCAGGGGCAAAATGCAAGACAATGCAAGAAGCCGAGCACAACTTATGATCATGCAAAGAAAGCTGTAACGAAGCACACATGCAACAGTTTTAAGCTAGCATACACCAGACTACACTACAATGTAGAAAGGATGTAAGAGAATTATGTAATTCTCGATACGTCCCACACGGAGGATACAATACCTGTCCGGTTCGTCCGGTTGCACCGGCCTCAAATGAGCCGTACATACAATATCGTGCCTGTAAAGAAAACAAACTTAACAGGTATGATATTGTTAGCAATATGCATGACAATGCAAGAATGAATGCAAAATGATATGCAATATATACAAAACTACGTATAAACAATGCAAATGATATGCAATGCAATCGAATCATGATTCAATCATGAGTGGTTCGAAACCACACAAATGTCAAATAGATTGATGGAAGTAACAAGTCTGTCTACCATAGAAAAGGTGCCGCAACCCTCAAACCAACATACCAGCGTGGAATAGGCGCGCACACATGCAGAACTATGAGTGATATAGACAGACACAAGAACGAGTATTGGGTGGAATGACATAAGTGGGGAAACAACCCGCTGGGGAAAGAACAATGATCCTAATGTTGGATGCAAAAATTATACTACAATGTAATATCTGCAATGGATATGGCACGCAGGCCAAAACCGTATCTTGCCTACGAAAGGCATGTACGCATACAAGCCATGTCTAACACAGAAAAGATGCCGCTACCCTCAAACCAAGTTCATCAAGGAATAGGCGCGTACACATGCAGAACTGTGTTTTGACGTGAAAAGTAAGGGCGCATACCAGACCAAGCTCAACAAGGAAAGGCGCAAGCCATAGATGGAGGATGATGCAGTGAATGCATGCAACTAAAATGCAATATTTACAATATGCAATGGAATGGATAGATACAATGGATAAGGCATGCAGGCCAAACCAAATCTTGCCTAGGGAAGGCATGTACACAAACGAACCGCGTCTAATCACAGAAAAGGTGCCGCCACCCTCAAACCAAGTTCATCAAGGAATAGGTGCGTACACATGCAGAACTGTGCTTCGACGTGAAAAGTATGGGCACATACCAAACCAAGCTCAACAAGGAAAGGCGCAAGCCATAGATGGATGGTGATGCAATGAATGCATGCGACTAAAATGCAATATCTACAAATATGCAATGGAATGTAAATGCAATATTTACAGTGGAAATGCATGGCAATGCACTATATTACGATGAAATGCATGACATATGCAATACCTACAATGAAATGCATGACATATGCAATATTTACAATGAAGTGCATGACATATGCAATATTTACAATGATGCATGACATATGCAAGGGATGATGCGTACTACAACGCATGTAGACATGCGCAACAATAAAGGTTTTACACCTTCGAAGGATTTAAGGTTTCCTAGACCGCATGCCAATGGAAATGTGACACGCTGTAGACGTCCCCGAACGTCCCGGGAGGATGACTCCCCCTGTTCTGTTCATATGGGCTTACTACAGTTCGGACTCGAATTGTCACGGTTCTAAATCTGAACCAAAGAGTCTAAATTCGGCAAATCGTTTTGAGAAAACAGATTTTTGAAAGAAGTGCCAAACATGGACTGCTTTGCCAGATACAGAGTCGCCACCTAAATATTTTTTAATGGGGGAATTTAGGAAACCCTGACTCGGTGCCAAAGGCTACGTTTCCGTCATCACCAAAGTTGCCTCGGCTCGGGAACTTGGGTACGATTGGGGAAGGTCAACTATGAGCACCCCCTCTCGCCCGATCAAAGATCGGCCTCTACTAACCGTGATATCTTGTTTTGAAAACGTTATGTGCTCTTATTTCGATTATTAGCCTAGTTTTACTATGTTATGCGCACAGCAAACAAGTATAGACCGAATCGCCCAAATTGGAACAAAACATTTCAGGTTTGCTTTGAAAGTGATTTGCTACTCGCAAGTAGGCTAAAATGCAGATTTTGCCACCCTCGAGTGGGCTCTTTGGAAAAGATGGTTTTGCCACTATCTAGTGGGCTTAAAACTCACAGTTTTAATGCATTATTCCAATTTAGGTAATTCAACCTCTATCCACAGGCATTCAAGCAGTTATATCACATAAGCAGCTAGCCTCATGGTAATCATGCTGTCATGGCAACACTCACACGTATGCAAGGATGCTAAAGCAAAAGAACTTACAGAGTACTCCAAGCCAAAACAGAAACTAGTTAGTAATCATATGCATGATCCTAGTTCATGTTAAGATGGCTAATGCAACACACGCAAAATGCAACTATAATAGGCTCGGCTATCCTAAAGAATGGCATGTGAAATGCTGCAACTAACAAGTACTCAACTTGGAATTGAAATACAAGTGCAGTTAGCATGATGTGCCGAGCCCGATGCATGTAAGACAAATGTATGGATGCACGCATGCATAGCATAAGGTATGCTAATTTAAATATGCCCTAATACTAACCATTGAAAGCAGGTAAATAAAAGGGAAGAAAGACGTGGGGTTGGAAGACATACACACACGCACCCACACTTATTATAAATTCGCCCTCGCCCGGAGGGACCAAAAGAATATACAATTTAATTAACCTACAAGCTAATTAAATATTACAAGCCCTTAATTAATTAATAAATTAACTAAGCTATGGAAAGCAGTAAAAGGCCTCGGGAAGAGAAATGAATGCATGCATGCTCGGCTTTGCTCGGAAATCCAACGCCATGCACAAGTTTGCCTCTGTTTTCCCTGCTCTGCTCCTCTGAAAATTGCACAACTCCCAAGGTATGCTTCATGGACACTGTGGAGCACCACCGGCCAGAAGGAATGACCACCGGCCATGGGGAATGATCATCGGCCACTGGTTAAGCCATCGGCCACTGATGGATGGCCGATCGGCACTGGAGATGGCCGGCCGGCCAAATCTTCCTGCAGAAACCTGTTTGACAGCAGCAGAGGGCAGACAAGGCATGGCAATGCATTTTCGAAGCAATGTTTGCACCACCACCCTCCTTATCATGTTCATGACTCAAAGGTGGATGGTGCTCGATTCTCGGACCACCAATCACGCATTTCAATGCGTGATGGCCCAAGAAGCTAAGTTGTGCATTTTAATGTCAAATGTAATGCACACAAACACATAAGAGCCCAACCTCTATCATGCTCAATCAAGAGGCAAGGCATGCATGCAACCTAAGCATGTGAGCTAAGCATGCAACATGAGCATGGAGGCAAGTATGCAAACATGCAATATGTACTAGGCACACAACCTAAGCTAACAAACATGAAAGGCATGGAATAAGGCAACAACCTTTGAGCAACATGTTAAACATGGATTCAAACTAATTTGGGCAGCTCTATACTAGACCCAAAACAGTGGCTAAATGTCATGGAAATGAGGGCCAAAACGCATACAAGCATGCATGCACAAGGGCCTAAATATAGAGCATAGGCCATCAACTCTTCAAAGCATGAAAGGGATGGTAAATGCAAGTATGCAAGCATGGAACATGGACTGAAATACGGTTTCCAATGATGCCAAATCATGAGAATAAGCCAACTAAAGCATGCTAGTGACCCACATACTCAAGGCCAGTAAGCTAGAATACAAATAAGTCATACAAAGCATGGAAATGATGGCCTAAACAACCAAAAATAGACCTTAAACATGTTAAAACATGACCAAAAACTTCACAAAGCTAAGCCAAAATATGCAAGCATGGTGGTCCAAATGCTAGATACATGTTAAGGCAATTTCATGGCATTACAAGACAAGTATGCAAAGCAAGCATGGTGTGTCTAAACCAAGTAAAAACAGAGGTAATACATGGCAAAATACTACCAAATAACACTTAAGACATGGCCAACATGCACTTAAAAATGGTGCTCACACATGAGGCTAAAATGGCACTTTTTGAAGACAACAAGGAGAGGGGGGTGGCCCTCTCCTTCTTAGGACCTTAAACCACCATCCTCACCACTAAAATCCCTCAAGATTTCAGTGGTGAGGAGGCCCAAACAAGGTGGTCCCGAAGTTCACCAAAAATAGCACAAAATGGGGCCAAACAAGGCCTAAGAGGGGGTAAACGACCCCAAACACGAAAGTGTCCTTAATGAAGTATCTTAAACACAAAAAAAAAGAACTTTTTTATGTTATACACAAAGCTCAAAACAGCAAGAAAGACAGGCTAAAAGCTGGTGTAAAAACGGAGAATAAAAGAGGATTAAAGGCTCACCCTTGTAGACCAACGAAACCAGCAGCTTCTTGGATCAAAAACCAGTCCCTTAACCTCTGAAAATGGCCCCCAAACTCCTTAGGTTGATGATGGAGGTGTTAGGATAGGAGTTGTGGTGCAAAGGGGCCAAGAATCACTCACTTTGGAGCACTCTAACACATACAAATGTAGAGAGAGATATATAGAGAGAGAGTGATATATATTCTATATATATCAGATTTTCTAACCCTTGAAAATGGTGGAGAGGCTCTCTATATATAGAGCAAGACAAGGTGCTAAGCTTCTTAGAGAAGCTAACATAAAAAAGGGTCAAAGGGGGCAAGCTTCCAAGGGAAGCTAAGCAAAGGGGTCAAGCTTCTCTTAGAAGCTTGACAAGGGTTCAAGGGAGTCAAGCTTCTCTTAGAAGCTTGGAGCAAAAGGGCCAAGAAGGCCAAGCTTCTTGGAGAAGCTAGACAAAAGAGCCAAGCTTCTTGGAGAAGCTAGGCAAAAGGTTCAAGAGGTGCAAGCTTCTCTTGGAAGCTTAGAAGGGTTCAAGCTTCTTGGAGAAGCTAGGCAAAGGTGCAAAAGGTTGAAGCTTCTAGGAGAAGCTAAACCAAGGTGCAAAAGGTTCAAGCTTCTTGGAGAAGCTAAACCAAGGGTTCAAAAGGTTCAAGCTTCCTCAAGAAGCTAAAGACCAAGGGTTCAAAAGGTTCAAGCTTCCTCAAGAAGCTAAAACCAAGGGTTCAAAAGGTTCAAGCTTCTTGGAGAAGCTAAACCAAGAGTTCAAAAGGTTCAAGCTTCTTGGAGAAGCTAAACCAAGAGTTCAAAAGGTTCAAGCTTCCTCAAGAAGCTAGAACCAAGGGTTCAAAAGGGCCAAGCTTCCTCAAGAAGCTAAAACAGGGGGTTCAAAAGGTTCAAACTCCCCTCAAGAAGAGGTCTCGGCCAGAAAAAGAGTCAATCGGCCAAATAAAGATGGCCGACCGACCAAATAGAGTGCCGACCGGCCAAATATATGGCCGATGGCAACAAAACACTGGCCGGTGGCCTCTAGCCATGGCCGGTGATGTGTGGGGATGTCTCACAAGCCATTCCCAGCCCCTCAAAAGCAAAACACAAGTGTTTGGTGCAAAACCAAACACAAAACAGTCGAGTCGGGAGATCCTGAGGCAAGGCGCGTAACCGAGACCTCCGGGAACTCGAGACAAACACAAACATGGATGATCACCGGCTGTTCAAACGGTGACGTCCAAGTCTTGAGGACAGTCAAAAATGGGGTGTCTATAGTTGCCCCTCTTTGACAGAACTCGGAAGTCATAACAATGACGGGAGTGAATGTCAAAGCCCAGAGACGACCCATTTTTGACAAGGCCGAAGACTTAGACAAACATGCAAGACAAACAAGATATGCACCCGAAGGCAGGGGCAAAATGCAAGACGATGCACAGAGCCGGCCATAACTTATGATCATGCAAAGAAAGCTGTAACGAAGCACACATGCAACAGTTTTAAGCTAGCATAAACCAAACTACATTACAATGCAGAAAGGATGTAAGAGAATTATTGCAATTCTCACTGCGAATACAGTGTGCATGTGTGATAGATACACAAAGCGAATGTGTGTGATTGATACACCAAATGAGCGTGTGTGATTGATACACAATGTGTGCATGTGTGATTGATACACAAAGCGAGCGTGTGTGATTGATACACAAAGCGAGCGTGTGTGATTGATACACAAAGTGAGCATGTGATAGATACACTACATGAAGCATAATGTGATAGATACAGTAGCTGAGTGCGTGACAGATACAGTAAGCGAGTGTGGTGAGCACAGTGTGATAGATACACAAAGGGTGAACACAAAGTGTGATAGATGCACTAAGTGAACAAAGTGTGATGGATACACAAAAGGCGAACACAGAGTGTGATAGATGCACTAAGTGAACAAGTGTGATGGATACACTAAAGGTGAACACAAAGTGTGATAGATGCACTTAGTGAACAAAGTATGATTGATATACTAAAGGTGAACACGAAGTGTGATAGATGCACTTAGTGAACAAGTATGATTGATATACTAAAGGTGAACACAAAGTGTGATAGATGCACTTAGTGAACAAGTATGATTGATATACTAAAGGTGAACACGAAGTGATAGATGCACTTAGTGAACAAGTATGATTGATATACTAAAGGTGAACACGAAGTGTGATAGATGCACTTAGTGAACAAGTATGATGGATATACTAAAGATAATGAAGTGTGATGGATACACTAAAGTAAATGAAGTGTGTGATGGAGACACTAAAGTAAATAAAATGTGTGATGGATACACAAAATGAGAATGTGTGTGATAGATACAGAAAGATGAATATGTGCGTGATAGATACACAAAATGAGAATGTGTGTGATAGATACACAAAAGTAAGAATGTGTGTGATAGATACACAAAATGAATGAAACGTAATTGATGTACTAAGTGAATGAAGTGTGATTGATACACTAAATGAATGAAGTGTGATAGATACAGAAAATGAGAAGGTGTGTGATAGATACACAAGAGTGAATATGTGCGTGGTAGATACACAAAATGAGAACGTGTGTAATAGATACACAAAATGAATGAAGTGTGATTGATACACTAAATGAGTGAGAGTGTAATAGATACACAAAGTGAATGAAGTGTGATTGATACACTAAATAAATGAGAGTGTAATAGATACACAAAGTGAATGAAGTGTGATTGATACACTGCATAAATGAGAGTGTAATTGATACACTAAGTGAATGAAGTGTGATTGATACACTAAATGAATGATCTTAAACGGAACTTCTTTGAATAAACCGTACATACAATATCGTGCATGAATGAGGAAGAAACTTGATAGGTACAATGCATTACAATGCATGATGCTTAAGGAAAGCAATAAAAGGACAAAGTGGCACTTTAGAAAGCACCTCATTGGCAAGACTTGAAGAGGTACATTCAGAATACAATCTCGGAATTTGCAAAAGTTGAAACAAACTCAGATGCTCCAAATTTTCCCTCTTTTCTTTTGCTTTGCAGTCTGGAACCAATATAGCTTTAGATAGGTCCTGGTTTTGCTGTTCGCATGACCTGGGTTGAACCCTGCGGTTTTATGAAAGAACAAATCCTGTTTTGCACAAATGTGGAGAATGGCACAGCACTCTGAGCACAAAATGATTTTATTTCTGAATTTGAAATTGAGAGATGAGTTCTTGATCGGGTATTGAGCCTACGACTGAACACGGCAAAACGACTCAACACGGAAATAAAAGGCACACAACCTAGACACGTCGAGTAACACTCGAGACGACTCAAAACAAGAATCAAGACAAACAAAAAGACACGACACTCAGACGTGCACAGGGAGCCTGTTTCAACGGGTATTGTTTCCCACCCTTTCTCACTTGTGATTCTCACATCACTCGGCACTCAATCTCTAGTTTTCTGAAAAAGCCCTTTTCTCACTTTTCTCTCAACGCACATCTCTCTATTCTTCAATCTCTCATTTTTTATCCCTCCCCTGGGTGGTTGATGGGCAGACAAGAAGTTGCGGGCTCTTGCCCCTAGCATTCTGCTAGATTCTCTTTCTTCTGCTCACAACAGTGAACTTCCCCCACAGAGGGGTTATGATGCGGCTGGATGTGCAGCAGGTCTGCGATTGGCATCGGTTGATGATGCTCTATTGGAGAGTTTGGGTATGATCAGATCTATCCAGATGATGGAGTGGAAGATCTTGATCCAGATGATGGGGTGGAATATCTTGCTCCATTCCAGTTCGTGCTTCGCACTTGACTTGATACCTCGCTGCTTGAAGGATGAGAGAGCTTTTAGCCCTTTTCTGTTAGCTTCCGCTATGCTCTTTTCTGGCAAGTATGATGCCCTTTCTGGCAAGTGTATTGACAACGGGGAAAAGACAAGAAGCCTGACTCAAATGTACCCCTAGTTCATCATTTTGACCATTTTTTGTTTTGGTTTTCTACTAAAACAATTTTGATCAGCATAAGAGTTTGATTAACATGCTTGTTCGATTTTTGATTTGAAATCATGCAAGTCAGGCTATAAGCACTGAAAATTTTCCTTTTTTGGGTTCAAGAAAGTGGTCCAGTTTTAGAAAAATGGAATAATTTTCGAGAGAATTAGTCAACCTCAGTAAAAATTCTCAAAAACTATTTTTGCAAACGGCCACTGCTCAACGAGCACGGAACCTACTCTTGAGATGCACAACCTCGGACCCATAGTAATGGAAAATTGCCCCTTGTCTGAAGGACACTGCATGGCAACGGAAAGTTGCCCCTTGTTTGAAGTGACACCGCGGCGTTTTGAATGGCAACAGAAAGTTGCCCCTTGTTTGGATAGCATCGCAGCGTATTTGTAGTCAATCCTCAGAGCGACGAACACAACCAGACTCTCGGATACAGAGGAGGCAAAGATGATCAAAACCATCACATGGACACAATTGATTTGGAAGTGTTTGTGGCTGGACTTCAGAATGAAGTTGCCTACGTATCCCAAAGATGGGAATCAAGCCTTACGTAGTTCAGGGTTAAGGTACACTCGAGTATTTAACCTCTCCTTTTGCGCTCTAACTTTTGCCAAGGCGCCCGATGCGGGTTTTCGACCTTGCGAGCTTCTTTTTTTTCTTTTCTCTTTTTCTTCTCTTTTCTTTTTCTTTTTTTTGCTTTCTTTTTCTTTTTTTTTTCTTTTCTTTTCTTTTTCTTTTTTTTGCTTTTCTTCTCTTTTGTATATATTTTTCCTTGCTCTAACTTTTGCCTGGGTCGCCCTTCCGGGTTTTCGGCCCAGCGAGCCTCTCAAAGGGTAAAAGTGTAGCTTTGTCCATGTTGAATGGTTTGAGATCCCGAAGTCATCTGAATCCAGGAGAAAGGCTGCTGTTCGCTGACGATGCAGGAGTCTATCCAATGGGGGGACTGAATTTGCCCCTAGTGTTGTCAATCGAAACTTGGTGACTCCTCTTTGACTCTTCGAGCGCATCTGACATTTTTGCCCCTAGTTCGGGGGGCTTATGTTCTAGCTTCACAAGCTTCTTCTGATGACATCTGATCTTCTTGATCTGACTTTCTTGCCTCTAATTCATGGGCTGCTTTGAATCTGGCCACACAGGCCTCACATTGTGGTTGATCGTTGAACATTCTGAATACAAGTTCAAGGTTTGAAAGCAAGGGGGGGGGGTGGAGTCTCGAGGCTGAGAGCGATCCTAGGCTGCACAATCTCAAGAGTGATTCCACACAAGTCTTCGCAGGACCGCGCAAAACATTTTTTGAAAGTTTTTAAGAAAGCGACAAATCGCTCGCGCTGAAGACAGTGTAGAACCAATCTAGATCAAAGCTAGGGTCCTTCTCAGTACTCACACTAACAAGCATGATTTCATTCATTAAGGGCTTAGCACGCCTATCTTTCTCTCAGTTTGATCAAAGTTTTACAAATCCTGAGGAATTCCTCCCTCTTTGTTTTCACCGCAGTGTTCAAAAAGTTTTGAAAAACTCAGGTCATTACAATGACTTCAAGGCACAGAAAAGACAGAGTTCTTAGTCAAATACTATCATTTCATTCAGAACTTCCGGCATAACTGGCACAAGGCAGAAGCAAACGCGAGAGCGTGAAAATCACTGCTGTTTCATTCAAATTTGTTGGCACAACTGGCTCCCTGGCAGAAACAGACTCAGAAGAAAGCAAAAAGACAAATATAAAACAAAATGGTGATGCCCGAGGTAACACCCCCGGAATCACCCGACCTTTGTACAACAGGACTGACTCGATACAACAAGACAGACCCTTAATCAGAAAGACTGACTCAAGACAAAGAGACAGACTCAAAACAAAACTACAGAATTGACTCAACACCCAAGTCAGAAACTACAAAATTAGCATTCGCAAATGCTCAAAACAGTGTGTGCCATTCCCACGTCTAAAGTAAACTGAGTGCCGCCTGCAGGTGGTTCATTCCCCTCGATCATATCGCATTATCCCCCACATTCATCGATCCAGTGCCGATAGACCTTGTGAGACTGGTGCGGCGATGACGTTGTTGTCAAACAAATCTTGTACATCATGGCGTAGACGAAAGCAGCTATCGGTCTCATGACCGGTTTGTTGATGGTACGCACAGTACTTAGTCTGGTCATGCTTTGGAGGGAGAGGATCAGGTAAAGGCCGTTGTTCCAATGGTTTCAGATCTCCTTTCCGGATTAAGACCTCTAGAGCCTTTGACAAAGGCATATAAAGTGGGGTGAAAACCCTCTTGACTCGAGGTGGATATTTGGTTTTCTGTGAGCTACTTCCGGACGCACCGGTGAATGGGGTAGCTTTTTGTGATGTGGTGTTGGTGACCATGCCCACTTCAGAAGATCTTGCAGCTACATCGCCACTGGTGGTCGCATTCGAATTGCGGGTAAACGCCCTCCTGGGCTGCTCCTTTTCCTGGTCAATAAGGCCCTGCTTTATAGCGTCCTCGATTTGTACTCCCATCTCATGTAGATCTGAAAAGGTAGGGAATGGGAGAACAATCATTTTCTGCATGAGCTTGGGTTAGAGGTTGCGCACAACTATCCGTATTTGATCCTTGTCCGTTGGCCTAATGGTCATCATTGAGGCCTTGGCCCTCCACCGAGTTACAAAATCGGAGAAACTTTCCTTCGGCTCCTGCCTAGTCGTCTCGAGATCACGGGTTGTAATCTCAATTTGTGTATTGTAGGAGTATTGATCGACGAAAGCCTCGGCCATCTCATCCCAATTCCTCTTAGCATCGTCTTCCAGTTTCGCGTACCAGATGGCCGCCACACCTGACAGGGTTCGGCCAAACAGAGACAGCTTCTGTAGTCTGGTGAGGCCCATCGGCCTTAAGATATCTGAAAACAGCCTCAGGTGCACCATGGGGTCCCCGGACCCATCAAATCGGTCGATTTGTGGCATCTTGAACCGATCTGGCAGCGTCACAGCTGCGTCCGTATACCTATCCTCAATGTCGGGAATGGACTTGACTCCTTGGGATTTCTTAAACATCTTTTCCAACTTACTCAGCTTCAACGCTGTGGGGTCCGCTTCGAACTCGAAGGAAGAGTCCGACACATTGACAGGCGTGGGTGCCTTAGATAGTTGCGGTAGAATCGGGGGCGGAGCTGGCCTCATTGGAAGGTCTGTATCCTCTTGGACATTTTGGACATTTGGCGTCTCCCTAGGTGCTGGAGCTCCTGGTGGGGGAGGAACTTGTTGTGAAGCAGACGCGCCACTTTGCTGTTGCAGCCTGGTGATGAGCTCAGCCTGCTGAGCCATGATTGCAGCTTGCTGCTTAGAAAATTCCGCTTGGCGGACAGCGTCTTGTTGCATGAGTTTCATAGTTTCCTGCATTTGACGCATCATTGCCTCCATCCCTGATGTATTCTGCTGATCCATCTGACTGACCTGTTCACTGGAGGGGTGGATAAGGGCCACTGATCTGGTAACTGCTGAACTGGTGATCTGTGCCTGACTGGCCCTCTCTGGCCCTGATTACCCTTGAACTGAGTCTCTGACCTGACTAAGTCTGTCAACACAAATCCAATGTACCTGGGGGATAGTGGAGCCTTCTGAAGCTATGATTCCAGGACTACCTAGCAAAAGAGAAAACAGACAGCATCTCAGCTCAACTTCACTGGAACGGATACGAGCAAAGCTGAACGATTGTATTCTATTACTGATCACTGTTCCCCGAAATCATTGCCCCAAATCTGAATCTGATACCCGCAGATATAACTGATTCTCAAAATACTGATACTGGTGCCCGCAGGCCGGATACCCAGACTCGCAAACTGGTATATGCATTCCCTGTAGAGATACACTCTAAAAGCACATAGCCGAAGACTTGGACAAACATGCAAGACAAACAAGGTATGCGCCCGAAGGCAGGGGCAAAATGCAAGACAATGCAAGAAGCCGAGCATAACTTATGATCATGCAAAGAAAGCTGTAACGAAGCACACATGCAACAGTTTTAAGCTAGCATACACCAGACTACACTACAATGCAGAAAGGATATAAGAGAATTATGTAATTCTCGATACGTCTCACACGGAGGATACAATACCTGTCCGGTTCGTCCGGTTGCACCGGCCTCAAATGAGCCGTACATACAATATCGTGCCTGTAAAGAAAACAAACTTAACAGGTATGATATTGTTAGCAATATGCATGACAATGCAAGAATGAATGCAAAATGATATGCAATATATACAAAACTACGTATAAACAATGCAAATGATATGCAATGCCATCGAATCATGATTCAATCATGAGCGGTTCGAAACCACACAAATGTCAAATAGATTGATGGAAGTAACAAGTCTGTCTACCATAGAAAAGGTGCCGCAACCCTCAAACCAACATACCAGCGTGGAATAGGCGCGCACACATGCAGAACTATGAGTGATGTAGACAGACACAAGAACGAGTATTGGGTGGAATGACATAAGTGGGGAAACAACCCGCTGGGGAAAGAACAATGATCCTAATGTTGGATGCAAAAATTATATTACAATGTAATATCTACAATGGATATGGCACGCGAGCCAAAACCGTATCTTGCCTAGGAAAGGCATGTACGCATACAAGCCATGTCTAACACAGAAAAGATGCCGCTACCCTCAAACCAAGTTCATCAAGGAATAGGCGCGTACACATGCAGAACTGTGTTTTGACGTGAAAAGTAAGGGCGCATACCAGACCAAGCTCAACAAGGAAAGGCGCAAGCCATAGATGGAGGATGATGCAGTGAATGCATGCAACTAAAATGCAATATTTACAATATGCAATGGAATGGATAGATACAATGGATAAGGCATGCAGGCCAAACCAAATCTTGCCTAGGGAAGGCATGTACACAAACGAACCGCGTCTAATCACAGAAAAGGTGCCGCCACCCTCAAACCAAGTTCATCAAGGAATAGGCGCGTACACATGCAGAACTGTGCTTCGACGTGAAAAGTATGGGCACATACCAAACCAAGCTCAACAAGGAAAGGCGCAAGCCATAGATGGATGGTGATGCAATGAATGCATGCGACTAAAATGCAATATCTACAAATATGCAATGGAATGTAAATGCAGTATTTACAGTGGAAATGCATGGCAATGCACTATATTACGATGAAATGCATGACATATGCAATACCTACAATGAAATGCATGACATATGCAATATTTACAATGAAGTGCATGACATATGCAATATTTACAATGATGCATGACATATGCAAGGGATGATGCGTACTACAACGCATGTAGACATGCGCAACAATAAAGGTTTTACACCTTCGAAGGATTTAAGGTTTCCTAGACCGCATGCCAATGGAAATGTGACACGCTGTAGACGTCCCCGAACGTCCCGGGAGGATGACTCCCCCTGTTCTGTTCATATGGGCTTACTACAGTTCGGACTCGAATTGTCACGGTTCTAAATCTGAACCAAAGAGTCTAAATCCGGCAAATCGTTTTGAGAAAACAGATTTTTGAAAGAAGTGCCAAACATGGACTGCTTTGCCAGATACAGAGTCGCCACCTAAATATTTTTTAATGGGGGAATTTAGGAAACCCTGACTCGGTGCCAAAGGCTACGTGTCCGTCATCACCAAAGTTGCCTCGGCTCGGGAACTTGGGTACGATTGGGGAAGGTCAACTATGAGCACCCCCTCTCGCCCGATCAAAGATCGGCCTCTAATAACCGTGATATCTTGTTTTGAAAACGTTATGTGCTCTTATTTCGATTATTAGCCTAGTTTTACTATGTTATGCGCACAGCAAACAAGTATAGACCGAATCGCCCAAATTGGAACAAAACATTTCAGGTTTGCTTTGAAAGTGATTTGCTACTCGCAAGTAGGCTAAAATGCAGATTTTGCCACCCTCGAGTGGGCTCTTTGGAAAAGATGGTTTTGCCACTATCTAGTGGGCTTAAAACTCACAGTTTTAATGCATTATTCCAATTTAGGTAATTCAACCTCTATCCACAGGCATTCAAGCAGTTATATCACATAAGCAGCTAGCCTCATGGTAATCATGCTGTCATGGCAACACTCACACGTATGCAAGGATGCTAAAGCAAAAGAACTTACAGAGTACTCCAAGCCAAAACAGAAACTAGTTAGTAATCATATGCATGATCCTAGTTCATGTTAAGATGGCTAATGCAACACACGCAAAATGCAACTATAATAGGCTCGGCTATCCTAAAGAATGGCATGTGAAATGCTGCAACTAACAAGTACTCAACTTGGAATTGAAATACAAGTGCAGTTAGCATGATGTGCCGAGCCCGATGCATGTAAGACAAATGTATGGATGCACGCATGCATAGCATAAGGTATGCTAATTTAAATATGCCCTAATACTAACCATTGAAAGCAGGTAAATAAAAGGGAAGAAAGACATGGGGTTGGAAGACATACACACACGCACCCACACTTATTACAAATTCGCCCTCGCCCGGAGGGACCAAAAGAATATACAATTTAATTAACCTACAAGCTAATTAAATATTACAAGCCCTTAATTAATTAATAAATTAACTAAGCTATGGAAAGCAGTAAAAGGCCTCGGGAAGAGGAATGAATGCATGCATGCTCGGCTTTGCTCGGAAATCCAACGCCATGCACAAGTTTGCCTCTGTTTTCCCTGCTCTGCTCCTCTGAAAATTGCACAACTCCCAAGGTATGCTTCATGGACACTGTGGAGCACCACCGGCCAGAAGGAATGACCACCGGCCATGGGGAATGATCATCGGCCACTGGTTAAGCCATCGGCCACTGATGGATGGCCGGTCGGCACTGGAGATGGCCGGCCGGCCAAATCTTCCTGCAGAAACCTGTTTGACAGCAGCAGAGGGCAGACAAGGCATGTGTAGACGTCTCCCGAACGCCCCGGGAGGGTTAAGTCCCGTTCTGTTCATATTGGGGTCACTACAGTTCAAGGACTCAAATGTCACGGTTCTTTAATCTTGAACCAAAGAGTCCAAATCCAGCAAATCGTTTTTGAGAAAAACAGATTTTTAGAAAAGAAGTGTCAAACATGGACTGCTTTGCCAGATAACAGAGTCGCCACCTAAATATTTTTTAATGGGAAATTTAGGAAACCCTGACTCGGTGCCAAAGGCCACGTGTCCGTCATCACCAAAGTTGGCTCGGGAACTTGGGTACGATTGGGGAAGGTCACATCGTGAGCACCCCCGCTCGCCCGGTCAAAGACCGGCCTCTACTAACCATGATATCTGTTTTTGAAAACATTGTGAGTTCTTATTCCGATTATTAGCCTAGGTTACTATGTGATGCTCGCAGCAAACAAGTATAGACTGGGCCGTCTGAATTGGAACAAAACATTTCATGTTTGTTTGTTTGAAAATGGTGTGAAGGTGCTACCCGCAGGTAGGCTAAAATGCGGATTTGCCACCCTCGGGTGGGCTTAGAAAACATGATTTTGCCACTATCTAGTGGGCTTAAAACAAACAGTTAATGAATTGCTCCAATTCAGATAACTCAACCTCCACCCACAGGCATTCAAGGCAGATATATCACATAAGCACATAGCCTCATGGTAAGCATGCTATCATGGCAACACTCACACGCATGCAAGGATGCTAAAGCATAAAACTTACCTAGTACTCCAAGCCAAAACAGGAACCGATTAGAAATCATGCATGGATCCTAAGTATACAGAATGCCTAATGCAACACATGCAAAATGCAACTATAGTAGGCTCGGCTATTCTAAAGATGGCATGTGAAATGCTACAACTATCACGTATTCAATTTGGAATTGAAATACAGATGCAGTTTGTATGATGCGCCGAGCCCGGTGCGTGCAAAACAGATGAATGATGCAAACATGCTGTCATACTGTATGCTAATTGAAATATGCCCTATATCTAACCATCGTAAGCGGGTAAATAAAAGGGAGAAAGACGTGGGGTTGGAAGACATACATCACACTCACCCACACTTATTACAGTTATGCCCTCGCGCAGAGGGTCCGAATAAATAATAATACAGTCCGAAATAAAAGAATATTACAGATTTCTAAGTAATTAGCAATTAAACTAAGAAAGCTGTAAATCGGTTTGCAAGCCGGGGGCTGCCTCGCTTCTGATGAATGATGTATGCTGGACTGCCTTTGCGCGGAAATCCACTGGGATGCCCGATTTAGCCTCTGTTCGCAGTGCTTCTTGAAATGCGTGCCCGACTCTGAAAAGTTGCTGATCCTCTATTTTGCTGCAACAGAGAGCAGGAAAAGGGCATAGCAATGTATTTCACAAATATATGCATGCCTCGATCCTCGTGCCACCAATCACGCATACCGATGCATGATGGCCGAGGAATCGGATTGCACAACTCACTATAGAATGAATGCATGAATGCTACAATGAAAACCTAACTCCATCATGGGTTATCCGGAGTGTCGGTGACTGGGAATTGAGACCCGTTTCGTCACTCGGAGTACGAAACGTACCTCGTTTCCCGTGCCCGGGCTAACTCCTATCCCGAACACGATGCAATATGCATGATATGCATGAAATGCAACCAATATACAGTTCTAGTATGCGCAATGCTGATGAAAATGAGATGTCTCAAAAATGCGTGCACACAGGCACGCAAACCGAGAAAATACATGAATACAATCTAAGATACGACCTGGTATGCACTATGCTGTGAACATGAAATGAAAATGAGACGCCTCGAAAAGCGTGCACGTGGGCACGCAAACCGAAGCGATGATGTGAAATGCAAATCGAATAAAACCGAAGTGCCTCGAAATGCGTGTCCACGGGCACGCAAACCGAGGCGATGATGAAATGGAATGAAATGGCATACGGAATGCCACGATGGGCTTATACCAACATGGGAGAGCCTCAGCTCACTCACATAGGAGGCCGTCGGATAAGAATGAAGAGCCTCGAAATGCGTGCCCACAGGCACGTAAACCGAGACAATGATAAAATGAGATGGAAATGCAAATTGGGCTTATACTGACATGAGTGGACCTCAGCCACACTCACATCAGATGCCGTCGGATAAAACAGAGGTGCCTCGAAGCGCGTGCCCACGGGCACGCAAACCGAGGCGTGGCCCGAAGGCATGAAATAGCACGGGAAATGACATGCAAGCATGCAAACCAAATTTCAGCACCTAAATGAAAGGGAAAACAGTCCCGAAATGACAACCGATGCATGAAATCATCCCGAAATGCGATTCTAAGTACCCGAAATGGCCTACGGCTATGCTAAACATGCAAAATTGATACATGACAGCAAAAACAGTAGCAAGGCAACCCCAAATATGGCATTTTTTTAGTACAAAGCAAGGCTAAATAACAACCACAAGCATGGCAAAAATAGCTTGCAAAAACGGGGAAAAAGAGAGGAATTACAAAGCAAGTAGTATATACAATGCTCAAACCAGAAAAAACAGTTCTACAAAATTGAATAGGGACCAAAAACATGCATATTTACAGTAGATGAGATCCTCTAATTCAGTGTGTAGATATGCTCAAAATGGCATGCAAAAATGAGCCAATAAGGGGCTACAACATGAGGTACCATAGGAAAGCATCAAACAACTTTAAACGCTTAACAGAAGATGAATAATAGACAATTCTAAGACACTTTATAAGCCTGATGAAGACTCAAATCAGTGGCTAAGCAAGCCTAAACAAATATGCAATTTTACGGTAAATTGAAGGATTACAAAACAAGTACCAAAACCAGTCATCAAGTGGCCAAAGACCCTTAACAAAGAATGAATAATGGACCAAAATAAGGCACTCTCTAAGCCTGATGAAGGCTGAAATCCGAAGCATGGTGAGCTTAAAAATGCATGCAAAATGAGAGTGGAACAAGAATTCAAAGCAAGTGATATGTAGAACAAGAAAACCAGGTTGAGCCCTTCTTCAATGTTGAAGAGGGGCTCAAAATAAGCACAATCACAGTATGTTTCATGCTCCAATTCAGATCACAAATAGGTCAAAACAATCATGCAATTTTACGGTAAAATGGAAGCATTTCAAAGGAAGTGCATGACAGAGAAGCCAAACATGGTTGATCCCTTCTTCAATGTTGAAGAGGGGCTCAACATAAGCCCACTAACAGTTTACATCAGTCTCGAAATCAGATCACTCATAAGGCAAATAAAGCATGCAAATTAATGGCCTAAAGAGTGATATTGAAGGAAGTGTATGAAGGAGACACCAAACAGGGTTGAGCCCTTCTACAAAGTTGTAGAGGGGCTCAAAATAAGCCCAAAACCAGTAGGAGTCGGAGCCCAAAACAAAAAGGAAATAGGGTAAAGAAATGGCTCAAGAAAATGCAAGAAAAAGGGACTTAGGAACTTACCCTTGAAGACAAGTCTTTTGCCTCTTCTTGCCTTGATGAAAGTTGCTTCTAAGCCTCTGAAAAAGCCTTCTTTGTTGCTGGAATGGAGCTGTTGATGATGGTGCTTGGAGTTGATGAAGAATTAGCCTAGGAACTCAAAGGTTTTTCAAGGTTTTGGCTATGGAAATGGAGGCTATGGAAGAGAGGCTCTTGAGAGAAAATGGTCCAACCTCAACCAAGGAGGAGGCTATGCCTTCAAATAGGGAAGAAAAGGTGTAAAAAGGGGAGGGAATTGCATCCAAGCATTCCCTCCCAAAATATCCCTCGGATGGGGGAGATATTTCAAGAAAATATCCGGACAGCTGTAAAGAGCTGGAAAGCAGAAAGCTGGCCGGCCAGGTAAATTTCTGGGAGGTGGCCGGCCGGCCACCCCACCTGGTCGGCCAGCCACTCACCCTGGCCGGCCGGCCATGGCCCAAAAATGAAGATGAAAATTGCTGGCCGACCACCATGCAAAGGTGTCCTCCCATGTGTGTAGAATAAGGCCCCAAGGTCGGAATCTGGCAACACTGAAGCAGAAGCCACAACATAGGACTTGAAGGAGAGGCTCAAAAATGAAATCAAGAATTGCTGGCCGACCACCAACTTTTAGGGTCCTCCCAGATGTGTAGAACAAGGTTCCAAGGTCGGAAATTGGCAACACTGAAGCAGGAGCCACAACATAGAGCTTGAAGGAGGGGCTCAAAAATGAAACTCACCATTGCTGGCCGACCATCACTTCTTAGGGTCCTCCCATGTGCCCTCATCACAAATATGTAGCTTTGGTTGGAAGAAGATGGGCCTAGGGTGTTCAACATTGGCCCGGAAGTGAGCAAAACGGGCGCCGGAGGAGCGAAACTGGTTATCTGGGATAATTGCTGGCCTCCTACCCTCCAGTGATCTTCCTAATGCTGAAACAGAGGTACCTGCCAAAATTGAACAAAAACAAATGAGAAATGAACGCTCGGGGCCCAAACCGCGCAGTTCGGGGTCCCGAAAATGGGCTGTAGGCACCGGAAGTGGTGTTCAGCAGCGAAGTGGGTATCTGAGACCCCAGGGTTTCTCGGTATGACAAAACAGAGGTACCTGCCAAAAACCGGAGAAATCCGATGCGAAATGAATGCTCGGGGGCCAAACCGCGAGGTTCGGGGCCCGAAAACCGGCTATAAGCACCGAAAGTGGCATACGGCCACGAAGTGGGCATCGGGGGCCCCAGTGTTCCTCAAAATGATAAAACAGAGGTATTAGCCAAGAACCGGAGAAATCGGAGATGGTTGGGCGGTCCCGAGCCGAGGCACACGGCCTGACGGCCCCGAAAACCGGGAACCGGGCTCCGAAATGGGCAAAATGACCTACGGCCACGAAAAGTAGCTCACGGCCACCGGGAGATAGTCTACAGGACCACTCCCTTCCCTCAGGAAAGAAAACAGAGAAAACCGAGCCTGGTTCGCAAACCGAGACAAGGCACAGAAGAGGATTCGGAAGTTCGGAGGCAGGGCGCGCGGCCGCGACTCTGGGACTTCTGAACGAGCACAGTATGCAACATCACCGAGCGCTCAACCGGTGACGTCTGAGTCTTAAGGTCGGTCAAAAATGGGGTGTCTACAGTTGCCCCTCTTTGACAGAACTCGGAAGTCACAAGTGACGGGAGTGAATGTCAAAGCCTAGAGACGACCCATTTTTGACAAGGCCGAAGACTTAGACAATCAAACAGGATAAACAGAGAAATGTGTGCCCGCAGGCCGGGGGAAAATGCAAAATGATAGGCACGGAGCCAGGTGATCATGCAAGTGCAGCAAGCTGTAATGAAGCAAGTATTGACAAATAGATGCAACAGTTTTAAGCAAGAATGCAAAGCAACAACTACATTTCATGCAGTTAGGAATGCAAAGAATTATTTAATTCTCGTCGCGTCTCACACGGAGAAGATACGATACCTGCGCGATTCGTCTGGTCGCACCAGCCTCAAATGAACCGTACATACAATATCGTGCCTGCAAAATAGAGAAATTCAACAAGAATAATATGCTAACAACATATATTCGATATGATCCCTATGATTCCAAAAAGTCTGACACACGCAGTGTCGGCGGGTGAACGCATCGCAATGCGAGAAAAGATAATGCGTGACAACGCATACTCAAGCATAGAGGTATGGTAAACATGCATGACAATGCAAAATATTCATGAGAATGCAAATTACGAGCCAAATAATGCAAAACGAGCGCAAATCAGAGTGCCCGTTTGTTGCGAAATAATAAACAAGAAAGCGCGCATTTCGGCGACGACAACTCGATCGCGGCCTCTGATTCACCTCCCGGAGAGGTTATAACATGTTCAAAAAGGATACACCTTGATTTTGATGAATAATGATGAGACACATGTCAGAAATTGCAGCTAAAGTTCCAACGGAGCAATTCCGCGCCAGAAAGTGCACTTTTCTTGAACTTTTTCAGGTCCCGGGAACTCCAAAATTCCTCAAAATTTGCAGAGAGGTAGGGGAGGGGGTGGGGGACATGGTCGGCCAGCTCTTGGCCCTAGGAGAGGCTGTCGGCCAGGGGCAAAAAGTAAAGGGGCCGGCCAGCCAGGTTAGGTGGCCGGCCGGCCATCTGCCCAAAGTAGGGGCATTTTGGTCATTTTCGGATTTTCTATATATTCACACATCCAATGCCTCCGAAATTGCACCCCCAAGTGTGGAATTCTCTCCTCTTGCTCTCTAAGCCACTTTCTTGCTCAGATCTGCATTTTATACGCGTCCCTCGGCCTCCCACGCAAGTTGTTTCTGCGAAATCCTTCAGATTTAAGCACTTTGAGCCTACTAAAATTTGATTTCGGAGCTTCTCTTCTCATTTTCACCACCTGAGGTAAGTTTGTTTTAATATTTGGAATATTTTCCCGGGGGTTGACTTTTGTTGACTTTTTATTTCCCGGGAGTTGACTTTTGTTGACTTTTTTCAATTTTGACTCATTTTTGCTCATTTTTGCTCCTTTTTGCAGATTTTTCGAAATGGCCGGCAATTTCCCTCACGGCAGAGGTTTTCCTGGTGCCGGAGACGATTTTGATTTCATGACTCTACCCCCGAGGGTCCGGCCTTTCTTCCCCGATCGATACGCTCCAGCGGTACATAGGCTTCCGCGAGCCGTTTTCCGTCATTTCACCGATTTCAACGATCGGGTTCCCGGGGATCTGCTTCTACGAGAGCCGGAGCAGCACCTCTCCCACGATGCGCGAGAGGTATTTTACTTCACCCCCTGTAATTTTCTGTGCACTTTGTAGCTTTGCCATGCTTAAACACACAGTTGTAGCTTATGACATAGTACTTTGTTTGCACTCTGAATATGTAGTTAAAACACTTGAATTGTTGGACACACGGCTCACTGACTGATTGATTGTGAACACACGGCACACACTGATTACGAGTAGAACACACAGTCCCAAACTCTGATTTTCTGAACACACAGTCCAAGTTGATAATGAACACACAGTCCACACTGATTACGCTTGAACACACAGTCAAAAACATAGATTTACTGAACACGCAGCCCAAATTTGAAGTGAACACGCAGCCCACTGATTAAGAGTAGAACACACAGTCCCAAACTCTGATTTTCTGAACACACAGCCCAGATTTGACGTGAACACGCAGCCCACTGATTAAGAGTAGAACACACAGTCCCAAACTCTGCTTTACTGAACACACAGCCCAGATTTGACGTGAACACGCAGCCCACTGATTAAGAGTAGAACACACAGTCCCAAACTCTGCTTTACTGAACACACAGCCCAGATTTGACGTGAACACGCAGCCCACTGATTAAGAGTAGAACACACAGTCCCAAACTCTGCTTTACTGAACACACAGCCCAGATTTGACATGAACACGCAGCCCACTGATTAAGAGTAGAACACACAGTCCCAAACTCTGCTTTACTGAACACACAGCCCAGATTTGACATGAACACGCAGCCCACTGATTAGGATGAAATTTGAACACGCAGCCCAAATACCAAATTCACTGAACACGCAGCCCAGAGTTTAGGTGAACACGCAGCCCACTGATTAATGATTTGAACACGCAGCCCAAAACACCAAGTTACTGAACACGCAGCCCACTGAGTTTTCTGAAATTTGAACACGCAGCCCATTCACTTCATTTGCACACAGCTCATTCACTTCATTTGCTGATATATGCATTCATTCTAAATGCAGGTTGGCTCTCGCACTGTGCGAGGATACGGCTCCACTGCCGCGAGGGAGTGGTATGCTGAGCTTCCGGAAGCTGTCCGGGACTTAGTTGACTTTGCAGGATTCGGACCATTCTGCAGAGGGTTATCTCATTGTCTTATCAGCAGGACATTGTTTGCCGCTCTGGCGGAGAGATGGTGGGACACCACCAATTCATTCCATTTTTCTGCTACTGGGGATATGACCATGACCCCATTGGACTTCGCTGTACTCACCGGCCTAGACGTAGGCGGTGGACCCATTCCCTACGACGAGGATATGGGTGAGTGGGAGGCTGCTTGGATTTATCTATTGGGGCTCGCCCACCCGTAGACAGAGGTACCGGGAGAGTCCGGTATACTTGGTTCTCTTCCCATTTCCGGCGGCCACAGATGGAGCCTGAGTCTCCCGAGGAGGTCGAGCAGTATGCCCGTGGTTTCCTCATGTTCCTCTTTGGCACCACTCTGTTTGCCGATAGAGGGAACATGGTCGGATTGTATCTACTGAGTGCTCTGGTAGACCTATCACAGGTCGTTCAGTATGATTGGGGCGGCGCTGGCCTGGCTACCCTTTATTGTTACATGAGCGCAGTCTCTCGTGGGCGGGGGACTTACTCGGCGGCTACTGGAGAGCCTGGGAGGTACATTCTGTCCTCTTGATTTACATTTTGCTCCTCATTACTTGTTCATTGCACACACGGCGCACTTTGCATTCTGTATTCTGCCTTTAGCACTTTACATTCACATTCCGCACTGCTTTTCTCAGCTATGGGTATATGCATATTTCCCCACATTAGCCCCGGAGATGGAGGTGGCAGGACCTCCTATGACCCCGTTTTCATTGATGTTTGAGGGCGAACACCTGTCGAGGCCTCGAGAGACTCTCTTCTCTCTGCGACAGTACTTCGACACTGTGAGGGCGACAGAGGTATTTCAGAACTCTCAGTCCTTTTCATTTTCATCTTTGATCTGCTTTGCATATTCCTGATTTCTGATTGATTTGTATCCTGGTTATCCGCAGATTACCTGGCAGCCCTGGGCAGTCTTTGATGATGTGCAAAATCAGTACCCCGGAGGGTCGAGTGGCTCCCAGTATAGGTTCCTGCTCGAGGGACCAGTCGGTAGGGCCTGGTTTCTGGGGAGCGCTTTCAGCGTCAGGTGTGGGGGTATAATTCTCAGGACCCCCCTGCTGTGCCTCCACCCACTATGCGGACTGCCGACAGGCTATCTGCCGAGGAGGTCATTAGGGATATGCAGGGCACTGATGCTTTGTTATATTTCGTTGAGGGGGACTACGCCACCTATCGCCGCATATATCTGATGTCCCCTTTGACGGGAGTGCGGGCTCCACCACTGAGGCCCACTGGCGCAGCATCTTCGAGTCGCGCCCGTGCTGCAGACATCCCTTCTTCCAGTAGGGCTGGTGCTTCTAGGGGGAGAGGCAGTTCTATTCCTCCGATCCCTCCGTCTCTTCATCCTCATGCTGGGTGGCCAGACATGCCGACCGAGCTGACGAGTTGGCGGTTCGGGACTCCTTACCAGGTCCCGCTAGAGCCTCCTCTTCCTGACCACAGATATGTCAGAGACCCTGACTCACCCCGGTATGTTTTTCAGCTTTGATTCATCAGTCAGATATTTGGACGTTCATGCCTTTACTGATAGTTTTGCCTTTGCATTTGCATTTGCAGCCTCCAGTTGAGTACACGGATGAGCTGCTCGGGATGCTAGCCACATTCGAGGGCATGATCCTACGGAGGGAGGGACATCTAGCCCTCATGGGCGTGCAGGTACTGTCTATCTTTCCCGTTTTTAGCATAGTTCTGATAACATACTGGTTTTGAACATTCTGCTGAATTGATAATCTGTGTAGAACACATCTGACACACACCCTACTCACATACTGTACTTGTATCTGCTTTTCATATTTGAACTGATGTATTGTACTTTCCATTTTCAGATGCCTCCCGTATACGCACAGCCACGGGGCGGACCATCAGGGCAATCTCAGAGGGGTCGAGGTACTAGACCTGCCCGAGGTGCAGGGACTCGAGGAGCTGGGCCATCCAGGCCTTACCGAGGAGCTCGAGGAGCAGGGTCGTCTCGCAGACGCAGGGCACTCATTGTCGAGGATGAGGAAGAGGAGGTTGCAGACCGAGTGTCAGAGACATCTCCTGGGGAGGGAGGCTCCGGTCTTGGTTCTGGGAGTGGAGGCGAGGCCGAGGGGGATCCGGAGGACGACAGCTCTGATTCGGATGGTGATGATGGTGCAGAGGTCATCCCACAGAAGAGGATGAGAGGGCCTCCTCCTTCCCGTTCCCGAGGATACTGATGCTATTTCCTGCTTTATTTTACTTTTTAGCTAGTAGTTTTGTAGCACTTTGCACATTGTTAGGCAGTTTTATATTTTGTAAAACTTGTACCTTTATGTTGTAAAACATGATGGAATGAAACAGCTTTTGAAAAGATGTTTGTATTTGAAATTCTTAGCATCGCATCGCATCGCATCATTTTGCACAAAAATGGAATTGAATGGAAATGTGCTTTGTATTTACCAGGTCAGGTAATGAACCGACGCAACAAATCAAAACAAACCGACTTACTAAGACGTAACAGAATCTTAGCAAGTTTACAACTCGATAAGCAAAATACAACAATGTTAACGACTCGATAAAACAAGACTTAACAAAATTGCGTAAACAAAAGGTAACAACTCAAAACACACAAAAAGCGACAGCTCGACAAAACTTACAACTCGATAAACAAACAACAACTCGATAAGCAAAAAACAACGAAGTGTACTTCGGACGGACGATCTGGATGATGGAACGCATCCGAAACTGAGAGAAATGGAGGCCTTCGACATCTTCGATGCATGAAAGCCTCAAACTTCGTTCCGGAGGGCAAAACAAGACCAACACGCGGCCGAAAACATTTTGCATTTGGAGACTAGGGGGTGGCCGGCCGGCCATGTTTTGAATCAAAAGTGGCCGGCCTACTAGAATAGGTGGCCGGCCGGCCACCTCCCCCGCAACCTTCAGAAAGTTGACACGTGTCCCTTGAATAGTGTTTTGCCCCTCTATAAAAGCCCCACCCTTGGAACTTGTTCATTTCATCCTCATTTCTCACAAAATGGAGGCATTCCTTGAAGAAAATCTCACATCTTGGATTTCCTCTCTAGATGGCTCGGAGAAGTTGAACTTTCGGGGTTTTGGCTTGAATGCACTATTCACGCTGCGCCGGACTCCGCTACATCTTCCTTTCCTCCATGCCGCGGCAAGGTTTTGGAACCCGGTGACGCACGTCTTCAGCTTTGGAGGACAAGAGGTATGTCCTACTTTTGAAGATTTTCAAGTCTTGATGGAATCCGAGCGAGGCGAGGAAATCTTGCCCCAGCTCAATTTGGCTATGCCCAGGCTTTAGGGCGGATGTGCGGACTCAACGCGCATGATGCTCGATCTCTGATTGTAACGGAATGTTGGATATCCCGAGCCTGATTTACCGATTCTCTGATGCTGGTGACCGCGGCGACCATCATTGGCAAGGCTTCCGGCAGCACGCCCTCTGCTTGTGCCTACTATCTCATTTTCTGTTTGTCTCGGGCTCCGGAGGAGCCAACATCCGTTTGATTGAAGGGCCCAAGGTTTGAAAGAAGGAAAGAGTTGCATCGCCATGACTTTGGCCGAGACACTGATGATGGGCTTGGATGCTTTCTACCGAGGGAGACAACCAGGTTTGCAGGGAGTCCACTACTGCTGCAGGTAATGTTTCCCACCCAAGCTCACATATGTATTTGCTCACATCACTCGGCCCTCAGGCTCGATTTTTCTCACAAAACCCTCATCTTACTTTTCTCTCATCGTACATCTCTCTATTCTTTATTCTCTCATTTTTCATCCCTCCCCAGATATGGTTGATGGACAAATTGCAAGTTGTGGACTCTTGCCCTGCTTACTCAGCTCGCGGCTATTTCTTTCGACAACGCCTAGTCAATGCCCTTGATGAGGCTGGTGGTTTGAATGGATGTGCAATTTGTCAGCAGATCGCATTGCTTGGCGCTGTCCTTGGCTCACCTTCCGGCGATGAGCTACAGCATGTCTCGTAGGTGGGATTCGTCTGATTGGCTTGACTCACTGCGTATTCTATTTCCCATTCCGCATTCTGCGCCAGTTTGGCCATGATCAGACTTGCCCACCAGAGGGTAGAGTATCCAGCTACATTTCCAGTCCGAGGTGCACACCTGGCTCGACAGGCCGCAGCATGGAGAATAGAGAGCTTCTGCCCCCTGCCCCTGTTTTCAGTTGCACTTTGTCTGACGAGTGCTGGGATTGGCTCAACGAAGAAGCACAGGTTGGGCCTAGGTCGGCATCAGAGGCTTCAACTAGCTCTGGTAGGGGGCGCAGGGACACCTGACTTGACTATGCCCCGGATTTATTGCTTTACTAGTACTTTCAAGTTTTCTTCATGAATGTAACAAAAAGCAACTTCAATTGTATGCAAGAGCAAGAGAACTCTGTTTGAAATCAATGAAATTGAAGGTTGTGGTACTGAAAATTCTCCGTTTTGGTCCAAAAATGGTCTTAGTTGTAAAAAGATTAATTTGAACAAAGTCAACTTTTATTAAAACTTTCAAAACTATTTTCGATATGGATCAGAACTGGACACGCCTGAGATCTGTCACTGAGATGCACAACCCCGGATCCTAGCAACTGGAAAGTTGCCCCTAGTTTGAAAGGTACCGCAGCACTTCATTGCAACGGAAAGTTGCCCCTAGTCTGAATAGCACTGTACCGGAGATCACGATAAATGCTGATGAATAGAGATGACTGAGATGATCAAATGGACAAAGTTGATCGGGGAAAAGATTGTGGCTGAACTTCAAGATGAAGCTGCCTACGTATCCCAAAGATGGGAATCAAGCCTTACGTAGTTCAGGCTCAGGTTCGCTCGGGTATTTTCACTCTCCTTTTGCGCTCTAACTTTTGCCAAGGCCGCCCTTTGCGGGTTTTCAACCTTGCGAGCTCAGTTTTTATAATTTCAAATTTTCTGTGCTCTGAATTTTGCCTAGGTCGCCCTTTCGGGTTTTCGGCCTAGCGAGCCTCTCAGGGTAGTATTTCTTCAACTTGTCCATGTTGATCGGTTGGGAAAACTCCAAGCCATCTAGATCCATCAGAACCACAGCTCCACCTGACCAGATTGACTTGATGATGTAGGGACCAGTCCAATTAGGTCTGAACTTGCCCCTTGGGTCGTGGATGGGAGCTCGGTTGTCTTTGAGCACCAAATCTCCTTCCTTCAAATTCCTGGACTTAACCTTCTTGTTGAAAGCCCGGGCAATTCTGCGTTGATAACCTTGGATGTGGTACAGTGCTTTCAACCTTCTTTCATCGAAAGAGCATGAGTTCCTCAAATCTGCTTTGTTGCCAGTCTGCCTCGGCTATTTGACACTCGGCCAATACTCGTAATGACGGAACCTCAATCTCAATAGGTAGAACGGCCTCCATCCCATAAACCAACGAGTACGGAGTCGCCCCAGTAGAAGTTCTGATTGAAGTTCTGTAGCCCCACAGAGCAAACGGCAGCTTATCTGGCCAGTCCCGATAGGTTTCCACCATCTTCTGTAATATGCGCTTGATATTCTTGTTGGCGGCCTCAACTGCTCCATTGGTTTGCGGCCGATAGGTAGATGACTTATGAAAAGCCACATTGTATTTCTCCAACAAATCAATCACCTCCTTCTTGAAGTGGGAACCATTGTCTGAAACGATTTCATTTGGGACTCCGTAGCGACAGATGATGTTGTTTCTGATAAACTTTGCTACATGCGAAGCCTTCAACACCGCGTAAGATTGGGCCTCAACCCACTTTGTAAAGTAATCTATTGCTACCAAGATGAACTCATGCCCATTCGAACCCTTCGGCGTAACTGCTCCAATCACATCAATTCCCCAGACTGAAAACGGCCATGGCGAAGTCATGTTGTACAGCTTTGACGGCGGGATGTTCATGCGATTTGCATGAATCTGACATTTGTGGCATCGCCGGACGAAACTAATACAATCCTCCTCCATGGTGGACCAGTAATAACCCTGTCTGAGAATCTTCCGTGCCAACATTACCCCATTCATTTGCACGTGCACCGCATTCACCCCATGGATGGCTTTCAGACGCTTTGACTCTTCGGCATCAACACACAGTTTATGCATTCCCAGATGACCTCGTTTATACAGTTTACCCCCGCAGATGATGAACTGAATTGCCATTCTTCTGATTGCCCTTTTGTCTTTGGCATTTACCCCTGGCGGGTATGCTTCTTTCTCTAAGAAATTCCAGACGTCGTAGTACCAGGGGTGTTCATCCTGAACTTCATCTATGGCCGCAATCGACTCATAGGCGGGTACAAATTTCTGGTCAATGATGACTGGACGCATTCGGACTCCACGCGGGATGTCTATCATAGAAGATAGAGTTGCTAAAGAATCTGCAAACCTGTTGTTCTCTCTTTGTAGATGAGTAAAACTTAGCTTCTCAAACCGAGGAATCAGCAAATCCAAGGTTTGGTGATACATCATCATCTTTTCCTCTTTCACTTTCCAGTCTCCTTTAGCTTGAGACACAACAAGGTTCGAGTCCCCAATGACGTCCAACCGTCTTGCCCCTAGTTCCAGGCTGCTTCTAAGCCAGCGATACACGCCTCGTATTCTGCTTCGTTGTTCGAGACTTTGAATCGGAGTTTGAAGGCTAGAGGGATACGGGAATCATCGGGTGCTATCAGCAACACTCCGATCCCATACCCATGTTGATTTGACGCTCCGTCAAAGTACATCGTCCAAGCTTCATCGTCGATATGCAGAATTGATTCATCTGGGAATAGGTACTCAACTGCTTCATCCCCCTCAACCGGGTGGTCGGCAAGGAACTCTGCCACTGCTCTCCCTTCACTGACTTGCGCGTCACGTATGTGAGATCAAATTCGGAGAGCAACAGCAACCAACGAGCTAGCCTACCCGTAAGTGCTGGTTTCTCGAAAAGATATTTGATGGGATCGAGACGTGAAACCAGCATTACAGAGTGAGCTAACAGGTAGTGCCGCAGCTTCCTGGTAGCCCATACCAAAGCTAGACAAGCCTTTTCCAACGGTGTATACCGGGTTTCATACTCCAGCATCTTCTTGCTGAGATAGTAGATGGCTCTCTCCACCTTGTCCTCTGATTCTTGCGCGAGCATGCAGCCCATTGTAGTTTCAGTCACTGACAGATACAAAATCAACGGTTTCCCTGGTTCTGGTGGCGACAAAACGGGTGGGCTCTGTAGATATTCTTTAATCTGTTCAAATGCAGCTTGGCATCGGCCGTCCCATTGGAACTTCTTGCCTTTCTTCAGGAGACCAAAGAGTGGTTCACAAGTCAAGGTTAATTTTGAGATAAACCGTCTTATGAATTGCACTTTACCCAGAAAGCCTCGCACCTCCTTTTCAGTCCTTGGTGGTGGCATTTCTAAGATGGCCTTGATTTTGGAAGGATCGACCTCGATGCCTCTTTGTGTAATCAGAAACCCCAGCATTTTTCCCGCTGTAACACCAAATGTACATTTCTGAGGGTTTAGCCGCAACCGGAATTCCCTGATCCTTTGGAAAAACTTGTGCAAGGCGGTGTAGTGGCCCTCTCTTTCCTTGGACTTGACAATCATGTCGTCCACATACACCTCAACCTCTTTGTGGATCATATCATGTAGTATTGTGGTCGCGGCCCGTTGATAAGTAGCTCCAGCATTCTTCAACCCAAACGGCATTACCCGGTAGCAGTATGTCCCCCACGGGGTGGTGAATGCAGTCTTTTCTCTCTGTCTTCTGGTGCCATTACTATCTATCTGATTGTAGCCCGAGAAGCCATCCATGAACGAGAGCAATGCATGCCCTGCTGTGAAATCTACTAACTCATCGATGTGCGGTAGGGGAAAGTCGTCCTTCGGACTAGCTTTGTTCAAATCCCTGAAGTCTACACACACCCGGATCCTGCCATCTTTCTTCGGCACCGGAACGATATTGGCCAACCAAGTTGGATATTCTGATACCAGCAGGAAGCCTGCGTCAATTTGCTTGGTGACCTCTTCTTTAATCTTGAGAGCCCAGTCCGGGCGGATCCTTCTGAGTTTCTGCTTGACAGGTCGGGCCTCGGGATCAAGGGGGATCCGATGCTGTACAATCTCAGGATCGATTCCAGGCATGTCTTCGTAGGACCACGCGAAAACATCTTTGAAATCTTTTAATAAAGCGACTAAGCGCTCGCGTTCCTCAGAAGACAACGTGGACCCGATCTGGACCAGCCGCGGGTTCTCCTCAGTACCATGTTCACGGAAATGATTTCGTCCGTTAAGGGCTTAACAAATCTCTCTTGCTCATGCTCAATTAAACGTTGTAAAACCGGAGGAACTTCGTCCTCGTCGTTTTGATCAAAATTTTGAAAGTCTGAATCAATGCAATAAATTAGGGGCACAGAAAAGTAATCGGAAACCACAGATAGTTCATTCTCATTAAGTTCATCCAAATCGTCCAATTCTTCTGTTACAACAGACTCAAAAGAAAAGGAAAAAGACGACCTGGACAGGACTGTGGCATCCGGGTTAACACCCCCAGGAGTACCAGACTCAGACTCAGTCGAGCTGGAACCTGATTCCGACTCACAAGACTCGGTGGAATCAGACTCCGGCTCACTACCTGACCCGGAACTGCTGGATAGAAATCCCTCCTCGTACTGCCAAGTGAGAGAGGGTGCGATTGATGATGCATCCAAGATAGCTGCTGGTCGGCTCACAGCCGTTTCATTCCCAATCATGGAGACCACGGAGTTATCCCCCAAGCACTCTTGGTCGATCGGAGGATCAGAGAGGAGACATGCCAGTGCTACCCCCATTTCAAATTCTGTGACCTCCGGATCCCCTGCTTTATTCTGCTCAAGCCTCAGTTGTTGGGTCTGTCTGCTCTGTGGCAACGTCATCCCCGATAGTTGCAAGTCGAAGAAGATTTCAAAGCCTGGTACGCGCTTCCTCTCCGCGTTTATCCAAGGCTCTGGGAAGCCGCAAAATGGAAAATCTTCCCCTCCCGGACAAAGCGTCCGTTCAGGGTACCCCAAATGGCCTGTGCATTAAGTCAACGGCTTCCCCAGCCTGCTTGCGCCCTGGCTCTGGCCGGCCATTTCCTTTCCTTTCCTCATCCAGTCTCTTTGTTGGGCAGATAACCCAGTCCAAAGGTANGGCCTCTACTAACCATGATATCTGTTTTTGAAAACATTGTGAGTTCTTATTCCGATTATTAGCCTAGGTTACTATGTGATGTCGCAGCAAACAAGTATAGACTGGGCCGTCTGAATTGGAACAAAACATTTCATGTTTGTTTGTTTTTGAAAATGTGTGAAGGTGCTACCCGCAGGTAGGCCTAAAATGCGGATTTGCCACCCCTCGGGTGGGCTTAGAAAACATGATTTTGCCCACATCTAGTGGGCTTAAAACAAAAGGTTAATGAATTGCTCCAATTCAGATAACTCAACCTCCACCCACAGGCATTCAAGGCAGATATATCACATAAGCACATAGCCTCATGGTAAGCATGCTATCATGGCAACACTCTCACACGCATGCAAGATGCTAAAGCATAAAACTTACCTAGTACTCCAAGCCAAACCAGAACCGATTAGAAATCATGCATGGATCCTAAGTATACAGAATGCCTAATGCAACACATGCAAAATCAACTATAGCAGGCTCGGCTATTCTAAGATGGCATGTGAAATGCTACAACTATCACGTATTCAATTTGGAATTGAAATACAGATGCAGTTTGTATGATGCGCCGAGCCCGGTGCGTGCAAAACAGATGAATGATGCAAAACATGCTGTCATACTGTATGCTAATTGAAATATGCCCTATATCTAACCATCGTAAGCGGGTAAATAAAAGGGAAAAGACGTGGGGTTGGAAGACATACATCACACTCACCCCCACTTATTACAGTTATGCCCCGCGCTAGAGAGGGTCCGAATAAATAATAATACAGTCCGAAATAAAAGAATATTACAGATTTTCTAAGTAATTAGCAATTAAACTAAGAAAGCTGTAAATCGGTTTGCAAGCCGGGGGCTGCCTCGCTTCTGATGAATGATGTAATGCTGGACGCCTTGCGCGGAAATCCACTGGGATGCCGATTTAGCCTCTGTTCGCAGTGCTTCTTGAAATGCGTGCCCGACTCTGAAAAGTTGCTGATCCTCTATTTTGCTGCAACAGAGAGCAGGAAAGGGCATAGCAATGTATTTCACAAAATATATGCATGCCTCGATCCTCGTGCCACC
This sequence comes from Camellia japonica, assembly GCA_030407325.1. Lineage (NCBI taxonomy): Eukaryota > Viridiplantae > Streptophyta > Magnoliopsida > Ericales > Theaceae > Camellia > Camellia japonica. The sequence goes on from JAPPVO010000036.1 coordinate 65,633,006, forward strand.
AATCACGCATACCGATGCATGATGGCCGAGGAATCGGATTGCACAACTCACTATAGATGAATGCATGAATGCTACAATGAAAACCTAACTCCATCATGGGTTATCCGGAGTGTCGGTGACTGGGAATTGAGACCCGTTTCGTCACTCGGAGTACGAAACGTACCTCGTTTCCCGTGCCCGGGCTAACTCCTATCCCGAACACGATGCAATATGCATGATATGCATGAAATGCAACCAATATACAGTTCTAGTAATGCGCAATGCTGATGAAAATGAGATGTCTCGAAAATGCGTGCACACAGGCACGCAAACCGAGAAAATACATGAATGCAATCTAAGATACGACCTGGTATGCACTATGCTGTGAACATGAGATGATAAATGAGACGCCTCGAAAAGCGTGCACGCGGCACGCAAACCGAAGCGATGATGTGAAATGCAAATCGGATAAAACCGAAGTGCCTCGAAATGCGTGCCCACGGGCACGCAAACCGAGGCGATGATGAAATGGAATGAAATGCATACGGAATGCCACGATGGGCTTATAAACCAACTGGGAGAGCCTCAGCCTCACTCACATAGGAGGCCGTCAGATAAGAATGAAGAGCCTCGAAATGCGTGCCCACGGCACGTAACCGAGACAATGATAAAATGAGATGGAAATGCAATTGGGCTTATACTAACTGACATGAGTGGACCTCAGCCACACTCACATCAGATGCCGTCGGATAAAACAAAGGTGCCTCGAAGAGCGTGCCCACGGGCACGCAAACCGAGGCGTGGCCCGAAGGCATAAATAGCACGGGAAATGACATGCAAGCATGCAAACCAAATTTCGGCAACCTAAATGAAAGGGGAAAACAGTCCCGAAATGACAACCGATGCATGAAATCATCCCGAAATGCGATTCTAAGTACCCGAAATGGCCTACGGCTATGCTAAACATGCAAAATTGATACATGACAGCAAAAACAGTAGCAAGGCACCCCCAATATGGGCATTTTTTTAGTACAAAGCAAGGCTAAAAGCAACCACAAGCATGGCAAAAATAGCTTGCAAAAACGGGAAAAAGAGAGGAATTACAAAGAAAGTAGTATATACAATGCTCAAACCAGAAAAAACAGTTCTAACTAAAATTGAATAGGGCCAAAAACATGCATATTTACAGTAGATGAGATCCTCTAATTCAGTGTGTAGATATGCCAAATGGCATGCAAAAATGAGCCAATAAGGGGCTACAACATGAGGTACCATAGGCAAGCATCAAACAACTTTAAACCCTTAACAGAAGATGAAGAATAGACAATTCTAAGACACTTTCTAAGCCTGATGAAGACTCAAATCAGTGGCTAAGCAAGCCTAAACAAATATACAATTTTACGGTAAATTGAAGGATTACAAAAACAAGTACCAAAACCAGTCATCAAATGGCCTAAGACCCTTAACAAAGAATGAATAATGGACCAAATAAGGCACTCTCTAAGCCTGATTAAGGCTGAAATCCGAAGCATGGTGAGCTTAAAAATGCATGCAAAATGAGAGTGGAACAAGAATTCAAAGCAAGTGATATTAGAACAAGAAAACCAGGTTGAGCCTTCTTAAATGTTGAAGAGGGGCTCAAAATAAGCACAATCACAGTATGTTGCATGCTCCAATTCAGATCACAAATAGGTCAAAACAATCATGCAATTTTACGGTAAAATGGAAGCATTTCAAAGGAAGTGCATGACAGAGAAGCCAAACATGGTTGAGCCCTTCTTCAATGTTGAAGAGGGGCTCAACATAAGCCCACTAACAGTTTACATCAGTCTCGAAATCAGATCACTCATAAGGAAAATAAAGCATGCAAATTAATGGCCTAAAGAGTGATATTGAAGGAAGTGTATGAAGGAGACACAAACAGGGTTGAGCCCTTCTACAAAGTTGTAGAGGGGCTCAAAATAAACCCAAAACCAGTAGGAGTCGAGCCCAAAACAAAAGGAAATAGGGTAAAGAAATGGCTCAAGAAAATGCAAGAAAAGGGACTTAGAACTTACCCTTGAAGACAAGTCTTTTTGCCTCTCTTGCCTTGATGAAAGTTGCTTCTAAGCCTCTGAAAAAGCCTTCTTTGTTGCTGGAATGGAGCTGTTGATGATGGTGCTTGAGTTGATGAAGAATTAGCCTAGGAACTCAAAGGTTTTTCAAGGTTTTGGCTATGGAAATGGAGGCTATGGAAGAGAGGCTCTTGAGAGAAAATGGTCCAACCTCAACCAAGGAGGAGGCTATGCCTTCAAATAGGGAAGAAAAGGTGTAAAAAGGGGAGGGAATTGCATCCAAGCATTCCCTCCCAAAATATCCCTCGGATGGGGGAGATATTTCAAGAAAATATCCGGACAGCTGTAAAGTGGAAAGCAGAAAGCTGGCCGGCCAGGTAAATTTCTGGGAGGTGGCCGGCCGGCCACCCCACCTGGTCGGCCAGCCACTCACCCTGGCCGGCCGGCCATGCCCAAAAATGAAGATGAAAATTGCTGGCCGACCACCATGCAAAGGTGTCCTCCCATGTGTGTAGAATAAGGCCCCAAGGTCGGAATCTGGCAACACTGAAGCAGAAGCCACAACATAGGAACTTGAAGGAGAGGCTCAAAAATGAAATCAAGAATTGCTGGCCGACCACCAACTTTTAGGGTCCTCCCAGATGTGTAGAACAAGGTTCCAAGGTCGGAAATTGGCAACACTGAAGCAGGAGCCACAACATAGAGCTTGAAGGAGGGGCTCAAAAATGAAACTCACCATTGCTGGCCGACCATCACTTCTTAGGGTCCTCCCATGTGCCCTCATCACAATATGTAGCTTTGGTTGGAAGAAGATGGGCCTAGGGTGTTCAACATTGGCCCGGAAGTGAGCAAAACGGGCGCCGGAGGAGCGAACTGGTTATCTGGGATAATTGCTGGCCTCCTACCCTCCAGTGATCTTTCTAATGCTGAAACAGAGGTACCTGCCAAATTGAACAAAAACAAATGAGAATGAACGCTCGGGGCCCAAACCGCGCAGTTCGGGGTCCCGAAATGGGCTGTAGGCACCGGAAGTGGTGTTCAGTAGTGAAGTGGGTATCTGAGACCCCAGGGTTTCTCGGTATGACAAAACAGAGGTACCTGCCAAAAACCGGAGAAATCCGATGCGAAATGAATGCTCGGGGGCCAAACCGCGAGGTTCGGGGCCCGAAAACCGGCTATAAGCACCGAAAGTGGCATACGGCCACGAAGTGGGCATCGGGGGCCCCAGTGTTCCTCAAAATGATAAAACAGAGGTATTAGCCAAGAACCGGAGAAATCGTGAGATGGTTGGGCGGTCCCGACCGAGGCACACGGCCTGACGGCCCCGAAAACCGGGAACCGGGCTCCGAAATGGGCAAAATGACCTACGGCCACGAAAAGTAGCTCACGGCCACCGGGAGATAGTCTACAGGACCACTCCCTTCCCTCAGGAAAGAAAACAGAGAAAACCGAGCCTGGTTCGCAAACCGAGACAAGGCACAGAAGAGGATTCGGAAGTTCGGAGGCAGGGGCGCGCGGCCGCGACTCTGGGACTTCTGAACGAGCACAGTATGCAACATCACCGAGCGCTCAACCGGTGACGTCTGAGTCTTAAGGTCGGTCAAAAATGGGGTTCTACATACAGCATGGCAATGCATTTTCGAAGCAATGTTTGCACCACCACCCTCCTTATCATGTTCATGACTCAAAGGTGGATGGTGCTCGATTCTCGGACCACCAATCACGCATTTCAATGCGTGATGGCCCAAGAAGCTAAGTTGTGCATTTTAATGTCAAATGTAATGCACACAAACACATAAGAGCCCAACCTCTATCATGCTCAATCAAGAGGCAAGGCATGCATGCAACCTAAGCATGTGAGCTAAGCATGCAACATGAGCATGGAGGCAAGTATGCAAACATGCAATATGTACTAGGCACACAACCTAAGCTAACAAACATGAAAGGCATGGAATAAGGCAACAACCTTTGAGCAACATGTTAAACATGGATTCAAACTAATTTGGGCAGCTCTATACTAGACCCAAAATAGTGGCTAAATGTCATGGAAATGAGGGCCAAAACGCATACAAGCATGCATGCACAAGGCCTAAATATAGAGCATAGGCCATCAACTCTTCAAAGCATGAAAGGGATGGTAAATGCAAGTATGCAAGCATGGAACATGGACTGAAATACGGTTTCCAATGATGCCAAATCATGAGAATAAGCCAACTAAAGCATGCTAGTGACCCACATACTCAAGGCCAGTAAGCTAGAATACCAAATAAGTCATACAAAGCATGGCAAGGATGGCCTAAACAACCAAAAATAGACCTTAAACATGTTAAAAAACATGACCAAAACTTCACAAAGCTAAGCCAAAATATGCAAGCATGGTGGTCCAAATGCTAGATACATGTTAAGCAATTTCATGGCATTACAAGACAGTATGCAAAGCAAGCATGGTGTGTCTAAACCAAGTAAAAACAGAGGTAATACATGGCAAAATACTACCAAATAACACTTAAGACATGGCCAACATGCACTTAAAAATGGTGCTCACACATGAGGCTAAAATGGCACTTTTTGAAGACAACAAGGAGAGGGGGGTGGCCCTCTCCTTCTTAGGACCTTAAACCACCATCCTCACCACTGAAATCCCTCAAGATTTCAGTGGTGAGGAGCCCAAACAAGGTGGTCCGAAGTTCACCAAAAAAGCAGCACAAAATGGGCCAAACAAGGCCTAAGAGGGGATAAACGACCCCAAACATGAAAGTGTCCTTAATGATATCTTAAACACAAAAAAACAGAACTTTTTTATGTTATACACAAAGCTCAAAACAGCAAGAATATAGGCTAAAAGCTGGTGCAAAAACGGAGAATAAAAGAGGATTAAAGGCTCACCCTTGTAGACCAACGAACAGCAGCTTCTTGGATCAAAAACCAGTCCCTTAACCTCTGAAAATGGCCCCCAAGCTCCTTAGGTGATGATGGAGGTGTTTAGGATAGGAGTTGTGGTGCAAAGGGCCAGAATCACTCACTTTGGAGCACTCTAACACATACAAATGTAGAGAGAGATATAGAAGAGAGTGATATATATTTTATATATATCAGATTTTCTAACCCTTGAAAATGGTGGAGAGGCTCTCTATATATAGAGCAAGACAGGTGCTAAGCTTCTTAGAGAAGCTAACACAAAAAAGGGTCAAAGGGGCAAGCTTCCAAGGGAAGCTAAGCAAAGGGTCAAGCTTCTCTTAGAAGCTTGGAGCAAAAGGACCAAGAAGGCCAAGCTTCTTGGAGAAGCTAGACAAAAGAGCCAAGCTTCTTGGAGAAGCTAGGCAAAAGGTTTAAGAGGTGTAAGCTTCTCTTGGAAGCTTAGAAGGGTTCAAGCTTCTTGGAGAAGCTAGGCAAAGGTGCAAAGGTTGAAGCTTCTAGGAGAAGCTAAACCAAGGTGCAAAAGGTTCAAGCTTCTTGGAGAAGCTAAACCAAGGGTTCAAAAGGTTCAAGCTTCCTCAAGAAGCTAAAGACCAAGGGTTCAAAAGGTTCAAGCTTCCTCAAGAAGCTAAAACCAAGGGTTCAAAAGGTTCAAGCTTCTTGGAGAAGCTAAACCAAGAGTTCAAAAGGTTCAAGCTTCCTCAAGAAGCTAGAACCAAGGGTTCAAAAGGGCCAAGCTTCCTCAAGAAGCTAAAACAAGGGGTTCAAAAGGTTCAAACTCCCCTCAAGAAGAGGTCTCTCGGCAGAAAAAGAGTCAATCGGCCAAATAAAGATGGCCGACCGACCAATAGAGTGCCGACCGGCCAAATATATGGCCGATGGCAACAAAACACTGGCCGGTGGCCTCTAGCCATGGCCGGTGATGTGTGGGATGTCTCACAAGCCATTCCCAGCCCCTCAAAAGCAAAACACAAGTGTTTGGTGCAAAACCAAACACAAAACAGTCGAGTCGGGAGATCCTGAGGCAAGGCGCGTAGCCGAGACCTCCGGGAACTCGAGACAAACACAAACATGGATGATCACCGGCTGTTCAAACGGTGACATCCAAGTCTTGAGGACAGTCAAAAATGGGGTGTCTACACACGCATGCCAATGCAAATGAGACACGCATGCCAATGCAAATGAGACACGCATGCCAATGGAAATGTGACACGCATGCCAACGGAAATGTGACACGCATGCCAATGCAAATGAGACACGCATGCCGATGAAGATGGGGCACACATGCTAATGCAAATGGGGCACACGTGCCAATGAAAAGTGAGGAGGCACACGTGCCTATGCAAATGGGGCACACGTGCCAATGCAAAATGAGGCACACGTGCCAATGCAAAATGAGGAGGCACACGTGCCAATGGGAAATGAGGAGGCACACGTGCCAATGGGAATGCGGCACACGTGCCAATGAAGATGAGGCACACGTGCCAATGGGAAATGAGGCACACGTACCTATGGAGATGAGGCACACGTGCCAATGGGAATGCGGCACACGTGCCAATGAGAATGAGGCACACGTGCCAATGAGAATGAGGCACACGTGCCAATGAAAATGAGGCACACGTGCCGATGCAAATGAGGCACACGTGCCACCTGAAAATGAGGCACACGTGCCGATGCGAATGAGGCACACGTGCCGATGCAAATGAGGCACACGTGCCAATGCAAATGACGAGCGAGACAACGCAAGTCACAAGGGATGCAAAAACGATGCCAATGAGACACGCATGCCTCAAGGGAATGTAAAAAAAAGACGCAAGCGAGGTACGCGTGCCTCACGAGGATATAAAATGATGCAAGTGAGGTACGCATGCCTCACGGAGATGTAAAATGATTCAAGTGAGGTACGCATGCCTCACGGAGATGTAAAATGATGCAAGTGAGGTACGCATGCCTCACGGAGATGTAAAAATGATGCAAGTGAGGTACGCATGCCTCACGGAGATGTAAAATGAAGCCAATGAGGTACGCGTGCCTCAAAGGATGCAAAATGAAGCCAATGAGGTACGCGTGCCTCAAAGGATGCAAAATGAAGCCAATGAGGTATGCATGCCTCAAAGGATGCAAAATGCTGCCAATGAGGTACGCGTGCCTCAAAGGATGCAAAATGTTGCCAATGAGGTACGCGTGCCTCAAAGGATGCAAAATGCTGCCAATGACGTACGCGTGCCTCAAAGGATGCAAAATGAAGCCAATGAGGTACGCGTGCCTCAAAGGATGCAAAATGAAGCCAATGAGGTACGCGTGCCTCAAAGGATGCAAAATGCTGCCAATGAGGTACGCGTGCCTCAAAGGATGCAAAATGAAGCCAATGAGGTACGCGTGCCTCAAAGGATGCAAAATGAAGCCAATGAGGTACGCGTGCCTCAAAGGATGCAAAATGCTACCAATGAGGTACACGTGCCTCAAAGGATGCAAAATGCTGCCAATGAGGTACGCGTGCCTCAAAGGATGCAAAATGCTGCCAATGAGGTACGCGTGCCTCAAAGGATGCAAAATGAAGCCAATGAGGTACGCGTGCCTCAAAGGATGCAAAATGAAGCCAATGAGGTACGCGTGCCTCAAAGGATGCAAAATGCTGCCAATGAGGTATGTGTGCCTCAAAGGATGCAAAATGAAGCCAATGAGGTACGCGTGCCTCAAAGGATGCAAAATGCTGCCAATGAGGTACGCGTGCCTCAAAGGATGCAAAATGATGCAAGTGAGGTACGCATGCCTCACGGAGATGTAAAACAATGCAAGTGTGACACGCATGCCACACGAAATGTAAAACAATGCAAGTGTGACACGCGTGCCACACGAAATGTAAAACAATGCAAGTGAACTCGAGTGCGCGACAATGCACACATTTTTTCTTTTTGAAATGCATGAAAATGCAAAACAAGGAGATGCACGACAACACGAATGATGTGCTAGGCAACGACAACACGAATGATGTGCGAGGCGACGTATGTATTGAGGTGCATGACAATGCATGACAACGCTTGTAATAACATGCATGACAATGCGTGAAGGATGTGCATGACGGCGCGACGCGACGCACCAGACAACATGATGAATGCATGCAACGCGCGCGGGGCAACTTTTGAGTCTTGTAAGAGGCAAAAGGATACAAAAGGATAAAATCATTGCATGAATTTGAGTGCTACGCACAGAAGACACGGTCCGAGGTCAAAACAGAAGCCGGTTGAGCGTCGGAGATGCACTTTTCTTGCACTTTCTTGAGCTATGAAGACCAAAAACTACTCATATTGCCTAAATAAGGCTGTGGGAACACCACCGGCCGGGAGGGGAAGCCACCGGCTGTCCACCGGCTACAAAATAATTTCATCGGCACAAAATGTTGCCGACCGGCAAAAAGTTCCTGGATCAGGGCAGATTCGACATTTCACCGTGGGTGTTTTAAAATAGGGTTCCAAACCCTATTCTATTCATTTCCCTCTAGCCGAAAATCATACTCTCTCTTTCTAGAGCCTTTTTCCTTCCTCGATCCCTCGTTTTCTTCGCGTTTTACGCCTGTTTCGTCGTCGGATTCGCGATTTCCTTCGCGTTTCGGACATTTTCAACCGAACAAATCTTTGTTTCGGTGCCTCTTTTGCCATTTCCACCTTCTTGGGGTTTGTTCCCCTCACTTTCCTCTCCATTTCCGTGCCTTTTCACATCCCGACCTTTCCGGCCATTTTCCACCCTCCCGGGAGTTGATTTTTCGGTTGACTCTTTGCATTCCGACCCGATTTTCATTCTTCGACCATTTTTCATCACTCTTGACATGGCCGACGACATTCCGCGCGGTGGGACCCCCTCGGATCACGAGATGGATCCCGGGGTTGAGCTCCTACCTTTGAGCGAGCGTCCGTTCGACCCGGCGACCTACCGGCCGGCGATTCATGTTCTGCCACCCGACGGACTGCGCCAGTTCAGGAGTTTCGACATGGCGTTGGATCCCGAGCTCCTGCTACGTGAGCTTGCCTCTCACCTGTCCTTCGGCACTTCCGAGGTAACATTTTTTTTCTCTGCTTTATTTTCTGCAATGTAGAACCCTTTAATTGTCAACTGCCATAGCTGATTACATTCTTTAACTGCTTAGTTCCAATACACCGATACTCTGTATATTGTAGTTGATTGCAAATGCACTTGCAACTGATTATCCATTTAAGACTCACACGTGCACACACACTGCACTAGCCTTGAACCACTCAACACACGGCACACACCGTATTCCACTGCAAACACCGGCACCCGATACCTGTTTGAATCTGAAAATATGCACGCATGCCACATTTGCACTGAACCACTCAAACACGCTGACGCATCACACGTTGTAGTTCACTGTAAGCATACCGGCACCCGGTATCTGTTTGAATCTGATAAACTTGCACGCATGCCACATTCGCACTGATTTTGTTTCTTCAAAACTATACATTTTATATTGCTTCGCAACTACTTGTTTGAAAACAGGGAGATTCCCATACCATCCGCGGGTATGGGAACACTGTCGCTCGTGTGTGGTACGCCGAGCTTCCCGACGCAGTTCGCCATATTGTGGACCAGGCCAGCTTTGGCGCATTCTGCAGAGGACTCTCCAGGCTCACTACATGCAGACCTCTCCTCGCCGCTCTGGTGGAGAGGTGGTGGGACACCACCGATTCATTCCATTTCTCCGCAGCAGGGGACATGACGATGACCCCTTATGATTTCTCGATGCTCACAGGCATCGGGGTAGGGGGTGATCCGATCCCCTTTGACATTGATATGGACGAGTGGACCGCGGCTCAGGTCTACTTGCTTGGCGCAGCACCGTCCCTTGCGCGTCCCGGCTTCGTCGGATACTCCTGGTTTGAGGTGCAGTTCAGGGTCCAGCCCCTCCTTGTCGATGCAGCCCCGATGACTCAGGAGGCCGTGGAGAGATACGCGCGCGGCTTCCTCATGTTGCTGTTTGGGACGACCATTTTCGCCGACCGGGCGAACACAGTGCCTTTCTGCCTGCTCAGCGCACTGGTGGATGTCAGGGACCTCTTACATTATGACTGGGGCGGCGCCGCTCTGGCCACTCTCTATGGATATATGAGCTCAGCTTCCCGCGGCAGCGGACAGTTGCTTGGGGGCTACTGGCGTGTTTGGGAGGTACATTTCTTTTTCTGCCTTTCATTTCTGTTCTATATTTTCTGTACTCTGTACACTGCACACACTGTAGTCTGCTTTATGCTTGCTGTATACTGTACACACGGCACACACATACTCTGCTTTACACTGACTGTACACTGCTCACACTGTACACTCTGCACAATACACTGCACAACACATGGCTCTACTATTTCTGCTTTTACTCTATATTCTGCTTTATCTGATAAATGCACTGGTATTTATCTTGCAGTTGTGGGTTTATGCCTACTTTCCTAGGCTTGCTCCCGTACCGGAGACGGAGACTCCTCTGGTCGTCCCTTTTTCGCGTCGCTTCGACGGGAGATGCACCCGGAGGCCGCGAGAGACATTTAGCTTCTTCCGCCGCTTCTTCGACACCATCACCCCCGCAGAGGTATGTTTTACTTGCAGTTCATTTAAGCTTCGCCTTTCCACTGCATATTTCAATAACAGTAGATAACAAACTGTATTGCATTTTCAGATCACCTGGCAGCCTTGGGCTCCTTTGCCAACCGTGGTGCGGGATCGGTTTGCCGGTGCCGGTGAGACCTCGCGTTTTCGGATTCTGCTGGAGGGCCCGGTCTGCCGGGCTTGGTACCTGGGCGAGCGTTTCCTACGCCAGACCCTGGGTTTACCGGAGCAGATAGTCCCGGTGCACCCTCCTGAACATATGAGGGATACCGAGAGATTCACCACCGAGCAGATGGCGGACTACACTATTGGCTGGGAGGCAGACGACTTCAGAGGCGAGGGCGATTACTTGGAGTACGTCCGGACCTTCATCATGCGACCTCTGAGTGGCAGCCACCGAGTAGAGAGAGAGAGACCAGCGGCGCCAGCGGCTGGAGTGGGAGCGTCGAGGAGAGCCCGAGTCCGTGGCAGGGGTGGAGTTCAGCGAGGGCGGGGGACCGGTTGGCCTGCTCTGCCTGCTTCGCTGACTTTCAGAGGGCAGGGTGGGGCGACCTACCAGATCCCCTTTGCTCCTCCGCCGGCTGATCATGAGTTTGTCGGTGTCCCCAATTTGCCCCCGGTATGTATTACTGCGTTCTTGTACAGTTATTTCATTTCAATTTATTTGATGTTCCACAGAATACTGATGCATCTGATACTTTTGCAGGCTTCTTCTGAGTACACCCAGCAGTCATTGGAGATGAATGCCTTCATGATGGGGATGCTACAGCGGACGTTCGACCTCCTAGCCCTTTACAGCATTCCGGTATGTTCTTTCTGACCACAGCCTCAAACCATACACAAACTACTTTACATAATCTGATGCACAACACAACATCTGATAAACTGCTCACGGCATCTGATACACTGTACTCACACACTGCATCCTGCACTGATTCACTGTTCACAGCATACATACACTGTACTCATACACTGCATTCTGCATTGATAAACTGCTCACAGCATCCATACATTGTACTCATACATTGCATTCTATACTGATTCACTGCTTACGGCATCCACACACTGTACTCATACATTGCATTCTATACTGATTCACTGCTCACGGCATCCACACACTGTACTCATACACTGCATTCTATACTGATTCACTGCTCACGGCATCCACACACTGTACTCATACACTGCATTCTATACTGATTCACTGCTCACGGCATCCACACACTGTACTCATACACTGTATTCTATACTGATAAACTGCTCACAGTATTCTGATGCATTTGCCTTTCATGCTTTTTCAGCCTCCCTTCCAAATTCCTCCGGTGGGTGGCGCTCCGACTGGACCTCCCCTTTCTACCCGGGATGGCAGAGTATATCCTCGCACCAGAGGGGGGCGCGCTCATGTCGGGAGCAGCTCGCGGGCTCCAGCTCCAGATGACGAGTCTGAGGCAGAGACAGAGGCGGAGGCGGAGTCGTCGGAGGAGGAGACCGGGGACAGCTCGGGCTCAGGCTCAGACGACGATGCTCCTGGTGATGCTCCTGGTGATGATGCTCCTGGACCTTCGTCCAGGAAGAGGACTAGGACAGACTGACAGCCTCGGAGTCATTTTTGACATTTGATACAGATTTTTACTGTTTTTCTTCTTTTTTGCATTTTCCCCTTTTGTTAGTGGTTAGGATACTTTGTACTGCTGCAGGCAGATTTTGTTTCCAAAACTTATGTACTTGAAAAGATTATGAAATGAAACAAACCTTTTGTCAAAAAGAGTGTTATATCTGCACATTTCATACCTTGCACTACATTGTACCATATTGCACAATGTAAATGATATTGATCTGTTGTCTGAAAATTGAGCACTTGCACTGTAATAATCAGATAACCAACCAACCAATAGGAAACAATTCATACAAATCACTGTTTAAACTAAATACACAGCCCATACTCTACTGGGGATTGATCTGCATACAGCCCATAATACAGCACTCGGTTCATTCTGCACACAGCAAACCCTAAACAAATAAACCAATCTGATCAAGACGAGCCACAAAGACTGAAACAGTTGGAGTTGAAACATACTTGGACGTCCCAAATTTCCCTTTCTTCTCTTGATTCGCATGAATGTAGAGAATGGCACAGCATTCTGAGCACAAACGATTTTTTGAAATAAAGAAGGGTTTTCAACCGGGGTATCGAGCCTACCACAGAACACAGCGGAGGGACTCAAACAAAGAAACAAAAGGCACACGACCTGAACACAACGAGACACACTCGGAAAAGACTCAAAGCCAAAATCGAGACCGACAAATCAAACGACACAACACACGGACATGTTTACAAAAAGACCTCAAATCTTGAGGAGCCAATTCCGCCAGGTATTATTTCCCACCCTTTCTGATTTGTGATACTCACATCACTCGGCCCTCAGGCTCGGTTTTTCTCTCAAAACCCTCTTGCTCACTTCTCTCTCTGCTTACACCTCTCTATTCTTTAATCTCTCATTTTTCATCCCTCCCCGGGTATGGTTGATGGGTAAACGAGAGGTTGTGGGCTCATGCCCGATACAGCTAGTTTGCAGCCACTTCTTCTGGTAGATAGGGTGCCTTTCTGGCGAGTATGTTGATGGGGGAAAGGCAGAAGACCTGACTCAATTGTGCCCCTAGTTCGTCACTTTAACCATTCTTTGTTTTCTAAAACAGTTTTGATCAAAATGAGAGTTGGATTAACATACTTGTTCGATTTTTGATTTGAAAATCACACAAGTCAGGCTGTGAGCACTGAAAATTCTCCTTTTCGGATCCAAGAAAAATGGTCCGGTTTTGGAAAATGAAATAGTTTTCGAGAAAATAATCAACTTCAGTAAAAATTTTCAAAAACTATTTTTGCAAACAATCAACGCTCAACAAGCGCGGAACTTACCCTCGAGATATGCAACCTCGGATCGGAGGCAGTGGAAAATTGCCCCTTGCTTGAAGGGGGGCATGGCAACGGAAAGTTGCCCCTGGTTTGGATAGTAACTCAGGGCAACTTATGGCAATGCATGGCAACGAAAAGTTGCCCCTTGTTTGGACGATGCCGCGGCATGCTGTAAGCCAGTCCTCGTTGATGACGATCGGACCCTCGGACGTGGAGGAGGCGAAGACGGTTTGAATCAATATATGGACACAGTCACCTGGAAGGTGTTGGTGGTTGGATTTCAAGAGGAAGTTGATCACGTAGTTCCAGGTTGCTGCAATCGAGACATCGGATTCGGAGGAGGCACAAGTGACCAAAACCATGACATGGACTGAGACGCTATGGAAGCGTTGGGGGCTGGACTTCAAGACGAAGTTGCCTACGTATCCCAAACATGGGAATCAAGCCTTACGTAGTTCCGGTTAGGGTACACTCGGGTATTTTAACCTTCACTGTTTAGGCTCTAACTTTTGCCAAGGTGCCCAATGCGGGTTTTCGACCTTGCGAGCTATGTTTTTCTTTTTCTTTTCTTTTCTTTTGCATTTTCATTTTTTATTTCTTTTGCTATTTTTTTGTTCTTTTTCCTCTTTTTTGCTTCTTTTTTTCTCTTTTTTATTTCTTTTTTCTTTGCTCTAACTTTTGCCTGGGTCGCCCTTCCGGGTTTTCGGCCCAGCGAGCCTCTCAAAGGGTAAAAGTGTAGCAAGCCCATGCCAAATGGTTTGAGATTAAAGCCTCTCTGTGTCCAAGAGAATGACTGTTATGTTGATTTGCAGAGAAGTCCATCACGGTTGCTTCACGAGCCTTGCCGGGTGGGATCTGATCTCCTTGATCTGACTTTGATGCCTCTTGCTCGAGGGCTGCCTCAAAATGGGCCACACAGGCGTTTCATGGCACTGTTGAACGTTTTGAACGGATTCCAGTTTGCGACAGATAAATTGAATCTTGAGGCTGAGAGCGATCCTGGGCTGCACAAACTCAAGAGCAATTCCACACAAGTCTTCACAGGACCGCGCAAAACATTTTGTTTTTGAAAGTTTTTAAGAAAGCGACAAATCGCTCGCGCTGAAGATAGTGTGGAACCAGTCTGGATCAAACCAGGGTCCTTCTCAGTACTCACGCTGACAGGCATGATTTCATTCATAAAAAGGCTTAGTATGTTTATCTTTCTCTCAAAAAAGATCAAAGTTTTGCAAAACCCCGAGGAATTCCTTCCTCTTTGTTTTCATCACCGCAGTGTTCGAAAAGGGTTTTTATGAAAAGCTTAGGTCATTACAACGATGTTTAAGGCACAAGAGAGTAGGTGGTATGTACTGTTGTTCCATTCACATCCTCTGGCACGGCTGACTCAAATAGCAACAAGTACGGAACGTGATAGCCACGGCTGTTTCATTCAAATTTGCTGGTATAGCTGGCTCCTCGGCAGCAACAGACTCAAAAAGCAAAAACAAAAGGATAATGGCAAAACGGTGTTCGAGGCAATAACCCCGGAATCACCTGACATTCTATACAACGGGGACTGGCTCGTTACAACAAGACAGACCCGTAAGCAAAAAGGACTGACTCAAGACAATGAGACAGACTCAAAAAACAAAGACCGACTCGACACTCAAGCCAGAATTTACAAAACTAGTGACCGCAGATGCTCAAAAATGCGTGCCAGACGCCACATCAAAAAATGCCAAGTGCCGCCCGCAGGTGGTTCACTTCCTGATTACATGCTTGCACTATCGGTATCCTCAAAATCCAAGAACTCTATAGTGACTGACTTGGCCGAGGTAGGCGGGAGGATAACCTCGTTGTCAATCAAATCCTGCACCTCATGACGGAGGCGGAAGCAATTGTCAGTAGGGTGGCCTGTCTGCTGGTGGTACGCACAGTACTGAGCAGGGTCATACGTAGCAGGGAGATTCTTCGGGAGGGGTCGGGGCTCAAGAGGTGTAAGATGCCCCTTTTTGGCCAAAATCAAAAGTGCCCTAGATAAAGGCATGTAGAGAGGATGGAAGACTCGGCTCCCTCGAGGCAGGTACTTTGGAGCCTGAGCACTCTTGCTAGATGCACTAGCGAACGGATCGGCGGGTGCGGCCTTCATTTTCTGATCTTTCCCGGGTACAGGGTTGGGAGCGGGAAGAACTGTTTTGGCATGACGGGGCCTATCCCGGTTCTCTGATTGACTGGAACTACCCTCAGGCGGAATGGGAAAAGCATCCTCCACAGCTTTTGTCACAACTGCAGATATCTGTTGCTTGTTCAACCCCCCGGCTTTCAAAGCCTCGACTGCCCACAGCAGTTATTCGATAGGATCGGCATCTGTCTTCATTTTATCTTTACCTCTGGCCTCGACCTGATTGAGGGTTTGGGTTGATGTTGACACGTCATTGTTATAACTGGAGGCCATCTCCGGTTGACTGAGTTCAATAACAATTCGGCCCAACAGCGGGGGCTCCTGGGGTACAAAGCTCCCGGCGTACGGTGCAGCTGACGGTGAAGATGACATCCCATAGGCGAGATCCGCTACAGACCTCTGGAGATCACCTATCATCCCCATTAGTTCAAATGTAGTAGGCTCACGAGCCTGATATAGCTGAGGGGCCCAGACTGGGTGTGCAACCGGCGACCTAGGTGGATGTGGCGTATCAACAGTAGTCTCGCTGTGTAGGGTGATTCCTTGATCCAACGCGGCCGTCATGACCACGATCTCTTCTGAATTCTGTGTCATGCTAAGTCCTGCCTCAGCAAGGAGAAGACACTAGCTATTCTGGGTCAACTTTCTGAATCTCTGAACTGAAACGGAAAACAAGCAGCATTTCAGCCCCAAACAGATCAAACACGGGTGTAGTCGATCAACTGCACTCTACTACTGATCACGGTTCCCCAGAATCACTGTTCAAAACTGAACTGATACCCGCAGACATAACTGATTCTCAACAACACTGATACTGGTGCCCTCGGGCCTGATGCTCAAACTTTGCAAACTGATATATGCGTTCCCTGCAGAGATACACTCTAAAAGCACATAACAAGTAGATGAGAGCCAATACACCCCTATGTTGGGGTAGGGTTTCCCTGTCCTATTTTGTCAGGAGCTAGGGTTTCACTACGCACACAACGGTTTCAAACAACCTATATCGGGTAAGCAACCTGTCCTAGTTTGGAATGGTCACTATGGATTCCGAATATGCACTGGGTCGAATGGTCAAAAAGGGTGCCCCGGTAAAACCAGGGTTTGTGTTTCCATGCTGTCAGAGCCCATAACTGGTCAGCCTTATGGTCATGCCTTGACAAGACAAGCCTCCGGCAAACCGTTCAGGAATGGCAGATGGCAAACACGGTGTCCTAGGCGCACCAATGCACATGCAATGCAAAGAGACACATAAATGAAATCAAAACGGGATATCACGAGTTCGAGTCAAGCTCTCTAAAACTCCCCAGCAGAGTCGCCAGAAACTGTAGACGTCCCCGAACGCCCCGGGAGGGTTAAGTCCCGTTCCGTTCATATCGGGTTTACTACAGTTCGGACTGTAATTGTCACGGTTCTAAATCTAAACCAAAGAGTCCAAATCCGGCAAATCGTTTTGAGAAAACAGATTTTTGAAAAGAGTGCCAAACATGGACTGATTTGCCAGATACAGAGTCGCCACCTAAATATTTTTTTTGGGGAAATTTAGGAAACCCTGACTCGGTGCCGAAGGCCACGTGTCCGTCATCACCAAAGTTGTCTTGGCTCGGGAACTTGGGTACGATCGGGGAAGGTCAGCTATGAGCACCCCCTTTCGCCCAGTCCGAAGACCGGCCTCTACTAACCATGATATCCGATTTTGAAAACATTGTGCGTTCTTATTCCGGTTATTAGCCTAGAATTACTATGTTATGCGCACAGCAAACAAGTATAGACTAGATTGCCTAATTTGGAAACAAGCATTGCATATCCGTTTGTTTTTTTAAAAAAAAAGCTTTGGAATTTGCTACTCGCAAGTAGGCTAAAACACGGATTTCAATGAGTTTTTCTAACTCAATCAATCTAACCTCCACCCACAGGCATTCAAACAGTTTATCTCATATAAGCATTTAGCCACATGGTAATCATGCTGTCATGTTAACATTCACACGCATGCGAGATGCTAAAGCATAAATACTTACATCGTACTCCGTGCCAAAACAATAAACTAGTTAGCAAACATGCATGTCCTAGTTCATGTTAAAATGACTAATGCATCGCAGGCAAGGGTACAATCTAGAGTAGGCTCGGCTAACCCTAAAATGGCATGTGAAATGTAATCATTCGATACACGTATTCAATTTGGAATCGAAAATACAATGCAGTTTGTATGATGTACCGAGCCCGATGCATGTAAACGAATGCATGAATGTACGCATGCATAGCATAAAGTATGCTAAAATGAATGTGCCCTAATCTACCATCATAAGCGGGTAAATAAAAGGGAAGAAAGAAGTGGGGTTGGAAGACATGCACACCACTCACACACGCTTATTACAGATTTGCCCTCGCCTGGAGGGACCAAAAGAATATACAAATTAATTAACTACGCAAGCTAATTAAATTACAGACCCATTAAATTAATTAAACGAATTAATTAATCTAATTAAAACAGTAAACCGCCTCGGGAAGAGGGCCAGATGCAGCGCATGCTCGGGACTTGCACGGAATCGCACTGCCATGCATAGTCTGTCTCTGTTTTCCCTGCTTTGCTCCTCTGAAAACTGCCAAAGTCTCAGGAATGCCTCTCAGGACACTGGGGGATACCACCGGCTGAGGGGGAGAGCCACCGGCTGTGCAGGATGGTCATCGGCACAAAATGAATCCATCGGCTGAGGACTTACTACCGGCCGGCAGAAAATGTTGCCGGTCGGCAAACAATGCCTGTAGAACCTGCAACTCACAACAGCAGAGGGCAAAACTTGCATGGCAATACAATTCAAACAATGTATGCACCAATCACATTCCTTATCATGTTAATGACTCAAAGGGGGATGTGCCTCGATTCTCGGACCACCAATCACGCATTTCCATGCATGATGGCCCAAAGAATTAAGTGTGCAACTTTAATTTCAAATGAAATGCAATGCAAATGACCCAATGAAGGGGACTTAACCTCTATCACACTCACTTCAAGAGGCTAAGCATGCATGCTCATGCAAGGCAACCCTAAGCATGCGAAGCTAGGCATGCAACATGGCAAGGCAAGTAATCATGCAAGTCATGAGGCAATGCAACTAATGAAAAGATGGACTTAAACATGACTTAGGCAATTCTAATTAGGCCCAAAATCAGTGGCCAAAACCAAGGAAACGAAGGCCAAAATGCACACACACATGCATGCAATCATGGTCCAACACCTTAAGCATAAACAAGGCAACTCTTAAGCACACTTAAAGAGACCAAACAATGGACAATTAGCATGCGTACCAAACTCTGAAATTGCACAAAATAGAGGTGCCAAACCAACTAATTCAAGCAAGTAAAGCATGCAAATGGTCCAAGTACTTGAGGTAAGCCAAGAGGCTTAAACCAAGGTCAAACCCACTAAGCCTCACAAGGCTAAGGGGACTCAAAACAGGTCAAAGGCAGACCTAAACAACACCCAAGGGCACCTAGATGGCATCTAAATGGCTCAAATCCAAAGGCATACATAATGACCAAAACATGGAGCATACAACACGAGCTTTCAAAGCAACAATGAAGCCTCTAAGGCAAGTATGCAAACATGTTAAGTGGACTGAAATTTCATGTTAAGTGGTTCCAAACCACTGAAATAATGCAAACGAGGCATGCTATACACTTACATACTTAAGGCCAACAAGCCCAAAAATGCAAAGAGGCTATATACTGCATGCTAGGGTCGACTCAAACAACCTAAGACAGACCTAAAGCATGGCAAAATAAGCACAAAAGCTTCACAAATCTAAGCCTAAAACATGCTAAAACAAAGGCACACAACCTAAGGCATATTAAGGCAATCACAAGGCATTACAAGGAAGGTATGCAAGGCATGCATGGTATACCAAAACCAACTTAAAACCATGTTATATTATGGCAATATAAGCATGAAAAACAGTCATGGCATGCTCAACAAACATTCTCACAAAGGCTTCCTCTAGAGGCCAAAAATGGTCCCTTTCAAGGACAACAAGGAGAAGGGGTGGCCCCCTCCTTCTTGAGACTTCAAGGCACCATCTTCACCACTGAAATCCCTCAAGATTTCAGTGGTGAAGAGGCCCAAACACCAAAGTCTCAAAATTTGCACAAAATAGCACAAAAATGGGGCCTTTCAAGGCCTAAGGGTGGTCAAACACACCCAAACCACAAAACACTCTTAACAAACAATCAAGAGGGCCTAAAAACAGAACTTTTTTATGTTATACACTAAACACAAAAACAGCTCTAAGATAGGTAGAAATAAGATGCAAGAAAGGGGTAAAAAGGGAGTAAAGTGGTTACCCTTGTAGACCTCTTCACAAATGGTGGCTTTGTGGCCTCCTTGAGCTCCAATCCAGCCAAGAACAGCAAGAATAAGCCCTTAGAACCTCAGTAGCCAAGGGAAGGTGAAACACTAGGTGCTTGTGTGCAATAGTATGGACTAAAACACATACAAGAGTAATATAGAGATAGGATGTGTATTGAACCCTAACCCTAAAACCAGAGCTTCCTCTGTATTTTCTAAGCAAAAAGCTCTAATTTTTCTAGCCCTTGAGCAAGGGAGAGGAGGGCTCCTCTTATAGAGGAGCCAATCTTGTAAACTTACAATGTAAGCTAACAAGAGGGGCATCCCTCCATACACGTGTATGGAGGGGAAGCAAATACCAGCCAGCTGCTTCAAAATATCTCCAAAAGCAGCTGAACAGTAGTCGGCTGGGCAAAAATGTCATTTTGACAAAAAAGAGTGCCGACCGGCAAAATACATTGCCGATGGCAACAAAAACCAGCCGGTGGCCTCTAGCCACTATCGGTGGTGTGTGGGGATGCCTCACAAGGCATTCCCTGCCCCTCCAAGGCAAAACACAAGTGTTTGTTGCAAAACCAGACACAAAACGGTCGAGTTCGGAGATCCTGAGGCAGGGCATGTAGCCGAGGACTCCGGGAACTCCAAACGAACACAAACATGGATAATCACCGAGTGTTCAAACGGTGACGTCCAAGTCTTGAGGACGGTCAAAAATGGGGTGTCTACAATCATCATTGTTGTCGTGAGAGAATGTTATTATTTATTCTTATTCATGTTCTCAACTAAATGGAATTATTATAATGGATTTGGTAATAGATTCGAATAATAAAAGTCGAGGTGTGACAACTTAGTATCAAAGCGAGTCGGGTCGAATACTTTGGGCTCATGGGAAGTGGTTTTACCATAGTGGATTTGCTACACTTGGTGAGGACGTTGCACAAAGATGATTTATGTATTAGGACTTTATATGTTACATTTGTGTGAGCATGGGGTTAAGTTTCCTGGATAATGTTTTTCACCAGTAAACTTACTTTGAGGTTCTATTAGAAACATGCTTGATCAACGTGGTTTCTAATAGGAATTCCTTGAGAGTTTTGGGACGAGTAGTTATCTCTTAAACTTGATTCGATTATGTGATTAGATGTTTAATTGTCTCTATGTGATAGAATTATGTGTTTTGGGGCTAAGTGTGTTTTGTAACTTAGCGGGGGTTAGCGTGTGCCTCGAGCAAGGATGTTTTGTTGTTTACTGAGTTTGTTTTGGTTTTGGTTTTATAGGATGTCTTCTCGAGGAAGTAGAGGTCGTGGGGGAAGTAGGAGTGTCAGTAAAGGCACAATAGTTCCATTAGTACTTGCCCCTGCAACATCAGTTGTGGGTGAGGAAGTTGCATGTGAGATTATGAGAGCGGTGAGAGATGCTTTAGCTCGCAATGAGGGGACCATGGGCATAACCTGAAGTTGACCAAGGAGTTTCTTCGCTCCAATCCACCTGTGTTTTTTGGGGAGCCTAAGCCGTTGGAGGTAGATGACTGGTTATAATGGATTATGAAGACTCTTGATATGCTCAGAGTCGAAGATGAGGAGTTGAGTGTTGTGTTGGCTGGTTTCCAACTTAAAGGAGACACCGGTTATTGGTGGAAGTCTGCACGAGTTTTTGTGGACACTACTTGGGGTGCTTTCACTAAGGCCTTTTTGGCTAAGTATTTTCCTCATTTCGCTCAGGAAAAATGAGGAACCAGTTTGTTGAGTTGCACCAGGAGGATACTCTTTTGGCACAGTTTGAGGTGAGATTCGCTAGTTTGTTGAGATTTACTCTAGAGTTGGTTACAACAGAGGAGTGGCGTTGTCTTGAGTTTGAGGGGAAGTTGTGTGATGATATTCGAAGAAAAGTTGCTAGGGTAATACATAGAGATTATCATGCCTTGGTAGAGGCAACGGCTTACGTGGAAACCTGTGGAGAAGTGGTTTGAAAATACTCTTTGAATCCTGGAGGACGCTCATAATCCTCAGGTGATCACCTGAAAAGGGATGAATACTCCGATCGGGGGTGCCGGAATTAGCACTCCGACGGATAAGTCAGTGTATACTCTCTTGATTGCTTGTATCTTAAGTTAAGCACACTAGTTCTCACATACCTCTCTTTGGATGATGTTCTTCTATTTATATCTTTTCTTTCTTGGGCTTCAAAGCTGGGCCCACCTTCAATTCATCGTATAACTATTTACTTGGCTCTTTTTGTTGAAAACCGCTCTTCACCCGGCCCCTTACCCAACTGGTTATTTGGCCGAATAGGGTACCTCTGGATTTGTATATATAAGATGGGGCCGAATGTGATGTATGAATTTCGACTCTCTAGGTCCAACTATTCGGCCTCTTTATGTCTCCCGATATTTGGCCCCCACAATTGCCCCCCAAACACTCCACTAACGACAGTTAGCTGCCGTGTTTGGTTTCAAACTCAAAAAGTCAGAGCCGAAATTCGGCGGCTAACCTCATTCCAATGCCGATGTCAGAGCTCACGCCTTTCGGTCACTATTTCAACTTCCCGCCTCTTCGTACGCTTCCATTTATTGTGATTTAAAATTTTGTCGTCTCTTCAAATACATACACATTTTTGGATGCTTGAAGTTTTTGGACTGCCTTCCTATTTACCTCTGCAATTTCCTTTTATTCTTCATTGTCCTCTCCATCTCCTGTAAGTTCTCTTCCTCTCTGCTTTGAATCCCTTTTCTTGGTTTGTTTTTAGTTTAGCATACTCTTATAGGCTGACGAAAATGGCGAAGCATTTGAAAGACTTCCTCTCCGCGGATCGAGTCTCTAGCTTTCAACGCCATTTTTCCATCCCTGATGACGTTCGTTTGTTACTTGTGATAGACGACACCCTTGATATGGAAAGGGCTAATGAAAGCACAATCGTCTTCCCTCTCTTATCAATTACAGAGGGCGGAGTCTATTTCCCGCTTCACCCATTCCTTAGGGCTATCCTTCGCCATTAGGGTCTAATCCCTTCCCAACCCAATGTCAACTTTTTAGAATCGTAATGGGGATTATAGAGTTAAACCGTCGCCTTAGGATTAACCTCGGCATACCTACTATTCGGCATTGTTATGCCTTGGCCAAGTCTTCTGGCCGGCATGGACGCTACTTCCTCAGGGCCAAGGACACCGACCATCAATTAGTGACTATGTTTTCCAGCTCTAGCAAGCGAGTCGATGATGTCATGGTCGTTGTCCGAGGTAACCGGGAGTTCGGTGAAGGCGAGGACCGCATAGATCCTATTCTTAGAAGGAGAGGTGAACCAGGTGGCCGTATAGCTCCTTGCATTTATTTTTCTTCTATTTACAAGCTTCATTTTTGCGGTCTCATGGTTTTGCTTATGCAAGAAACGATTTGAAGAAAGTTTTGATTTCAACCAAGGACACCGTTCTTGCGTAAGTTGAAGTCGCGCTCAAATACTTCGGCCGTTGAACCCTTCAGAAATAAGGGAGGGCGGCCCACGTTCTTCTTCGATATGAGCCGACTTACACGACTTTTTCGGCGGCAGAAAACATCCCAATTTCGAGGGGCGAAGTGTTTCTTACGGCTCTTGTTTTAACCAACTTCAAAAACTTACGGCAGGTTGGTTTGGATGATCCAACTCGGAGCAGGCGGAGGTAGCTGAGGAGGTCGTTGAAGAGTCAAACCAATCCGAAGCCGAAGTAGACGAGGCTTTGAAGTTGGCCTTTGAGGAAGCCGGTCTCAATTCAGTCAACCCTCCATCTACTTCGGGCCGAGGGGACCTTCCCTTTGACGACATTTTTACTAGTTTAGAAGACCTTCCCAGCGCGTACCCCAAAGACATGGCCGGGTTATCACTCACACAACTCACCAAAAAGAAAAACGTGGAAAGAATGGCCGCACGGCGGAGAGTAGAGGCCATTCGATTTGAAGTGGCACCTACCGCCGAAGTTGAGCCCTCCCTGTCTGTTATCGAGGAGGAGGAGGCGGCTCAAACCTGAAATGCCGAGTAAAAGACGGTTGTGCAGGCAAATCAGGAGGCTGAGTGAAGGGCGGAGAAACGTCCTGCTGAGGTCGAGGTCGGCTCTGAGGAAAACCCCACTGACAAACGGTCGCGCTTAGAGGAGTCGAATGTGGTTGTGCCTTTTGTCGTTCAACCAAAGATAAAAAACATGCCGATCTCCTCTGACGCGTCGGCTATGAAAGACCCAGCTGTGGCGTTGAGCATGGCTTCGTCGATCTCATTGCCGGCTGACAAGGCCGTTTTCCATGCGGGGCCGGATCTATTAGCAATAGCATTAGCTGCTCAATCGGCTCTTCTGGTATATACCTTGATCTTGTCTTTCCCTTTTATGCATATATTGTTTTGGTTTTAATTTCCCGTTTTGCAAACGGTCGGGAGGGTAGCCGAGATAAGTCGTCGCCAGCATGACATCGTCGAACGAATTGGTCGTTTACAATCGGAAGTTGAGGGCCAGAGAAGTAGGGCCGAGTTCGAAGCAGCGAGGGCGAAGATGGAAGGTGCAAGGGCCGAGGCCGAGATAGAGAGGGCGAGAGATTCAGACCAACGCAGATTGGCCGCCAAGGAGAGGGCGAACGCGAGCGAAGATGTGCTCAAGTTAGCGCAAGAGGCGATTGCCAAACTGGAGGCTGAATTGGAAGAATCGAAGAAGGTGAAGGAAATAGCTGACTCCGAGGCTTCCAAGGCGTACGAGGCTGGGTAGAGCACCTCTCTCGCAAATTATGTGGAAGAAGTCCCCAAATTTGAAAATCGGGGATTCAAACACGGCTAGCTTAAAGCCCTTGCTGCTGCTAATGTGACATTGGCTATGTCGATTCTATACGAGCAAATGGACATTGAGCCGCTGGAGTTTGACTCCGAGGATTGATTAGGGCGACACTTTAGTTGTTTTTGTTTAAGGATTTTGAATGTATTGTTGCAGCTTTTCGTTTAGTAGTTTTTATGTGTAAAATGGCTAGAGTTTTTAAGTTTTTGCTAGGCATTTTTATGCAAACTTGTAACTTTTTGTTCAGTAGTTTTCATATGTAAAATGGCTACAGTCTGTGCCCTATTTACTAATGAAAATTTCCTTTGTACTTTGCTATTATTTGTGCTTAACTTTGCTATTGGTGAATGGTATTGCTTTTTGCTACTTTGGATAAAACATTCGTGTACACTTGCCGACTAGCTAACTAGGCAATTTAGTAATTTACCCTCGTCAAATAGCCGATTAGCTTCATGAATCTATCCTTGCCCCAGCCAATGAACTCCGAAGGCCAAATATCATGAGTTCATGGAGTGGCTGAGGCACACGTAGATCGGCATCGGGCTTATATATTTGGCTGATCAGATTAATAAATCTTCCCTTGCCCCAGCCAATGTATGAACTCTGAAGGCCAAATATCATGAGTTCATGGAGTGGCTGAGGCACACATAGATCGGCATCGGGCTTATATATTTGGCCGATCAGATTAATAAATCTACCCTTGCCCCAGCCAATGTATGAACTCCGAAGACCGAATATCATGAGTTCATGGAGTGGCTGAGGCACACGTAGATCGGCATCGGGCTTATATATTTGGCCGATCAGATTAATAAATCTGTCCTTGCCCCAGCCAATGTATGAACTCCGAAGACCGAATATCATGAGTTCATGGAGTGGCTGAGGCACATGTAGATCGGCATCGGGCTTATATATTTGGCCGATCAGATTAATAAATATGTCCTTACCCCAGGCAATGCATGAACTCCGCAGGCCGAATATCATGAGTTCATGGAGTGGTTGAGGCACATGTAGATCGGCATCGGGCTTATATATTTGGCTGATCAGATTAATAAATCTGCCCTTGCCCCAGCCAATGTATGAACTCCGAAGGCCGAATATCATGAGTTCATTGAGTGGCTGAGGCACACGTAGATCGGCATCGGGCTTTTGAAGCTTAGCATTAATGAAATCGCCTCGGGAGCGCTGCATGCGTTAGGAATAAATGGGGTGAGTTCTTCGCGCCTGTAAACCCACTTATTGTGTTCAGACTCAATTTAAACCAGGTTGTTCCAGAAGGTTAGATAAGTGCGAATGTCAAATAGACTATTCTTCAACAGCAGAGAAGAAGGACGGACATTGGCTGAGCTTGATACTGAAATGAATCGCAGCAGTGAGCCCACACGCACGGGAAGTAGGATGTCGAGGGAACGTGAAAAACGTCAGCTCCCAAGTCGTCGAAGTAGATAGAAGGGAGAAACAGCAACGGCGCAGCTCCCCTTGACCGCGACCAAGAAGTGAATCCGATGCGACACCACGACCGATGAGTTTTGCGGTTTTTGTGGGGAATAAACCGATGACGGAGGCGGATTCTATTGTTCATGACCCAGGTGTAGCAGTCAAGTTCGCTCGACAGATATTTCCACCGGAAGTCCAGCAGTCAATGGTTGGTCGACAGGATTTTGAAGTGTTTCGAGAGGGCATCCACGGAGCTGTGAAAGGGCTGTATACCGCTTATGAAGTCGGCATGAGTCTGCGTGCCGCGCGGCGGGAGATAGAGCAGAAGAATGAACGAATTCGAAACTTTGAGGCTTACGCAAAGAAGGCTGAGCGTAAGCTAAGGAAACCCAAAATTGCCGAGCCGAGCGCAGCCAGCCAAACTAACCTGATCGTGGAGGAAAGGGTGACCCAATGGCTGATAAGTCATGCGATTGCCGATCGTGAGATGGCAAGCATGTTTGTAGTAAAGACTGCGAGGTCAAGTGGTTACGAGAAAGGCTTCCACGACGGTCGGAAGATCGGGATAGAGAAGACCAAGGAGAAACTCGCCGAGGAAGTATGCCAATGCGAGAACCAGGGTTTTAGGCACGGGTGGATTAAGGCTCTACAAGTCGCAGAGGCTCTTCGTGAAAAAGGCGTTGAATCGGCATCGCCATTATACCAACGTCAGCACTTTCGAGAAGAGCGACGATGAGGGTGATGCTGAATAAAATTGAATATGTTGTAAACACTCCAACACAAATTGGATGCGAATCATGTATTTATTCATTAATTTAATAAAACACCCTGTTTTAACTGTTTGCATGTTTCGGCTTAAGCCTATACATTCTGAGCCAATCGGTCAATGTAATGAAACATTTTAGCTTCATTTTAGATGCTTGTATGTTTTCAACTTAAGCTTTTACATTCTGAGCCAATCGGTCAATGTAATGAAACAATTCACTCTAGCTTCATTTTAGATGCTTGCATGTTTTAACTTTTGTTAACAACGCGTGCCTTCTAATCGTAACATTTATGAGAAGAACGCAGGCTCAGGATTATTATTCAGCCCAAGCGCGTCATGCGCGGAAGGGCGCTCCGAATTTGGAGGCTCAATCTTGGCCATTCGTGATATCTACGAAGGGCACTCTAAATCCAGAGTCTTTATTCGGTCCAAACGTGACCTGCACGGATAGGGCTCCAAATTTGGGGGCTTAATCTTGGCCAATCGTGATATCTACAAAGGGCACTCTGAATCCGAAGTCTTTATTTGGCCCAAATGCGACCTGCACGGATGGAGATCCTAATTCGGAGGCTTAATCTTGGCCAATCGTGATATCCACGAATGGCGCTCCGAATCCGGAGGCTTTATTCGACCCAAATGTGACCTGCACGAATGGCGCTCCGAATTCGGAGGCTTAATCTTGGCCAATCGTGATATCCACAAAGGGCGCTCCGAATCCGGAGTCTTTATTTGGCCCAAACGTGACCTGCACGGATGGGGCTCCGAATTCGGAGGCTTAATCTTGGCCAATCGTGATATCCACGAAGGGCGCTCCCAATCCGGAGTCTTTATTCAGCCCAAACGTGACCTGCACGGATGGGGCTCCGAATTCGGAGGCTTAATCTTGGCCAATCGTGATATCCACGAATGGCGCTCTGAATCCGGAGGCTTAAACCGAAAGACTTTTGAACTGAATTTCGTAATGAGAGAACAAGAAACTTTGCATTGCAAAAGTGACATATGTACATGGTGAACCATTCAGAACAAGTATCATGCCCTACAAGTCGGGTTTAATCATAGAATTTACGCAAGTGCGTCGAATTCCAAGGTCGTGGAAGACTCCTCCCAGACATATCTTTGAGCCGATATGCCCCTACTCCCGCGATTGAGTCGATCTGATAAGGGCTGTTCCAGTTAGCACCCAATTTTCCCTCAGCCTAATTCCTTGCAACTGGAAGCACTTTCTTCAGGACCAACTCTCTCAGTGTATAACGGGCAGCTGAACACATTGATTATACGACTTAGCAAGCTGTTGCTGGTACTGTGCCATGGACGCTAAGGCATGGTCTCTTCGTTCTTCAATCAGAATCAAATCTAAGGCCAGCATCATGTCGTTTCGGCCTATATCAAAAAATTTTGATTTCAAGGTTGGGAGGCTGATCTCCAAGGGGATGATTGCCTGCGTTCCGAAGCACAAAGCGAACGGAGTCTCCCTAGTGGACCGCCTCGGAGTAGTGCGATGAGCCCATAACACACTCGACAATTCTTCGACCCATCTTCCTTTAGATCTCTCCAACCTCTTCTTGATGCCGTCCAAAATAGATTTGTTGGAGGCTTCAGCTTGGCCATTACTCTGAGGATAAGCCGGGGTGGAAAAATAGGGCCGAATAGCATACTTGTTGCACAGTTCTCGGTAGACACCGCAATCAAACTAGGTGTCGTTGTCTGAAATAAGTGCTCTCAGAATACCGAATCGTGTTGTAGACACCCCATTTTTGACCGTCCTCAAGACTTGGACGTCATCGTTTGAACACACGATGATCATCCATGCTCGTGTTCGTTTTGAGTTCCCGAAGGTCTCGGCTGCGCGCCTTGCCTTAGGATCTCTCAACTTGTCTATTTTATGCTTGGTCGTGAACCAAGGACTTATGGTTTTGCTTCTGAGGGAAGAGGGTGGCTTGTTGGCCATCCCTACAACCCATCAGCCAAGCCTTGTGCTTATCGGCCTTGTCTTCTTGCCATCGGCCATTGGTGGTGGCCGATCGGCACTCTTTTTGGCCAATTGGCACCCTTTTTTGTCAATCGGCCATATATTTTGGCCGAGACCTTTCCACCTACTTTTGCAGATATTTTTGTGGCAGTTGGTGAGCACAGATTTCATCCTCCATACACGTGTATGGAGGGATTGAAACAAGTCTCAAGCTTGCTCAACAAGCTTGAGATTTGATTTTCTATAAGAAGGGAGACCCCTCTCCCTTTCCAGAGGTTCTGAAATCTTGATATAAAAGATATATGTCACTCTCTCTCTATATTTCCTCTCTCTCTCTCTCTCTCTCTATATTTGCATTTGTTTGTGCTCAAAAGTGGAATTTCTTCACACTTTTGCACTAAAGCACCTAGGGAAACACCATACTCTTGTTGCTGAGGCTCTTTGAGGTTGGTTTCAGAGTCTTTGGATTGGTTTTGGTTCAAAAAGAGTGCTGGAGTTGCAGCTTTGAAGGTGTTCTTCAAGGGTGAGCTTCTAACACTTAAAACCCTTGTTTTGGTTTAAGCTCTTGGACCCATTTGCATGCTTATTTTGGTTTGACTTTAAACTACAAAAAGTTCTGATTTTGCATGCTTGACATGTTTGTTTAAGGTCTCTTTTGTGTTGGGGGTAGTCTACCCCCCTCTTAGGCCTTGTTTGGCCTTGTTTTGTACCATCCTTTTAAGCTATTGGGACCACCTTGTTTTGGCCTTCTCACCACTGAAACTCAGAGGAATTTTAGTGGTGGAAATGGTATTTTGAGGTCCCAAATAGGAGAGGGTCATCCCCTCTCCTTGTGTTTTATATGCTTGCTTTGTTTGCCTCATGTGTGAGCATGTTTGTTAAGCTTATGTTGGCTCCATCTTAGCATGTATTTGGGGTTATTTTGACATGGCATACCACTATTTTGATTTGGTTTTGTCACCCCTTGCATGCCTTATACACTTGTAGTATAGATGTTACAAACTAGCTTTGTGTGCTTCATGAAGTAGCATGTCTTTCTAGCTTGTTTTGAGTTCATCTCAGCATGTTCTTGGTGTTGTTTTTCCATGATATACCTCTGTTAAGGTTTGGTTTGATAGCCCCATGCATGCTCCATGCACTTGTAGTGCAGTTTCATGAATTAGCCTAATGTGTATCATGCTTTAGACTGTCATTCTAGCATGATTTTGGCTTAACTCTAAGAAGCTTTTGGCCATGTTTTACCATGCTTAAGGTCTGATTTGTGTTGTTTTTGTCATACATGCATTGCTTTGTATAGCTATGGTTCATTCTAGCTCATTAGCCTTGAGTTTCCAAGCCACTAGCATGCATTGCTTGGGCTATTCACATAATTTGGCATCATTTTTTATGTGATTTCAGAGCATGTTTCATTGCCATGCCCTCACATTTGTCACTCTTTCCATGCTTTGAGGAGTTGGTTCTTTATGCCTTAAGAATGAGCCATTGCGTATACCATTTTGCCTAAGCTTGTAAGCTGCCATATCAGTGTGTATTTGGTCTCATTTTGCCATGATATAACTCTGATTTTTGTTGTTGAAGTCACCTCATGCTTGGTTTTGATAGGTGTAGTGTAATACTCCTTATTAGCCTTGCAAGTCCATGCTTCATGCCTTTCATGTTAGCTTGTTTCGGTGATGCTCTATGCATGTTTTAGACTCATTTTGGCATGATCTAGGACTGTTTTGGGTTGCCTTGGCTATATGTTTCATGTATTACATAGCTATGGTGTAAGTCCCTTGGCTAGTTTTAAGTTTTGAGCTCACTAGCATGCTTTGCTTGTCATATGTGCATGATTTAGTGTCACTTGGAACGTGATTTCAGAGCCTATTTCACTACCACACACTCACATTTTCCACTCCTTCAATGTGCTTGAGAGTTGGTGCCTTCATGCTTTGTTTGTGAACCAATTGATATGCATGTTTGTATATACTTTTGGACTTCATTTTCAACATGCTTTGGGCCATTGTATTAGCATGCATGAGGCTTATCTGGGGTTGGTTTGGTCCATTGAATTTTGCATTACGTGGCCCTTACCATTGCATTGTTGTTTGCATGTTGTTGCATGCTTGTGGCATTGCATGTTGTTGCATGTTCATGATGTTTAGCATGTTGATTAGATAGCATGTTGTTGCATGCTAATACCATTGCATTGTTGTTTGCATGTTGTTGCATGCTTGTTGCATCGCATGTTGTCGCATGCTTATCGCATTGCATGATTTTTGCATGCTCGTTGCATTGCATTGTGTGTGCATGCCTTGCATTGCATTGTGTTTGGATAGGGTGTTAGTCCAAACACGAGGAACGAGGGACGTTTCATACTTGAAGTGATGAAATGTGCCTCATTTCTCGGTCGCCAACCCTCTTGATCAAGCATGATAGAGGTTAAGGCATTTATGTGTTTGTGTGCATCATTTGACATTGATTTGTGCAACTCGGCCTCTTTGGCCATCGTGCATTGAAATGCGTGATTGATGGCTCAAGAGCCGAGCACTACACTCCTTTGAGCTTTAAACATGATAAGGAGTGTGGTTGCACACACATTTTCTTGCAAATACATTGCCATGCCTCTGTTAGTGCTCTGTTGTAGCAAAAAGAGGAGTTTGCAGGAAGAAGTGGCCGATCGGCTATCAAGTGTGCCGATCGGCTATCCATAATTGGCCGATAACCTTGAATTTGGCCGATGACCATTATTCTTTGGCCGATGGCCATTCCCCTTGGCCGATGACCTCTCAGCATGTCCATGAGCTGGATCAGAAGTACTTTGGAGGTTGGCACAGTTTTCAGAAGTCTAAAACAGTGCAAATAGAGGCAACATGAGGCACGGTATTGGATTTGCGAGCGAAGCCGACCGAGCATGCACGCATCCCTCGTTACGAGGCCATTTCAGTGCTTTTGTTAACTCAGAATAGTCATTTGTTTCAATTTGTTTTGTAATAATTAATTAGCTAGGATAGTTAGCTAATTAGTTGGTTTGTATTATTTATTCGGACCCTCCGTCGAGAGGACCAACTGTTGTAATAAGCATGCATGTGTGCGATGCATGTCTTCCAACCTCCAAATTTTTCTCCCTTTTACTTAACCGCTTACGATGGTTTGTTTTAGGGCATATTTCGATTAGCATCCTTATGCTAGTATGTTTGCATTCATTCATCTGTTTTGCATGCACCGAGCTCGGCGCATCATACAAACTGTATTGTATTTTGATTCCTATTTGAATACATGTATCAAGTGTTGCACTCATATGCCATCTTAGAATAGCCGAGCCTATCTTAGTTGCATCTTTGTATGTGTTGCATTAGCCATCTTAACATGAACTAGGATCATGCATGATTTCTAACTAGTTCTCTGTTTTGGCTCGGAGTACGTTGTGAGTGTTTATGCTTTAGCATCCTTGCATGCGTGTAAGTGTTGCCATGATAGCATGCTTGCCATGAGGCTAACTGCTTAAGTGATTAACTGCATGAATGCCTGAGGATGAAGGTTGGATTGCTTGAATTGGAACAATTCATCAAAATGCGAGTTTTAAGCCCACTTGGAGTGGCAAAATCATGTTTTCTAAGCCCACTTGAGGGTGGCAAAATCCACGACTTAGCCTACTTGCAAGTAGCAACTTCAAATCATTTTCAAACAAACAAACATGAGATGTTTTGTTCCAACTTGAGTGATTTAGTCTATACTTGTATGTTGTGCGCATCACATAGTAAGCTAGTCTAATAAACCAGAATAAGAACACATGTGTTTTCAAAAACAAAATATCATGTTAGTAAAGGCCGATCTTTGATCGGGCCAGCGGGGGTGCTCATTGCATGACCTTCCCCTCTCGTACCCAAGTTCCTGAGCCGAGGCAACTTTGGTGATGACGGACACGTGGCCTTAGGCACGAGTTAGGGTTTCCTAAATTTCCCAAAATAAAACATTTAGGTGGCAACTCTGTATCTGGCAAAGCAGTCCATGTTTGGCACTTCTTTATTAAAAATTGATTTTCCAAAACGATTTCCCAGATTTGGACTCTTTGGTGATTTATCGGTCTCACATTGCACTTTGTGAGATTAGATTCAGAACCGTGACGCGAGTCCGAACTATAGTAGCTAAAGAACAAAACGATTCGCGCCCTCGCGCGTCGAGCCAGGAGTTCTCGGGCGGTCTATAGTTTCTGGCGACTCCGCTGGAGATTTAGAGAAGTTGGCTCGAACTCATGATATCTTGGTTTGATTACACTTATGTGTCTCTTTGCATTGCATTTGCATTGGTGCTACTAAGACACCGTGTTCGCTGTCTGCTATTCCTGAACGGTTTGCCGAAGGCTGCGTGCCATAAGGTAGACCGGTTACCGACTCTGCCATGATGGGAACATAAACCTCGGTTGTTACCGAGGCACCCTTTCTGACCATTCGACCTAGTGCATATTGGAATCCATAGTGACTATTCCAAACTAGGACAGGTTGCTTACCCGATTATAGGTTGTTTGAAACCGCTGCGTGCGTAGTGAAACCCTAGCTCCTGACAAGATAGGACAGGGAAACCCTACCCCTCCATAGGGGTGTTTTTGGCTCTTACTTGCTTGATTATGTGCTTTTAGAGTATGCCTCTACAGGAATGCATGTATCAGTTTGCGAGTCTGGGTATCAGGCCTGCGGGCATCAGTATTTGGGGAATCAGTTTTACCTGAGGGTATCAAATTCGGGGCAGTGATTTGGGAACAGTGATCAGTGGTTGAGAACAGTTCTTTCAGCTTGTTTTTGCCAACTGTGTGTTGTCTTTATTTAAGCTGTTATGCTGTCCGTTTTTCTGCTCATTGTTTCCTTATTATGCTTTATTTATCTTTTTGCAAGGTAGTTTAGCACCATTGCTTCCGACCAGGCAGATATTCCCCGAGCACTCTAGGTTAGAGGTCGAAGACTTAGTCGATCTGAGGATCTGATAGACGGACAAGTAGTGTTCCTTTCTTTACCCCCGGTTACTAGACGAAGGTCAGTAAGGCGCAGTGTATCGGTACAGCGGTTGCCAGATCAGTGGTCCTTCCCGCCAGTGAGTAGTCAGACTGAGGTTTCCGAGTCTACCACAGAAACAGATATACCAGTTATTCAGCTAGATCAGCACAATATGGCAGGTATGGAAGAGATGATACGTCAGCTCCAGGAGACTATGCAAGCCATGCAGCGAGATGCTGCCCACCAAGCAAAAGTGGCTGCACGTCAAGCAGAAGTAGTGGCCCAACAGGCAGAGTTAATTGCCAGGCTACAGCAGCAAACCAGAGCATTTGCTTCATACCCAACTCCTCTCCCACCAAGAGTTCCAATACTCAGGGAGACCGCAAACGTTCAGGAAAATAAGGACGTTCCAACGGGGCCAGCTCCGCCTCCAATCCTACCCCAGCTGTCTAAAACGCCTACCAACCTAGTAGATACACCCTTTGAGTTCGAGGTGGATCCCACAGCGCTAAAAGTGAGCAAGCTAGAAAAGCTGTTCAAGAAGTCTCAAGGCGTGAAATCCATTCCGGATATAGAGGATGGATACACCGACTCGGCCGTGACTCTGCCAGACCAGTTTAAAATGCCGCACATAGACCATTTCGACGGGTCTGGGGATCCCATGGTACATTTGCGGCTGTTCTCAAATATCTTAAGGCCGATGGGCCTCTCCAGATTGCAGAAGCTTTCCCTATTTGGCCGGACCCTGTCGGGTGTTACGGCTATTTGGTATGCAAAACTCGAGGACTCTGTCAAGAGAAGCTGGGAGGAGATGACTGAGGCCTTTGTAGCTCAATACTCCTACAATACGCAGATCGAGGTCACAACTCGTGATCTCAAGACAACTAGGCAAGAGCCGAAGGAGAGCGTCTCCGATTTTGTGACCCGTTAGAAGGCTAAAGCCTCGATGATGACCATCAGGCCGGTCGACAAGGACCAAATACGGATGGTTGTGCGCAACCTCCAGCCCAAGCTCATGCAGAAGATGATCGTCCTCCCCCTTCCCACCTTTGCAGATCTACATGAGATTGGGGTGCAAATCGAGGACGCCACGAAATAGGGTCAGATTGACCATGAAAGAGAGCAGCCCAAGAGGGCATTCAACCGCAGTATGAATATAGGCACAAGCAGTGCTGCAGATGCCAGATCTTCAGATGTGGGTATGGTCACCACCACCACTACCCCAAAAACCCTTGCAGCTACGCCATTCACCGGTGTGTCCGGAAGTAGCTCACAAACCGCCAAGTATCCACCCTGAGGCTAGAGAACCTTTACCCCGTTGTACATGCCTCTGTCCAAAGCCTTGGGGGTTTTGATCAGGAAAGGGCACTTGAAGCCCCTAAAGCAGCGGCCCTTACCAGAAAAGCTTCCTTCCTCCCATAACCCATCCAAGTACTGTGTCTTTCACTAACAGCATGGTCATGACACTGACCAATGCTATAGATTGCGTCATAAGATTCAAGATCTCATTGACAATAGGGTGATCGTATCTCCGGAGAAGCCGAATGTCACCACCAATCCTCTCCCACCACACAACCAAGCTCCACCTCCCAAACGCATTAACCTGATCCAAACCTCGGTCATTCCATATGACCCAAGCATATATATCACCCCTACCCACCTATCCAAGCCGGACGTGTTCATTCCTGACAGCACTGACTTGTGCATGTTGGACATCTCCCAAACCCAACCAGAATCAGTGGTGGTGACTATCGAAGATAGAATTGGGTTGACTGTGGGGGCAGATAAGAATGCGAATTCAGAGCCTGAGGGGTCTACGAGCTTCATGTACAACCCGAGTGGTTACATCACATCAACAGGCCAGGCTAGGCCGAAAGTAGAGTTGCCGGTTGAGGCAGAGAGCTGTGTGGTATGGGAGGATGGACCTAATTAGGGGCTAGATGACCTAACGGATCTAGAAGAAGACATTGCAAACCTTCAGTTCTTCCATGAACAGGACTCAGGGGACGTGACTATCAACTGGTTTGATCTGGAAGGGTCAGCAGAAGCTACTAGGTGGCTCAGCGACGAGCCAAATGTTGTTGAGCAGCCTCAGCCAGAATAGGGTTCGTCAAAGACGGGGACATCAGCAGTGGCCGGAATGGCCAGGAATCAGAATGGACCGCCGGAGAGCACCGGTGTTAAGAATTTTGCTCAGAATACGGGCAGTTTGAGTACGAAAGATACTGAACAGCAGGCTGCACTGAAGCAGTTCAAGCAAGAAAAGATCAAAGATTCTGAGAGGGCCAGAAAGGCCAAAGCCCCTGCGGGGACAGAACGTGCTGTGAGCACAAGAATGGAACGTGCTGTGAGCACAAGAACAGAACGTGCTGCGAGCACAGGAACGGAATGTGCTGTGGGCACAGGAATAGTTGTAATGGAACTGGACAGATGTCTGTCGGTTGCCGATGGCATGTGGTGGGAAGACGACGACTTATGTCTTGCCCACACCGATGAAGACTAGGGGCAAAGCCAGCCGGATGATACCTGGTATGTAGGGGAGGTTGACCACATGACTAGGAGTGGGTGGTATTTCAAACCCCCACACTTGGATCAACCAGAGGCGTCCAGGAAGGACAAGGAGGCAGAAAGGCAGAAAGAAAAACTGCTCGAGGAGGAGGCTATACTGAAACAGCTTAAGAAGATGCAAGCAGACATCTCCATCTGGGGACTGCTTATGGCCTCAAGAGTTCATAGACAAGCTGTCCTTTCTGCAATAGACAAAGCCAAACTTTCAATCGACACCACGCCTGAGCAGCTGGTAGGATTGGTTTTTCCGGGAGGAGCTTCCCCGACGTTGACCTTCACTGACAAGGAGTTGCCGCCTGAGGGGGCAAATCATAACAAACCTCTCTACATCTCTGTCGAGTGTAGAGAAAAATGGATATCAGTGGTTCTTGTCGACATAGGATCCGCTATCAATGTGTGCCCGTCGAGGATGGCATATTCAATCGGGTTGAAGCCCGCGGATTTTGTGCCAACTGCCCAGGTAATAAGGGCCTACAACAATACCAGTAGAGAGGTGATGTGGACTATATAGATTCGGACTCAGGTTGGTCCAGGACAACAGGATATTGACTTTCATGTCTTGGATGTTCCCGCAACCTTCAATCTACTCCTAGGGCGGTCGTGGCTGCACCAGGTGAAGGCAGTCTCTTCCATCTTGCATCAAATGTTGAAGTATCCCCACGGGAAGGGGGTGGCCATAGTTTTTGGGAATTCGTCACTACATCTGCCGCCAGAGGTTTCTACACCAGTTCTGGATATCAAGCACGGCGCGGAGGATGTGTTCCTGTCAGGAATTACCTTAGCCGAGGCCCGGGTTGTACAAAACATACTAGCCGTTGATGAGGGGCTATATGTCAGTGTGCAGTCTGTGTACCTCATGAACAAGCTCCAGCACATCCCCGGGATGGGATTAGGGAAAAGTGGCTGGAAGGGCATTGCAGCATCGGCCGAAGTGCCGCACAACCCACATACCTTTAGCTTAGGTTATCTGTCTACCAAAGAGGATTGGGTGAGGAAAGACAAAGAGATGGTCGAAAGAGCCAGAGCAAAGCAAGCCGGGAAACCTTATGAGTTGGTACCGGCCTATCCAGGGCACCCTGAATGGATGCTTTGTCCGGGAGGGGGAAGACTTTCCATTCTGCGGCTTCCCAGAGCCATGGCTAAGTGCAGAGAGGCGGTGGTTGCCGGGGTTCGAGATCTTCTTTGACTTACAGTTGTCCGGGGATGATGTTGCCGAAGAGCAGACAGACCCACCAGCTGAGGCTGAGCAGTGCAAGGAAAAGGTTTCCGAGAGCACAGAGATTGAAATGGGGGTAGCACTGGCTTGTCTACTCTTAGATCCTCAGATCATACAAGAGTGCTTGGGGGATAGCTTCTCAGTGTCCATGATTAGGAATGAAGCGGCTGTCCGCCCATCTTCAAACATTCTGGATGCGACCATCGCACCCTCCCTCGTCTGGCAATAGGAGGAGGGCTTCTTATCGAGTAGCACCGGGTCAGGTAGTGAGCTGGAATCTGATTCCACTGAGTCTGTGGAGTCGGAATCAGGTTCCAGCTCGTTTGAGTCTGAGTTCGGTATTCTTGGGGGTGACAACTCGGATGCCACAGTCCTGTCTAGGTCGTCTTTTTCTTTTTCCTTTGAGTCTGTTGTAACAGAGGAATCAGGCAATTTGGAAGTGATTAATGAGAATGGAATGGCTATGGCTTCCAAGTACTTTTCTGTGCCCTTAATTTATTACATTAATTAGGATTTTCAAAATTTTGATGAAAACGACAAGGAAGAAATTCCTCCGGTTTTGCAATATTTGCTTGATCAAGAGCAGGAGAGGTTTGTAAAACCCTTGATTGATGAAATCACCACAATTAATGTGGGTACTGAGAAGGACCCGCGGCTGGTCCAGATTGGTTTATGTTGTCTTCGGAGGAGCGCGAGCGCTTAGTCGCTTTGTTAAAAGATTTCAAAGATGTTTTCGCGTGGTCCTACGAAGACATGCCTGGAATCGATCTTGAGATTGTATAGCACCGGATCCCTCTTGACCCAGAGGCCCGACCTGTTAAGTAGAAGCTCCGAAGGATCTGCCCGGACTGGGCTCTCAAGATCAAAGAAGCGGTCACCAAGCAAATTGACGTAGGGTTCTTGCTGGTATCTGAATGCCCAACTTGGTTGGCCAATATAGTTCCACTGCCGAAGAAGGACGGCATAATTCGGGTATGTGTGGATTTCAGGGATTTGAACAAAGCTAGTCCGAAGAACGACTTTCCTCTGTCGCATATTGATGAATTAGTGGACTTCACTGCTGGGCATATGCTGCTCTCATTCATGGATGGGTTTTCAGGCTACAATCAGATTTTGATGGCACCCGAAGACCGGGAGAAGACTGTTTTTACCACCCCGTGGGGAACCTATTGTTATAGGGTGATGCCGTTTGGGCTGAAGAACGCTGGAGCTACATATCAACGGGCTACGACCACAATTTTGCACGACATGATCCATAAAGAGGTTGAGGTATATGTGGACGACATGATTGTCAAGTCCAAAGAAAGAGAGGGTCACTACACCGCCTTGTAGAAATTCTTCCAACAGATCAGAGAGTTTCGGTTGCGGCTGAATCCTCAAAAATGTACATTCGGTGTCACAGCAGGGAAAATGCTGGGGTTCTTGATCACATAGAGAGGTATCGAGGTCGATCCTTCCAAAATCAAGGCCATCTTAGAAATGTCACCACCAAGGACTGAAAAGGAGGTGCGAGGCTTTCTGGCTAAAGTGCAATTCATAAAGCGGCTTATTGCAAAATTAACCTTGACTTGTGAACCACTCTTTGGTCTCCTGAAGAAAGGAAAGAAATTCCAATGGGACGGCCGATGCCAAGCTGCTTTTGAACAGATCAAGCAATATTTACAGAATCCATCTATGTTGTCACTGCCTGAGCCGGGGAAACTGTTGATTCTGTACCTTTCAGCGACTGAAACTACAATGGGCTGCATGCTTGCACAGGAGTCTGAGGACAAAGTGGATCTACTACCTGAGCAAGAAAATGTTGGATTACGAGACCCGCTACACTCCGCTGAAGAAGGCTTGTCTGGCCTTGGTATGGGCTACTAGGAAGCTGCGGTACTACCTGTTAGCTCACTCTGTAATACTGGTTTCAAGATTAGTTCCCATCAAATATCTCTTCGAGAAACCAACACTTACGGGTAGGCTAGCCCGTTGGTTGCTTCTGCTTTCCGAATTCGATCTGAAGTATATGACGCACAAGTCAGTGAAAGGGAGAGCGGTAGCGGAGTTCCTAGCCGATCACCCAGTTAAAGGGGATGAAGCAGTTGAGTACCTATTCCTAGACGAGGCCATTCTGCATGTCGAAGAAGAGACTTGGACGATGTACTTTGACAGAGCATCAAACCAATACGGGTATGGGATAGGGGTGTTGCTGATAGCACCC
Source organism: Camellia japonica (assembly GCA_030407325.1). Classification (NCBI taxonomy): domain Eukaryota; kingdom Viridiplantae; phylum Streptophyta; class Magnoliopsida; order Ericales; family Theaceae; genus Camellia; species Camellia japonica. Next base: position 65,672,888 of record JAPPVO010000036.1, read on the forward strand.
GACAATTCCTGCATACCTTTAGCATTCAAACTCCGGTTCAAAGTATCGAACAATAAAGTAGAATACGAAGCATGTATTGCTGGATTAGAAGCCGCCCTAGAACTAGGGGCAAAACGGTTGGATGTCATCGGGGACTCGAACCTTGTTGTATCTCAAGCTAAAGGAGATTGGAAAGTTAAAAAAGAAAAGATGAGAATCTATCACTAGACCTTAGACGTGCTGATTTCTCGGTTTGAGAAACTGAATTTCGCTCATCTATTAAGAGAGAACAACAGGTTCGCAGATTCATTAGCAACTCTATCTTCTATGATAGACATCCCTTTTGGGGTCCGGATGCGTTCGATCATCATTGAACATAAATTTGTGCCAGCCTACGAGCTGATTGCTGCCATAGATGAGGTACAAGATGAGAATCCCTGGTATTACGATGTCTGGAACTTCTTGAAAAAGGAAGCGTATCCACCAGGGGCAAATGCCAAAGATAAGAGGGCAATTCGAAGAATGGCTGCTCAGTTCATCGTCTGCAGAGGTAAACTATACAAGAGGGGTCATCTCGGGATGCATAAGCTGTGTGTTGATGCTGAAGAATCCAAGCACCTGATGGAGGCTATCCATGGAGAAGAGTGCGGATCGCACATGAACGGGATGATGCTAGCCCGAAAGATCCTTAGACAAGGTTATTACTGGTCTACCATGGAGGAGGATTGTATTGGCTTTGTCCAGCGATGCCATAAATGTCAGATCCATGCAAACCACATAAACATTCTGCCGTCGAAGCTGTACAACATGACTTCGCTATGGCCGTTTTCAGTTTGGGGGATTGATGTGATTGGGGCTGTCACTCCGAAGGGGTCCAACGGGCATGAGTACATTTTGGTAGCGATAGACTACTTCACGAAGTGGGTTGAGGCCCAATCTTATGCGGTGTTGAAGGTATCGCACATTGCTAAGTTCATCAGGAACAACATCATCTGTTGCTACGGGGTCCTGAATGAGATTATTTTAGATAATGGTTCCCACTTCAAGAAGGAGGTGATCGACTTGTTAGAGAAATACAACGTGGCTTTTCACAAGTCATCTACATATCGGCCGCAAACCAACGGAGCAGTTGAGGCCACCAAAAAGAACATCAAGCATATTCTGCAGAAGACGGAGGAAACCTACAGGGACTGGCCAGATAAACTGCCATTTGCTCTTTGGGGCTACTGGACTTCAATTCGAACTTCTACTGGGGCAACTCCGTATTCCTTGGTTTATGGGATGGAGGTTGTTCTGCCTATTGAAGTTGAGGTTCCGTCATTATGGGTATTGGCTGAGTATCAGATAGCTGAGGCAGATTGGCAGCAAAGCAGGTTCGAAAAACTCATGCTCTTTAATGAAAGAAGGCTGAAAGCATGTATCACGTCCAGGGTTATCAACGAAGAATTGCCAGGGCATTCAACAAGAAGGTTAAGTCCAAGAATTTGAAGGAAGGGGATCTAGTGCTCAAAGACAACCGAGCTCCCATCCACGACCCTAGGGGCAAGTTCAGACCCAATTGGACTGGCCCTTACATTATCAAGTCTATCTGGTCAGGTGGAGCTGTCGTTCTGATGGACCTAGATGGGCTAGAGTTCTCCCAGCCGATCAACATGGACAAGTTGAAGAAATACTATCCCTGAATGGCTCGCTAGGCTGAAAACCCGAAAGGGCGACCTAGGCAAAAGTTAGAGCATGAAAAATTTGAAATAATAAAAACTGAGCTCGCAAGGTTGAAAACCCAGAAAGGGCGGTCTTGGCAAAAGTTAGAGCGCAAAAGGAGAGTGTTAATACACGAGTGAACCCGAACTGAACTACGTGAGGCTTGATTCCCATCTTTGGGATACGTAGGCAACTTCATTTTGAAGTTCAGCCATAAACACTTCCCCGATCAACTTTGTACATGTGATCATGTTAGTCATCTTTGTCTATTCTGCATTCAAGAGCTCGGTTGTGATCTCCGGTGCAGTGCTATTTAGACTAGGGGCAACTTTCTAGTTGCTGGGATCCGGGGTTGTACATCTCAGCGATAGATCTCGGGTGTGTCCAGTTGTGATCCATATCGAAAATGGTTTTGAAAAGTTTTAACAAAAGCTGATTTTGCTCAAATTAATCTTTTTACAACTTAGACCATTTTTGGACCAAACGGAAAATTTTTAGTACCCACAACCTTCAATTACGTTGATTTCAGTGCATAGTTCTCCTACTCTTGAATACAAATTGAAGTTGCTTTTTATTACATTCATAAAGAAAACTTGAAAGTACTGATTAAAGTAAATAAATTTGGGGCATTGTCAGCTGTTCCTGCGTCCCCTCCCAGAGCTAGTGGAAGCCTCTGATACCAAAGTAGGCCCACCCTGCGCCTCTTCATCAAGCCAAGCTAGGCACTCATCAGAAAGGGTGCAACTGAAAGTGGGAGCGGGGGCCAAAAGCTCTCTCATCCTCCATGCTGTGGCATACCGAGCTAGCTGTGCGCCTCGGACCGAAAATACAGCAGGGTACTCTATCCCATCTTTCGGGCAAGTCTGATCATGTCTGAATTGGCACCGGAATCAAAACGAAAAGTAAAAGACACAATGTGTTAGGCCGATCAACTGAATCCCCGACTGGCGAGACATGCTGTAACTCATCGCCAACAGATTGAGCCAAGGGCAGCGCCAAGCAATACTGGTAGCAGATAGACTGCACATCCATTCGCACCATCATCCCTCGTCAGGGGCATCGACTAGACGTCGCAGGAAGAAATAACCGCGAGCTGAATATGCTGGGCATGAGTCCACATCCTTCAATTTATCCATCAACCATATCTAGGGAGGGATGAAAAATGAGAGATTAAATAATAGAGAGGCGTACGTGGAGAGAAAAGTAAAAAAAGGGTTTTGAGAGAAAAACTGAGCCTGAAGGCCGAGTGATGTGAGAAATATATGTGAGATGGGGTGGGAAACATTACCTGCAGTAGTAGTGGACTCCCCGCGAATCTAGCCGTTTCCCGGTGATGAAAAGCATCCAAACCCATCAATGTCTCAGCTAGTGTCATGGTGATATAGCTCTTGCCCTTTTTCAAGCCCTCGGCAACCTCAATCAAACGGACACTAGATCCTTGGAAGCCTGGGGCAAGTAAGAAATGAGACAACATGCACAAGCAAAGCGCATGTCACCGAAAACCCTGCCAATGATGGTCGCCGTGGTCACCGGCATCAGAAAATCGATGAACCAAGCTGGGGATGTCCAATTCCCCGTTGTGGATCAAAGACCGAGCGTCGTGCATAGTGAGCCCACACATCCGCCCTGAGGCTTGGATGTGACCGAAGCGGAATTGTGGCAAAATCTCCTCCTCGCATTCGGACTCCATCAAAGCTTGGAAGTCTTCAAAAGTGGGGCACATCTCTTGTCCGCCAAAGCTAAAAACGTGCATAATCGGATTCCAATACTTTACCGCGGCATGAAGGAACGGAAAACGCAGTGGGTGCGGCTCAATGTGAATAGTGCATTTATTCCAAAGCCCCGGAAATTCAGCTTTTCTGAGCCATCCAAGTTAGCAATCCAATTTGTGAGATTTTGGACAAGAAATGCTTCCATTTGGTGCAAAAACTGAGCTGAAAGAGAGAAACTACGAAGCTGAGGCTTTTGTAGAAGATAAGGTGTTGAGTGGAAAACATGTGGCAACATTCTGGAGGCTCTTGCCATTTTTGGCCGATCGGCCAAAAAGAGTGCCGACCGACCATCTTTTTAGCTGATCAGCTAGTAATGTCTGCCGATGGTCATTTCTCTTGGTCGATGACCTTCTACACTGGCCGATTGCCTCTCTTCTTGTTCTCTGACCTGTCTATGTGTTGGAGATGTTGAGAATTTGTGACTTGTTCCACTTCAAATGCCTTTCGGTGATGATTTTGCGAAGTCATGCCTGTGTTACTTCAATTTGTTTATCGAGTTGTTGTACGTTTGTTTATCGAGTTGTATTTTGTGTACTTTAGTCCTTGCCTTGCTTATCGAGTTGTATTTACATTTGGTTAGCATGTCAAGTTCTTTGTTTTGCTTATCGAGTTGTTTTGTTGTCAGTTGGTTCACTACCTGATTAATGCAATTCGAGCGTTTAGTTTTCAAAACAAAGTTCAATCTCATTTACATTGTTATGTAATATGATGCGATGCGATGCGATGCTTAGAATGTACAAATGTAACACTTTTTCAACAAAAAGAGCTATTTCATTCCATCATATTTTCTTTTGCAAAAGTACAAAGTTTTAAAGAACATATATCTGCATGACGCAGTACAATGTGCAAAAACTACTAGTAAAAAGAAAAATAAAGCAAAAAAGAAGGGCAGCATCTGGATCGGCGTGCGAGAATCCCTCATCGTCCTCTTTCTGGACGAAGGTCCAGGATCGCCGCCGTCACCTCCGCTGTCAGAGCCTAAACTTGAGCCATCTCCAGCCTCATCCTGAGATGACTCTGCCTCTACCTCAGACTCGTCGTCATTTGGGACAGGCGCCCGTGAGCTACTCCTAGAGTGAGTACGCCCGGCTCTACTACGGTTGTGTGCTGAAATCCCTCGTCCTGCTCTCTCCGCTCCTCAGGCAGGTACTGATGGTCCTGTTGAAGCACCCGTTGCAGCCGATATGTGGAATGGGGCCTAAAAAGAACAAATTGGCAGATGCATTAGTTATGCTATGCCAAGTCGAGTATGGTATCGAATACAGTGTATGATTACAGTGTATGAATGTTGTGAGTAGTGTATGAATGTCGTGAGCAGTATATAATTACAGTGTATGAATGCTGTAAGCATTATATGAGATACAGTGTATCAGTGCCGTAAGTGGTATATGAGTGCAGTGTATTAAATGTCGTATTGATAATGTAATGCATTAGATCAGTATGGAACAGATTATGCAAGGTTTTGGGATAGAAGTTGAAAGAACTTACCGGAATACTTTAGATGCTGAGCAGGTCCATACTCCTCTGCAGCATCCCCATCACTGAAGCCGTCAGCTCCAGAGCCTGCCCAGTGTACTCTATCGAAGCCTGCAAAAGTGTTGAAGTCATTAGTATTCTGCGGGATATCAAATCAAATGAAATGACTATACAGAACGAAAAGTATAGCACATACCGGGGTCGAGCCATGAACTCCGACGAGCTCATGATCAGCCGGAGGAGGAGTGATCGGAATCTGGTAATTCTCTCCGCCCTGTCCTCAGCATGTCATGGTGATGGGCAGCTCTGGCCACTCTACTCTCTGTCCCCTCTGGGAACCACTCCTGTCGTGGGCCTGAGTCGCCCTTGACGCTCTTGCTCCTCCTACTGGCACTGCAGGCCTCTCCCTCTCAACTCGGCGAGCACTGGCCAGAGGTCGCATAAGATGAGTCTCGATGAAGACGGTGTAGTCGCCCTCATCTCGGAAAAAGTCAGCGTCCCAATCGATCATGAAATCGGTCATCTTCTACAGGGTGTACCTCTCTACATGCCTCATATGGGTGGGAGCTGGCCTCGGGATTATTTGCTCAGGTAAACCAAGGGTCTGACGCAGGAAGCGCTCTCCCAAGTACCAAGCTCGGCAGACCGGACCCTCCAGCAAAACTTAGAACCGGGCAGTCTCCCGAGCACCCATGTACTGGTCTCTCACCGCATCAAGCAACATGGCCCAGGGTTGCCAGGTGATCTACAAATGGCAAGATATACAATTTGTTATCTGCTATTGAAAGTACAATGTAAAGCGAAGCTTAAATGAACTGTAAGGTTTGAAATACCTCTGCTACGGCTATGGTGTCAAAGTATCTGCGGAAGAACAGGAAAGTCTCCCGTGGCCTCTGCTCGAACCTCACATCGTATCGATGAGAATATGGGACAACAAGGGGCACCTCCACCTCCGGCTCTGGAGCAAGCCTCGGAAAGTAGGCATACACCCACAACTACAGAATGTAACAGGGCAACAGTGAGTATGTTTATCAGTAAAGCAGAATATAGAGAAAGCAGAAATCAAAAAATAATGTGTAGTGTATCGTGCAGTGTGTGAAGTGTCTTGTGCAGTGCGTGCAGTTTATAGCCAGTGTAAAGCAGATTGCGTGTATGCAGTGTGTGTGGTTTACAGATAATGTAAGGTGAAACTGTAAAACAAAAAGGGAAGGTGTACCTCCCAGGCTCGCTAATAGCCTCCTAGCAGATGTCCACTGCGGCGGGATGAGGAACTCATGTACCCGTACAATGTAGCTAGGCCTGCGCCACCCCAATCATAGCATCGGATCCGGGTCATATCCACCAGTGCTCTCAGCAGATAGAGTCCAACTGTGTTCACTCGGTCGGCAAAAAGAGTGGTGCCCAATAAGAACATAAGAAACCCTCGGGCATACTGCTCGACCTCCTCGCGGGTCGTCGGCGCCTGTGCCCTGAAATGGTCCTCGAACCACGAGTATCTCACGAACCCTAGCCGGGAGAGAGGTGGGCGAGCGCCAAGCAAGAACATCTGGACAGTATCCCACTCACCCATGTCGGTGTCAAAGGGGATCGGATCACTCCCTACTCCGATGCCAGTGAGCATGGAGAAGTCGAAGGGACTCATTGTCATCTCCCCCACTGCGGAAAGGTGGAAGGAATCGGTGGTGTCCCACCACCTCTCCACCAGTGCGCCTAGAAAGGGCCTACTCGCAGTGAGGCGCGAGAGTCCCATGCAGAAAATGCCAAAGCCGGCCTCGTCGACGATCTGGCAGACCTCATCAGGCAACTCCATGTACCAACCCCGGGAGATGGTATTCCCATACCCCCGGAAGGCATGGGAATCTCTCTGTGTTCAAGACAAACAAATGCGAAGCAGTGTCAGAAATACAATGTTTGAATGTGTTCAGAATTGATAAAAATGCAGTGTGTGTGCATGTGTTTGAGTTGGCACAGATATCATGTATGAACGTGCTCAAGGTGAACTAAGCATGTGATCTACAAATGTGTTTGTGATGATCAGATAAAGGGCAACATCAATTATCCAAGATATACGACCTACATTGCAAAAAGTAAAGAGGAAGGGTATACCTCAGCGGCGCCGTAAGAAAGGTGTGACTCTAACTCGCGTAGCAAGAGCTCTAATGGCGTACCTCGCGCGAAGCTCCTGAACTGGCGAATACTGTCTGGAGGCAACACATGTATTGCGGGTTGGTATGTCGCCAGGTCAAAAGGCCGAACACTGAGAGGCAAGAGCTCGACCTCAGGATCCATATCTATCTCTGGAGGAGCCCCACCTTGTGGAATATTGTCCGCCATCTCGAGAAGAGTGAGAAAATGGCCGAGGATATGGAAAATGGGCAAGAATGACAAAAGTCAACCAAAAGTCAACCCTGAGGGGTGAAAATGGGTGAAAAGGTCGAAGTGCGGAAGAAAGCACAAAAACCAAGGCTAACTCGGGGGAAACAAACCCCAAGTGAAGGAAATCAAGAATGTGGCACCGAAATCACGTTTCGATCGGTTCAAAGTGTTTGAAACGAAGAGGGTTTTGTGAATTGAAAGTTGTGGAAGCTTGGAAAACGGGGGAAAAGCTCGGATCGAAGGATGGAAAACAACCTAGAGAGAGAGAGCAAGAGTTTTCGGCTTAGAGGAAGTGAGGAAATAGGGTTTGAAACCCTATACTTAAAGACCCGAGGTGAATGGACAAAACTGCCCCGAATCTGCCACTTTTGGCCGATCGGCCAAATTGTTGGCCGATCGGCTAAATTGTTGGCCAATAAGCTCTTTTGATGGCCGATGGATGGCCGATGGCTCCCCCTTGCGGGCGATGGGTCTCCAATGCCCTTGTTTGGGGTGTTTCTATTGATTGGTACCCTCATCTTTCAAGAAAGTGCAAGAAAGTACACTTTTGAAGCTTAAGCGGCCTTCGTGATGACCTCGAACTGTGTCTTCCGTGTGCGGCGCTCGATACGCACAAGGTGTATCCTTTTTCGTATCCTTTTGTATATTGCAAGATTCGAGAATTGTTCAAGAATTGCTTTTGAATATCTTGCCTTACGAGTGTTTTGTCATGTTTGTAAGACGCGCATTTGTTGTACGCCGTTTCACTCTTACATTGAGCATACCTCATCTTGTTTTGAAGTTGCATCTCAACATTGTGGATAACATGCCTTTACCATGCTTACATTGAATATGTGCATCATTACACTTGCATAGCATATGCATGTTGTATTGAATGTGTATCCACCATTACATTGCATAGAGCATGCCTGTTGCATTGTCATGCACTTTTCACTCGCATTGTTATGCACACACTATATGCGTTGTCACGCACGTTTTGTTCGCATTGTCATGCACTTTTCACTCGCATTGTTATGCACACACTATATGCGTTGTCACGCACGTTTTGTTCGCATTGTTATGCACACACTACTTGCGTTGTCACGCACTCTTAGGTTGCATTGTCTTGCACCCCTCCATCCACATTGTCACACACTCTTAGGTTGCATTGTCCTGCACCCCTCCATCCGCATTGTCACGCACTCTTAGGTTGCATTGTCTTGCACCCCCTTGCACCCCTCCATCCGCGTTGTCACGCACCCGTAGGTTGCATTGTCTTGCACCCCTCCATCCGCGTTGTCACGCACTCTTAGGTTGCATTGTCATGCACCCCTCCATCCACATTGTCATGCACCCCTCCATCCGCGTTGTCACGCACCCTAAGGTTGCATTGTCATGCACTCCTCCATCCGCGTTGTCACGCACTCACTTGTTGCATTTTCATGCACACCTTGCTTGCGTTGTTACGCACACTTGTTGCATTGTCATGCACACCTTGCTTGCGTTGTCACGCACTCTTATGTTGCATTGTTATGCACACATTGTTTGCATTGTCACGCACCTTACTTGCATTGCTATGCACTGTTCACTTGCATTGCTATGCACTTTTCACTTGCATTGCTATGCATATTTCCATCGGCATCATATGTGCACACGTTTATCTTGTGTTGATATTATATTTTGATATAGTGTTGATCATATGTTCCTGTTATAATGTACTTGTCAAAATCTCTCTTTTGTGCAAGTACGATATTATATGTACGATTCATTTGAAGTTGGTGAAACTGGACGATATTGTATGTACTCCGCGTGAGACGTAGTGAGAATTGCATAATTTTCTTACATCCTTTCTGCATGAGATGTAGTTTGGTTCGTATTTACTTGCTTGCATAGCATTCGCTTAAAATGTTGCATTTATTTTGCATAATTGCTTCATTACAGCTCTCTTTGCATGATCATAAGTTATGTTCGGCATTGTGCATGTCATTTGCATCTTGTCTCTGCCTACGGGCACATCTCTTTGTTATCTTGTATGCTTGTCTAAGTCTTCGGCCTCGTCAAAAATGGGTCGTCTCTGGGCTTTGACATTCACTCCCGTCATCTTATGACTTTCGAGTTCTGTCAAAGAGGGGCAACTGTAGACACCCCATTTTTGACCGTCCTCAAGACTTGGACGTCATCGTTTGAACACACAATGATCATCCATGCTCGTGTTCGTTTTGAGTTCCCGAAGGTCTCGGCTGCGCGCCTTGCCTTAGGATCTCTCAACTTGTCTGTTTTATGCTTGGTCGTGGACCAAGGACTTGTGGTTTTGCTTCTAAGGGAAGAGGGTGGCTTGTTGGCCATCCCTACAACCCATCAGCCAAGCCTTGTGCTTATCGGCCATTGGTGGTGGCCGATCGGCACTCTTTTTGGCCAATCGGCACCCTTTTTGGTCAATCGGCCATATATTTTGGCCGAGACCTTTCCACCTGCTTTTGCAGATATTTTTGTGGCAGTTGGTGAGCACAGATTTCATCCTCTATACACGTGTATGGAGGGATTGAAACAAGTCTCAAGCTTGCTCAACAAGCTTGAGATTTGATTTTCTATAAGAAGGGAGACCCCTGTCCCTTTCCAGAGATTCTGAAATCTTGAATAGAAGATATATGTCACTCTCTCTCTATATTTCCTCTCTCTCTATATATATATTTGCACTAAAGCACCTAGTGAAACACCATACTCTTGTTGCTGAGTCTCTTTGAGGTCGGTTTCGGAGTCTTTGGATTGGTTTTGGTTCAAAAAGAGTTCTGAAGTTGCAGCTTTGAAGGTGTTCTTCAAGGGTGACCTTCTAACCCTTAAAACCCTTGTTTTGGTTTAAGCTCTTGGACCCATTTGCATGCTTATTTTGGCTTGACTTTAAACTACAAAAAGTTCTGATTTTGCATGCTTAACATGTTTGTTTAAGGTCTCTTTTGTGTTGGGGGTAGTCTACCCCTCTCTTAGGCCTTGTTTGGCTTTGTTTTGTACCATCCTTTTAAGCTATTGGGACCACCTTGTTTTGACCTTCTCACCACTGAAACTCAGAGGAATTTTAGTGGTGGAAATGGTATTTTGAGGTCCCAAATAGGAGAGGGTCATCCCCTCTCCTTGTGTTTTATATGCTTGCTTTGTATGCCTCATGTGTGAGCATGTTTGTTAAGCTTATGTTGGCTCCATCTTAGCATGTATTTGGGGTTATTTTGACATGGCATACCACTGTTTTGATTTGGTTTTGTCACCCCTTGCATGCCTTATACAATTGTAGTGTAAATGTTACAAACTAGCTTTGTGTGCTTCATGAAGTAGCATGTCTTTCTAGCTTGTTTTGAGTCCATCTTAGCATGTTCTTGGTGTTGTTTTTCCGTGATATACCTCTATTAAGGTTTGGTTTGATAGCCCCATGCATGCTCCATGCACTTGTAGTGCAATTTCATGAATTAGCCTAATGTGTATCATGCTTTAGACTGTCATTCTAGCATGATTTTGGCTTAATTCTAAGAAGCTTTTGGCCATGTTTTACCATGCTTAAGGTCTGATTTGTGTTGTTTTTGTCATACATGCATTGTTTTGTATAGCCATGGTTCATTCTAGCTCATTAGCCTTGAGTTTCCAAGCCACTAGAATGCATTGCTTGGGCTATTCACATGATTTGGCATCATTTTTTATGTGATTTCAGAGCATGTTTCATTGCCATGCCCTCACATTTGTCACTCTTTCCATGCTTTGAGGAGTTGGTTCTTTATGCCTTAAGAATGAGCCATTGCGTATACCATTTTGCCTAAGCTTGTAAGCTGCCATATCAGTATGTATTTGGTCTCATTTTGCCATGATATAACTTTGATTTTTGTTGTTGAAGTCATCTCATGCTTGGTTTTGATAGGTGTAGTGTAATACTCCTTATTAGCCTTGCAAGTCCACGCTTCATGCCTTTCATGTTAGCTTGTTTTGGGGATGCTCCATGCATGTTTTAGACTCATTTTAGCATGATCTCGGACTGTTTTGGGTTGCCTTGGCCATATGTTTCATGTATTGCATAGCTATGTTGTAAGTCCCTTGGCTAGTTTTAAGTTTTGAGCTCACTAGCATGCTTTGTTTGTCATATGTGCATGATTTAGTGCCACTTGGAATGTGATTTCAGAGCCTATTTCACTGCCACACTCTCACATTTTCCACTCCTTCAATGTGCTTGAGAGTTGGTGCCCTCATGCTTTGTTTGTGAACCAATTGATATGCATGCTTGTATATACTTTTGGACCTCATTTTCAACATGCTTTGGGCCATTGTATTAGCATGCATGAGGCTTATTTGGGTTGGTTTGGTCCATTAAATTTTGCATTACATGGCCCTTACCATTGCATTGTTGTTGCATGCTTGTGGCATTGCATGTTGTTGCATGTTCACGATGTTTAGCATGTTGATTACATAGCATGTTGTTGCATGCTTGTTAGATAGCATGTTGTTGCATGCTTATACCATTGCATTGTTGTTTGCATGTTGTTGCATGCTTGTTGCATCGCATGTTGTCGCATGTTTATCGCATTGCATGATTTTTCCATGCTTGTTGCATTGCATTGTGTGTGCATGCCTTGCATTGCATTGTGTTTGGGTAGGGTGTTAGTCCAAACACGAGGAACGAGGGACGTTTCATACTTGAAGTGATGAAACATGCCTCATTTCTCAGTCGCTGACCCTCTTGATCAAGCATGATAGATGTTAAGGCATTTATGTGTTTTTGTGCATTCATTTGACATTGATTTGTGCAACTCGGCCTCTTTGGCCATCATGCATTGAAATGCGTGATTGATGGCTCGAGAGCCGAGCACTACACTCCTTTCAGCTTTAAACATGATAAGGAGTGTGGTTGCACACACATTTTCTTGCAAATACATTGCCATGCCTCTGTTAGTGCTCTGTTGCAGCAAAAGGAGGAGTTTGCAGGAAGAAGTGGCCGATCGGCTATCAAGTGTGCCGATCGACTATCAATAATTGGCCGATAACCTCGAATTTGGCCGATGACCATTATTCTTTGGCCAATGGCCATTCTCCTTGGCCGATGACCTCTCAGCATGTCCATGAGCTGGATCAGAAGTACTTTGGAGGTTGGCACAGTTTTCAGAAGTCTAAAACAGTGCAAATAGAGGCAACATGAGACACGGTATTGGATTTGCGAGCGAAGCCGACCGAGCATGCATGCATCCCTCGTCACGAGGCCATTTCAGTTAACTCAGAATAGTCATTTGTTTCAATTTGTTTTGTAATAATTAATTAGCTAGGATAGTTAGTTAATTAGTTGGTTTGTATTATTTATTCGGACCCTCCATCGAGAGGGCTAACTGTTGTAATAAGCGTGCATGTGTGCGATACATGTCTTCCAACCTCCATTTCTTTCTCCCTTTTACTTAACCACTTACGATGGTTAGTTTTAGGGCATATTTCGATTAGCATCCTTATGCTAGTATGTTTGCATTCATTCATTTGTTTTGCATGCACCGGGCTCAGCGTATCATACAAAATGTATTGTATTTCAATTCCTATTTGAATACATGTATCAAGTGTTGCACTCATATGCCATCTTAGAATAGCCGAGCCTATCTTAGTTGCATCTTTGTATGTGTTGCATTAGCCATCTTAACATGAACTAGGATCATGCATGATTTCTAACTAGTTCTCTGTTTTGGCTCGGAGTACGTTGTGAGTGTTTATGCTTTAGCATCCTTGCATGCGTGTAAGTGTTGCCATGATAGCATGCTTGCCATGAGGCTAACTGCTTAAGTGATTAACTGCATGAATGCCTGTGGATGAAGGTTGGATTGCTTGAATTAGAACAATTCATCAAAATGCGAGTTTTAAGCCCACTTGGAGTGGCAAAATCATGTTTTCTAAGCCCACTTGAGGGTGGCAAAATCCACGACTTAGCCTACTTGCAAGTAGCAACTTCAAATCATTTTCAAACAAACAAACATGAGATGTTTTGTTCCAACTTGAGTGATTTAGTCTATACTTCTATGCTGTGCGCATCACATAGTAAGCTAGTCTAATAAACCAGAATAAGAACACATGTGTTTTCAAAAACAAAATATCATGTTAGTAAAGGCCGATCTTTGATCGGGCCAGCGGGGGTGCTCATTGCATGACCTTCCCCTCTCGTACCCAAGTTCCTGAGCCGAGGCAACTTTGGTGATGACGGACACGTGGCCTTAGGCACGAGTCAGGGTTTCCTAAATTTCCCAAAATAAAACATTTAGGTGGCAACTCTGTATCTGGCAAAGCAGTCCATGTTTGGCACTTCTTTATTAAAAATTGATTTTCCAAAACGATTTGCCAGATTTGGACTCTTTGGTGATTTATCAGTCTCACATTGCACTTTGTGAGATTAGATTCAGAACCGTGACGCGAGTCCGAACTGTAGTAGCTAAAGAACAAAACGATTCGCGCCCTCGTGCATGGAGCCAGGAGTTCTCGGGCGGTCTACATGTGTTATGATATTTCTCCATACGAAACGCTACACATCAGTATCTCGAATGTGCGTTAGTGTCTCCGCTTCCACCCATTTTGTGTAATAATCTGTTGCGACAATCAAAAATCGCTTGTTGCCCGGGGCGCGAGGCAATGGTCCGACGATATGAAGTCCCTGTTGGGCGAATGGCCAAGGATTGGTTATAGAGCTTAACTCTTCAACAGGCAGATGGGTTAAAGGAGAAAACTTCTGGCACTGTTCACATTTTTTCACATAACATTCGGCATCAGCTCTCATTGTCAGCCAATAATACCCCTGTGTCACGGCTCGATGGGCCAAAGAGCGCCCGCCAGAATGGGCGCCGCAGCTACCTTCATGTATTTCAATCAGGAGTTCCTTGACTTTATCCGGATGAACGCATTCTAGGTATGGGCCAGAAAGGGATTTTTTGTAAAGCTTTTTTTGCGGATCCAAGTAGTATCGCAGGGCTTTGTTTCGCAACTTGTGTGCTTCTTTCTTATCCGACAGGAGCTGTTCGGAAGATAAAAATGTAGCAATGGAGTCCATCCAACTCGGACCTGACTCTATGACATTGATCTGGACTTCTTCTGAAGGGCCAATGCTCAGCTTAGGGACGAAACCCACTTCAATTGTCCGTTTAATTTCTGAGTTAACGGTGGAAGCGAGGCAAGCCAGGCCGTCTGCATGTGTGTTCTGATCATGGGTTATCTAGTTCGATTCATGATGGTCGAATTTTTCCAGCAAGGAATTTGTTGTTTTCATGTAAGCTACCATACGGTCATTTTTGGCCGCGTATTCCCCTTTCAGCTGATTGATCACAAGTTTCGAATCGCAAAATATAAGCAAACGCTGAGCACCCAGGAGATGTGCATTCCATAAGCTGGCTAGAAGGGCTTCGTATTCGACCTCATTGTTCGACGCTTCGAAGTCGAGTTTCACAGCCTGTTCGATTATTGCTCCGTCAGGAGCCATGATAACTACTCCGGCCCCATTGCCCCGTTGGTTGGATGAGCCATCACAATACAATTGCCAAATATCCCCCACGTAAATTCTCCAATTCGGCTTAGGTTGAGTTTGGTCGGACTTAAACCCAGAAAGGCATCCAGTGAATTCGGCAACGAAGTCGGCGAGCACTTGCCCCTTGATTGAAGTCCTGGGCTAAAATTGAATGTCATACTGGCCGAGCTCGAGAGCCCACTTTGAGACGTGCCCAGATGCTTCCGCACTACGAAGTATCGACCAAAGGGGATAATATGTTAGTACCCTGATGGTATGTCCCTAAAAGTAATGCATCAGTTTTCTTGCGGCCATGACAAGTGCAAGGATGAGTTTCTCCAACGGGAGGTAACGTGTTTTGGCATCAACCGTTGCCTTGCTCATATAATAGACTGGCCGCTGCTCCCCATGTTCTTCCTTTATTAATACGGCGCTGACAACCTGGTCGGAAACTGCCAGGTATAAAATGAGCAGATCGCTTGCCGAAGGAGTTATTAGGAGAGAAACTGATCGGAGGTATGTTTTCAAACCATTCAAAGTGGCTTCACACTCGGAGGTCCATTCAAAAGCCTTACCCTGCCGAAGGGTATGAAAGAATTATCGGCAGCGATCTGTGGAGCGACTGATGAACCTGTTAAGTGCGGGGGCCATCCCCATCAGTTTTTGAACTTCTTTGACCGACCGGGGGGAGCCGAGTTCTAGGATTGCTTTGATTTGCCTCGGGTTGGCTTCAATTCCACGGTGGTTAACAATAAAGCCTAGGAATTTGCCGGATCCGATCCCAAATGCACATTTGGAGGCATTTAGCTTCATTTTGTACTTGCGAAGAATACCGAATGTTTCTTCCAGGTCGGCTAAGTGAGCTTGCTCTTCTTTGGACTTCACCACCATATCGTCAATATACACTTCCATAGTACAGCCGAGTTGCTCTTTGAACATGGCAGTGACTAATCTTTGGTAAGTTGCCCCTACATTCTTCAGCCCGAAAGGTATAACCTTATAGCAATAGGTTCCTCTCGGGGTGAGGAATGCATTTTTGTCTTGATCCTCCGGGTACATGGCAATTTGATGGTAGCCTCTATAGGCGTCCAGGAAGCTCATACGTCGATGATGTGCTGTGGCGTCGAGGAGTTGGTCTATTCTGGGGAGGGGAAAACAATCTTTTGGACAAGCTTTGTTCAAGTCCGTGAAATCTACGCAAACACGCCAAGTCCCATTTTTCTTCTTCAGAACCACAGTATTCGACAGCCAAGTGGGATAAGTCACTTCCCGGATCGCCCCGGCATCAAGCAACCGATCAACTTCTTCCACAACGGCTGCAGTATGTTCCGTAGCGGACCGCCGACTTTTTTGAATAAACGGTTTACATTTGGGATCAACGTTTAGACGATGCTGAGAAACAGACGGCTCCACCCTAGGCATCTCATACGGCGACCAGGCGAATACATCAATGTTGCCGACTAGGAAGGAAATCAACTACTGCTTATCGACTTTATTCAGGGTGGCGCCGACCATGAAGAACTTCTCGGGATTACCGTCAATTTCAACTCGATCCAGAGCTTCGGTCGCCTTTTCACCGGGGAGTCTCCCGACATCGTCTAGGCCCTCTCGATCCGGCACTTCAATATAATTCACTTCTAGCTCTCTCAGAGTCTTTGCGGCAAGAAGATAGCATGCTTGTGCCAATTTCTGGGAACCACGAATCTGTTCAATGCCGCGTTCAGTTGGGAAGCGAAGTAATTGATGATAGGTGCTTGGCACGGCCTGCATGGTATGTAGCCAAGTTCGCCCCATGATGAGATTATACGGCGAAGGAAGCTTCACAACCAAACATTCCACATCAACGGATCGGGAGCCCGCACGAACTGGAAGTGTGATTTTGCCCAAGGGATATTCTGGATTAGCATTGAAGTCGAATAACGGATAAGGAGCTGGAGACAGGTCTGATTCATTGAAGCCAAGTTTGGTGAAGGCCTTATAGTACATAACTTCCGAAGTACGGCCCTGGTCTATGAGAATGCGTTCAACGGTAAATCGGTTTACCCGTAGTTCAATGACCAATGGATCGATGTGGGGGAGTGTTACACCGATCAAATCAGAATCGTCGAAGGTAATATTCTGAGCTTCATGGGGCCGTTTTGCTGGTGTGATTTGCGTTTGGGGGACTGGATGCGACTGAATTGCATACGCGGTTGGGGCTGTTGGCAAGCTGTATATCATATGGATGATACCGAGCGGAGGTGAATCCTGTTGTAGGGAAACTGTTTTGGTTGAGTTCTTTCAGACATGTTGCTGGAGCCGACCGTCTTGTACCAACTCCTCAAGATGGCCTTTCAAAGCATAGCAACTGTCGGTATCATGACCGTGATCTTTGTGATATTCGCACCGCCTATCTCGTCTCCTCGTGTCGGGAGGTCCCATCATTTTTTATGGCCATTTAAAGAACGGAAAGTGTTGAACCTTAGCCATAACCACATTGATTGGCTCCGATAATTCCGTGTATTTCTTGTTGGCGTGCCTCGCGCGCCTGCCATCCACTTGAAGCTGCTCATTAGCTCGGTATGGACACTGGTCGTTTGATCGACGTGAATCACGTCTTCGATCTCGCTTAGTCCGATTCCGTGATTCAGGGCTCCATGGTGGTACATCGTTTATCGGCTGTATGACTTCAGGCGGGGCCGACTTAGCGTCTTGATGCCCGTCTTTGACTCGGAGGGCATTGTCTTCTACTTTGCAGTATCTCTCAACTTTTTTCATCAACGCCCAGATCGTTTTTGCGGGCCGTCTAGTCAAAGAGCTGCGGAGGGCACTGTCTGGACGTAACCCCATCTTGAAGGCGGTAATGGCCATGGAGTCATTGCAAGCATCATCTACCAAATTAAAACATTCCCAATACCGCGCCGAATATGCACGAAGGGTTTCCCCCGGTTGAATCTGCATTGCCCACAGAGAATCGGCTTGCTTCGGTTGGACCTCATTAGTGATAAACCTTGCCCTGAAGGATTTTTGAAGTTGGTGGAAGCTCTTGATCGAAGCCGGCTCCAGTTTATAATACCATCTGACAGCCAGTGGTCCCAAACTGCTCGGAAATATTCAGCATATGAGGGCCTCATCGTCTGCATGGAGCGTCATGGCTTGCTTGTAATGGCAGATGTGATCGGTTGGGTCTGATTTACCATCATACAAGGTGAATAACGATGCTTTGAACTTTTTAGGTAGCACTGCCCTTGCGATCCGTCATACAAAGGGGTCATGTTGATCCTCTTCATCTGAATCATTTCTTCTTCGCTTCTTTCGTGCACGGGGACTTCCCTCAGAGGAACTGGAGATGTCGACTCGTCCCTTCTTTGTAGATTCTGGGGATGATGAGTCAGAGCCACTATCATGTCTTCGAATTCGAGATCGTCGACCATCCCTTCTCAGAGGTCGTCCTGGGTCTTGGTGCGCGGCCTATTGGGATTTTGCCACTTCCAAGGCCAAATCTTGTCAAAGGCGCTCGTTCTCAGCCATCATATTTTCCAACCTTTGTTCGTTTTGCTTTGCTTGCTCCATAATCGCTTGCATTGTCTCATGAGCTGATGTCGAAGGTGAATCGAAGTTCAGGACCCTTCTTGCGGTAATATTCTCTGGCCCAAGCATGTTGCTTGGTGTGGTTTCGTCTTGCAGCGTAGGGCCGCCAGCGACTACCGGAGGATCTTCCGTCACGCCTGCCATGGATGTGCTTGAGTATTCCCACAGACGGCTCCAATTGTGGAGAAGTGGTTTGAAAATACTCTTTGAATCCTGGGGGACGCTTGTAATCCTCAGTTGATCACCTGAAAAGGGATAAACACTTCGGTCGGGGGTGCCGGAATTAGCACTCCGACGAATAAGTCAGTGTATACTCTCTTGATTGCTTGTATCTTAAGTTAAGCACACTAGTTCTCACATACCTCTCTCTGAATGATGTTCTTCTATTCATATCTTTTCTTTCTTGGGCTTCAGGGCTGGGCCCACCTTCAATTCATCATATAACTATTTACTCGGCTCCTTTTGTTGCAAACCGCTCTTCACCCGGCCCCTTACCCAACTGGTTATTTGGCCGAATAGGGTACCTCTAGATTTGTATATATAAGACGGGGCCAAATGCGATGTATGAATTTCGACTCTCTAGGTCCAATTATTCGGCCTCTTTACGTCTCCCGATATTCGGCCCCCACAAAACCATTATCGATAGTGTTGATTAAGATGAGGAGGAAGAGTCCATACCGACAAGTCTGACTATTCGGAGAGGTAGTAAATCTAGTAAGAATTGGAAACGGCAAGATCTCAAGCACAGACGTAGTTGACCCCTCAAACTACTTTTGTTTCTTCAGACTCGTCCTGTGGAGGGTCTAGTCAGACTCAGGCGTCCTCAAGTCAGTCTCGGAATAGAGGACCACCTTGGTGTTCTAGATGTGGTTGGACAGGCCATGTTCGACGTCGTTGCCCTCTGCAGGAGCAGAGCCAGTTTCTGTAGTCCAAGCGGGGACAATAGTGAGGTTGGAAGTGTGAAGGAGATTTGATGCTTTGTAATGTTGTATGATGTTATCTTATGTAAGGTTGCATGCCTACGGATGTTGTTTATGCAAATGTGTATGTGGTTGTAAACCCAAATGGTGTGGTTATGTAATTAACTTTGTATTCATTTGTAATGTGTTGAAAGATGTTGTAAGGATTGGAACTAATATAGAGGGAATGTAGTTATGAAAGTGTATATTTCAATATAGAGGAAATATCATTTTGTCCCTCAAACTTTTATGCGTTTTTCAATTTGACCCCCAAATTTCGATTAATATCAATTTTACATCCAAACTTTTGAAATTTTGATCAATTTGGCCCCTACCGTCACATTCCATCTACAATTGGACAGACTGTGCTGACATGGGGGGCAAAATGATTTTTAAGGTTTAGTTTGGGTGACAAATTGATTTTTAAGGTATAGTTTAGGGAATAAAATGAAATTTCAAATGAACTTTGGTGTCACATCAGCACATTCCATCTAATTGTAGATGAAATGTGACGACAGAGGCCAAATTGATCAAAATTTTGAAAGTTTAGGTGTAAAATTGGTATTAATCGAAATTTGAAGGTCAAATTAAAAAACGTGTGAAAGTTTGAGGGACAAATGATATTTCCTCTATATTGAAATATACACTTTCATAACTATAAAAATTGAAGTATTATTTAATCTGAAATAGGGAAAGCTCAACCCTAGAGAGAAGATTTTGGTAAAATCTCAATGATAACTCTTTTTTACATTTAAATATTATTATTTATTATAACTTTTTAATGTAAAATACATTTATCTACGATATTTGGACACTTTTTTTTAAAGCTTTGTTATTGAGGGTTTTGAAAATGAAATTTTTTAAGTTTAACTATTTAAGGTATTTGAACAAGGAAGAAATTAATCACACTTTATTATTAGAGTTTTTTTTTTTTTTGGCGGGGAGGGGGGGCTCCTTGTAAGTCATTCCATGATATTGTTCCACACTAATAAGCAATTATCACCCCTTATGTAGTTGGATAAAACATCAGTATAAAAATTAGAGATCCTACTATATAAATAAATCACTATAAAATAAAAATATGAAAATACCTTACAAGCTTCCTTAAACTTAGGAATGTAAATGTTATTTATATTAAAAATTTATTAATATAAATAATAAACATTATTATTTATAAGTTTTTGAAAATTTATTTACTTGTAGGGGCCACATCTCTTAGGACTGATGAGATTGTTGGGGAGCCCATCCCTTCTCAATCTAGGAGTTTGTCAAAATCTCCATAAATATATGTCTAGGTGTCACGTATAATTGTCAAGTTGTATTTATAAGCCTAATTCTAGGCTAGTAAACTTTTGGCATATAGACTTTTGGAAAACCTTGCAAATTTGGACGTATGTATTTGATAGTCCAATCAATTAGATATGTATTAAATTTATACTAGACTTTTTGGTTTTGTTTGTTTATGGAGTTATATTCTATAAATTAGCTTTCAAGCCAACATAATACAACAATGTAAATTCTCTCCATCTTCGTTGCCTAAAACTTCTCCTTTCCTTCTGTTTTTGTTGCTTAACTCGATAAAAACAGTAGAATAGAAACAGCAGAAAACTCCTTTTCTTTTTGTTTGTATAATTGGTATTAGAGCTTGGTGAAGAACTTTTGAAAGTAAGATCAAGCTATATAAGTATTTCTATCTCTATGTATAAATTTTAATATATATAAGTGTGTATTGTGTGCTTAATGATATATATATATATAATTCAAAATCAGAAAAATATTATTAGTCAAGTTTAGTTTTTATTTGTTTATCCTTTGTATTTTTTATATTTTCATAATTATTTGTTTCATTTATAGTTGTTGTAAAACCTATATGCTTAGTGTATGTCAAAACCCATATACTCATTAATATCTTTTGACTATTGGCCATAATTAGGCATTTTTAAGTCTTTAAGATCATAAAGAGAGGTTTTAGGCACAAGATAAATACACTATGAGGGTCTTAGGTACCAACAACAATCTATAATGACAATTAACCCTGAAGATATAATATGCTTTGGAAATACAAAAAATAATATTAATAATAAATATGACCATAGTTTGCATATTACTAAAGAATCTGCAAATATAAATAGTGTGTGTTCTAGATTAAATAATATTATTGATATTATGTGTTCTTGGTTTTTTAAATTAGATAAAAATCAAAAAATAAATCAAAACTATCTAGAATCCAAAGTTGAGTCCATAGAATCTAAAATAGACAATTTAGGTTCTATAATAAATATTGACTTAAACAAAGAAGCAAAAACCCAAATAAATAATTTGGTGACAAAATTAAAAACTATATCATTCATAAACAATGATGGAATGAATAGTCCAGTAGATAACTCCATTCCTAGGCTATTTTATGGTACAGAAGATATTCTGGTACTTCAAACCAATACCTATAATATGACTGAATATGAAAATATTGTTGAAATATTGGATTATTGGAGAAAATTATATGAAGACCCAAATTTAGGTATTGATGAAAGAAATAACTACTAGATCAGATAAGAAAAACTTATCTAGAACATGAAGCCTTTTTACAACACTTTAATTATGATATTAATATGTCAACTAATGATGATGATAGTCAATCATCCTCATCTAAAGAAACAATAGATCAAGATGTTTCACCAAAAATAAATAAGGGAAAAAGAAAGGTAGAAGAGTCGATTGATCCCAAATTGTTTGGCACATGGGGAGATGGAGAAAATTTTGACTTTATTCAAATAAATGAAGTTAAAATTGATACTGACACTGGAACTACCTCCAATCCTACACTTTAGCCAATACAAGAACTTTGCTTCCAAAAGAAAATTTTCTTTTAATAAAAAATCAAGTTGATGATCATTGTGATAAGATTAGACAAATCTTATAACGATCCTATGATAAATTAAATTTTAAAGATGGAATTCCCAAAATAACCATCATGGCAAACCATGACATGTGGTTTTTTGAAGATATAGATTGGGGAATAACTAATCAAGTTATTTTTCAAATTTTAGATCTAATCCAGTGGATAGAATATCCAATGATTATAAAAGCAATGCTCTCATGGGTATGGAGTAAATATTTTACATTTTGGATCTCTAGTACAATTGGTTGGTGAGAATTAGAACATTTTTTCCAACCATATCAAATTTGGTATCTTAAAGAAACTGAAGATTTCGAATTTGAAGATGATTATTTGGATGAAGATCCCATGAGGGAGCAATTAGAAAATATTCAAAAACTTCATTTGACAAAATATTGGATAGACAGTCTAATATCTGTTTCACAAGCAGCTTCTAATATCCATGGCTCAGCAACATTGCCATTCATGGTCACAGATGGTAGAATACTATTTGTAACTCATTTTTACATAACATATCAAAGGTCTCCTACACAAATTAATGAGGCTCTTGACATGTTATTAAATCTCAAAAAGAGAAATAATTTGAATCTTCTGTTGGAACTAGCCGTGACTGCTGATGATGTAGAATAAGTTCGGAATGAGCGATACAGCCAGAATCCTGATTCCCCTTCATCAGAGACTGATGAAGAATATCACAATCTCACAAACAGGATGGAAGCATAATGGACCCCACTATCACATGCAGTTGTCTCATGATCGACTCCAACCTTATCTAGGACACGTGGAGCAACCTGCATTATTAGGCGGAAAGTGGTCCGAAAAATCCTTTCAACAGACGCTACAAGACAGAAAAGATCAGCAAAATCTTATTTGTTTCAGTCTATCCCTTTGAAAACCGAGGTGGGTAGATAGTCATGTATAATTGTAGCTTAGTTGGAGTTTGTTAGAACCTCCATAAATATATGTCTAGGTGTCATGTATAATTGTCAAGTTGTATTTATAAGCCTAAATATAGGCTAATAAACTTTTGGAGTATAGACTTTTGGAAAACCTTGCAAATTTGGACGTATGTATTTGATAGTCCAATCAATTAGATCTGTATTAAATTTAGACTAGACTTTTTGGTTTTGTTTGTTTATGGAGTTGTATTCTATAAATTGGCTTTCAAGCCATCATAATACAACAATGTAAATTCTCTCCATCTTCTTCGTTGCCTACACTTCTCCTTTCCTTTTGTTTCTGTAGCTTAACTCGATAAAAATAGCCGGGAGGAGCATAAGAAACATATAAAATTACTTTGTGAAAAATTCCAAAAGCATGGAATTATTTTGTCTCCAAAAAAGAATGAACTAGAAAGAGAATCAATTGAATTTTTTGGAATAATTTTAGACCAAAGAGGTTTAAAATTACAGAAACATATTTTGTCCAAAGTACGCGATTTTTTTGATACTCTTGAAAATATAACACGATTACAGAATTTATTAGGTATTTTAAATTATAGACAAAATTTTATCAAAAATCTTTCAAAAATAGAAATTCCTTGGTTAACCAAATTAAGGAAAAATGTTATTTTCGAATGGATAGCAGAGAATGTTGCTTTAATTAAACAAATTAAAGAAAATGTTAAAACTTTACCAGATGTTTATCTTTCTAAAACATGTGATAAATTAATTTAGAAATAGATGCCTCAAAAGCATATTGGGGATATGTTTTTAAAGCAATACCAAGTAAATTATGGCATGATATAGAGATACCTTTATCAGAAAATGGGATTAGACCAAGAAAAAATCCAATGCCCATAAAATTACAAAAATAAGAACTAATTTGTGAATATAATCCTAGAACATTTAAACAAAATGAACAGAAATATTGTAACAACCCTGAGCTGTGATTAGCTTATAATCTTTGTTTAAGAAGGCCTAATAAGTAATTAAAATGAAATACTACGTTAATTGCATGTGTTATATGTTATTTGCATTTATATCTGTCTGACGTAGGATTATTTGTTAGTATTTCTGTTTCGGTGTGCGAATTGAAGGCCTTATCAGCATCCTATCATGAAATTGACTAAGTATATGTGTCATTTAGAATTTTTAGAAAATTATGGTGGGTTTAATTGAAATCCGATTCAGAACGAATTAATTAGAATAAAATAGTGCCAATTGATTACCTCTAACTAAGTTTAATTAAGCTCCCTAATCAAGCCTATAAAAGGCTTATACAACATTATAGAATCATCTCATCTTCACCATTTTGAGCCTCAAAAACGTGAGAGAGAGACAGAGAGAGAGAGAGACCTAGGAAAATTAAGTTCAAAACTTGAATATTGTAAAGACTTGAAGGATTTGACTTGGAAACTCAAACAATTAGCCAACTAGAGCTCAATTAAGCATCTAAGGTAAGAATTCAAGTCTCTAGTTTTGTAATTTAGTTGGTTAATGTATGCATTCAAGGGAATTAAGCTATGAGATGCATGAATTGAACTAAGAAAGTAAGAAAGAAGGGTCAACCATGCATACATGTGCATGTCATGGAGTTTTGAAGTTGTTTTCAAAGATTTCTCTCACACATGTGGTAATTCTAGCATGGTTTGAAGAATTCATAACATTTCTCACCATTGGACCTTAATTGATCATGTTTTGGAAGAAGTTTATCACAATTCATGCATGCTATTTTTTGAAAGTTTCAAGTTTGGTTTTGCATAATTGGCAATGCTTTTGGGCTTTGATTTTGCCAAATGACTTTCAAATCATGAAGTTCTATGAGTGTACAAGTATTTCCTCAAGTTTTGGTCCAAAAGAACATGTTTTGTTGCCTTAGAATTGAGTTTTGAAGCTGGGAGTGTAATTTGCAAATTCCAGAATTTTGTATCTCTACTCGAGCAACAGAAGTTGCGCTCGAGTGACCACCTTTTGTTTTGTGCTTCTGCTCAAGCAAAGAAGTCTAAGCGCGAGCGTAAAATTCATGCTCCTAGAAGTTTAAAAAGTTTTACAGACCACTCGAGCGACCGAAGTTGCGCTCGAGCGAAGATCTTGTCTTTGGCTCGAGCGATCGTCGAGCGTAAAAATCATGCAACCAGTACTTTTGCAGACTTTGCAACTCATTCGAGCGACCGAAGTTGCGCTCAAGCGGACTGCCCTGTTTTTGAAAATTTGACTAAGTGTTTTAAACTATATTTAGCATCCTCAACGCATCTTAGGCATTCCTAAGCCTTAATTAAGACATAATAATGAAGATAAAGATTAAAAACATACCAAGATAGAAAAGGAATGAGTTAAGTATTTTCCGAGCAAGTGTTTCAATGTGTATCTGCTATGTGTTTGTGTAGGTCACGCGCCATAGATTGTTGGTCCGATAGTTCTGACGCTTCTGCTATTGGAGCTATCTGTGAGTAACAACTCTGTATAGCTATATTTGATTATAAGCATTTTCAGAATGATAAGATATGAACTATTTTATGAAATGCTATGTTATGAATAGTGGATGAATGTCCAATTTTACGAAATGTATTTGTGGCATCCTTAGTTCACATGGCTCTCGCCTAGGGAAAACAATACTGTGGCATATGTTTATATGACCCTCGCTTGGGGGACCAAGATGATATGATAGCTAATGGATGTACCATATATCATGACCACTAGTCACGTATATAATCTGAAGCTGTTCTGATGTGAACTCTGATTTTGAAAGTGTTTGGACATCATTCATAAATCCTTTACTCTATTGTTATTCACTAGGCTCCAGCTCACCGTACTATTATGTATGTAGGTGACCAAGAGCGTGACCAGGCTCAGAGTTGATGACCTGGAGTTTCGTTTTGTCAGCCAGCCACAGCACCTCCCGAGGAGGTTCTCGTTTTGCAGTTGTGAAGTTTTGTGAACCATGTTAAAGATCTTTTTATATTTCCTTTGTTAAGTTCGAACAAACCTTTTATTGGTCTGTATGTACAAATGATGAAGTGGGTATGACAACTTAATTATATAAAGTAAGTTTTAAATTTCAGTCCCATGTATGTCAACACAGCTCTATGGACATTATTTGTTTGTATTTCCTTCCACTAGCCCCTATATATTATTTGTTTGTTCAGAGGCCTCGGGTAATCCCAGGATTACTAGCCAGTTACAATACTAAACCCGTAGAGGCGGGTTTGGATCGTAACAAATATATTATTTTCGAAAAGAAATTACTTGCAATAAAATTGGCAATAAAAAGTTTCCATATTTATTTAGCCCTAGAAAATTTTATTGAACACACTGAATAAAGCAGTAAGAGATTTGTTGATTAATAAAAAACCTATTGAGCAAGGAAGAAGATTAGCATGGTATAAAAAAATTTCTAAATATACTTTTGAGTTAGAACATCTTAAAACTAACAATTTTCTTGTAGATTTTCTTAGTAGGAATTGTTTTCAAAAAATTAAATTACTAAACAAGTAATTTTAATTTTTGCAGAAGACCTCTAGACCAAGAAGAAAAAATGAACAAGGGTAAACAACCCACACAAGGAGATTGGGTGACATTTGCTAAGAAAGCAATCCCCAGACAAGAAAAAAATTTATGTTGTGTTTCCAAGAAGACAATCTGAAATTTATACATAATGGAATGAGTCCAATAAGCAAGTTTGCAGATTTCTAGGAGCAAGTTTTAAATCCTATGATAGCATGAGCAAAGCTAAAAAAGCTTTTTACAGTGCATCAGCTATTCCTGTTTATCAAAATAATTTTTGTCAAATGAGAACTAACCCAGTTCTAACTAATATTCGAACATTGAAACCAGATGAATCTGAAATAAAAGATTTTTTCAACCCTGGTATATTTAGAGAAATTTATATAGAACTCAATGGAGTTCAGAAAACTCACATTGTAGATAACAAAGTGAAATTTCGAAAACACATAGGAATTCTGGCCAACAAATTAGCTGAGCAAACAGCTAAGTTAAAAGATTTACAAAACTTTTGTTTCAATATCCTTAAACAAATGAATTGGAATGAAGATTTTAATTTCGAAAAAATAAACAATTTACTTCAGCTATCAAACATCATATCAGATGAGTTTCTAATCCAGTTACCAACTAAGCCAGTAATACACCATATGTTAATGAAGTTTTGAGAATGTTTGGAGGGGACACAGCATTGTAGCCACCTCCTCCGCCAACGTCAAAAGTATTACTTCAAAATTATCAAATAATCACTCTCAATTATATAGAGCCCACCTCCTTTATCTTGTCACATCGTGAATTTAAAATCTCAAATATTTCTCAAAAAAATTAAGTAAACCATGAAAATTTTAAGAATAAAAATAACTATTGCCTTTTACAAAACATTTCAATTACAATTTTTGCAAGATAAAAGCCAAAAGATGAGCAGTGTACCACACCCCCTTTCCCACCTCCAAAGATTTAAATTTCATTTTCTCATAACTTTCTTTATTTACGTTTTCTGTTTTGGTTCCAATCTATTCGTGTAGTAAAGATGAATCTATTGATTTGTTCAATAAGTCTTCATTGGGGAAGAGGTTATTTGGTGGTTTTGAAGTAATATTTCACACCATTCACTGTGTTACAATAATTATGTAGCGTACAATAAAATAGGGGATCCCACTCTTTCAACCAATAAAAGGTAAGTTGATAGACCGCATGAATTTGCATCAGGACCATTGTATAATTTTCCCTTTTGGGGCTTTTTTCCTACTTAAGCGTATTTATGGGTTGAAAGTTTATAACAACAGCTGTATAGGAGAGTGCGGTCCACAACAAAAGTGTAAATAAGAACCCAAAGACATGTACAATTGACCCATTGATGGTCCATAGCAATTGTTTCTTAGAAGACACTGGTCTTGGTCCACTATGAAAGATTAATTTCCATCCTAGTGTCGTCTTGTAAACTTCACCAAGTCTTTCAGTGTCATTGTTTCAACAAAAACTGAGATCTTTATAATTTATAATTTTATTTTTATTTTTTATTTTTGTGTCTGATGATCTTTTTACATTGGCCTTGGTCCATTAGAGCTTGAATCTATATTAATGATGATGTGATATTACCGTTTTATTGAAAACATTGCTTCGGTTCACTTGATATTTTGAATCTATTAATCTGTTTAAGAGGTCTTTTGGAGCTCTCTTTTTACTAATGTGTTTATGGGTTAAATGTCGACGTAGCTGAGTAATGTCAGAAATTCTTAGAATATCATTTTTTTTTCATTTATCATATGAAACAAGTTTTTAACGAGTTGAATGCCAGTCAAAAGTAAAGTTTTTTTTATTATTATTTTCTATTTTTTGACTCGTTAAGATCTCCTCTAATCTAGATCTAAGACAAAAGGGGAAAAATAGGACTTGAACTCATAACCTTTACTAATGAGAGTTGGACAGCATACCATAGTGGTACAGAGTCATGGGTCATAAATATTAATTCCAATCTACTTGAATTGATTTCTTCGAAAGTTTCTATAATGAACCAACGATAGGCTACAATTGACCCATTAGTGGCCCATAGCAAAAATTAAAAAAAAAATAAAAAATTTTAGAGTAAATAAGTTATAAAATAAAGACAATAAAATATACACGTTTACAAGAGACATACCACCCAACTTGTTCTTACAATCCTAAACAAAATTCTACACCACCCCCTAAGATAGGGTGGAGATGTGCACATTAAATATCCTAAAACAAATATGAACAATCCTTGCACATTCCGCAATGTCCCGTACATATTAAAAGGCATTTGCCCATGTATCAACATTTCCTAGTTGCGCCGACTATCAAAGAGATAGATGGAAACTGGAGAGAGATATATGGGCAAATTTCAACTAAATAAACACAAAAGCAAAAAGGTACAAGCCACATAGCAACACAACTAATAGATCGGAGAATCAAACCAGACACACCACATCCCTACCAACCAGTGAACTCGAAGCTCCTAGTTCCTCCCATAGCTCCTCAAAAGCCTCAATTCCCATACTGGAAGTGGTCTAAGAACTGCCACAGAAAGTGTCACGTGAAGCAACAAGTCAACAGAGTGGTAGGTAGAAAGTATGTTGGTTAATCCTACAGCCCATCAAGAACCACTTTTAACCACCGAAAACCCACCCCAAACACAGATAACCCACACCTCCCAGTCTCTACTGAAGAGAAAATAGGAACCCAATAAGCACCCGCTTCCTCGTAGCCATAGCCACTGAACCAAACTATATCGAAGGGAAAGATATGGCTCACAGAACTCCCCAGTTAAGGCACAATGAAGGATGCGAATAAACCCGTGAATCTCCAGAAGGTCTTCCCATAATATAGAAAACATAGCCACACGAAAGACTGGTAATCCACAAAAAAGAGCCAATCGAAATCCGTTAACTCACCACACATCTACCAGTTCTAACCATGGCTAATTCCACACCTCCATTCCTCATGGCAGCGTCCTCACTCCATACCGGAAGGGGTCAGAGAACCAGCTCTAGTAAGGATCACATGAACACGTGCAGGTTGTCAACTAGGGCTGCAAATGAACAGAACCGTTCGTGAACAGGCTCGAGTTCAGCTCGGTAAGAGCTCGTTCAAATTCGGTTCGTTAATTTTTTTTTGCGTTCGAGCTTGAGCTCGAGCTTGCTAAATTTTTAATAAACAAGCCCAAACATTTTAAAGCTCGGCTCGTTAGCTGGTTCGTTTAATATTTATTATTTATATATTAAATAATATAAAAATATGTATAAAAAATAAGAAAAATATGCTATTTATATATTTAAAAAATATAAATGTAAATAATAGTTAACTATAGATAGTACATTTATATAATAGTGGTAGTAGATATTATTATTTTAGTAAAATATGGACTTTTTTTTAAGTATATTTATATATATTGTATATATAATTGTATAATCAAAATTTTAATTGTAACTTTAGTCTCACATGCAAGTATGAATTTATAATTTTTTTGGCTCATTAAGGCTCGTGAACAGGCTCAAGCTCAAGTCGAGCCTAAGCCAACTCGGCTCAAGCTCGGTTCGTTAAATTTTTATTCAACTTGAGCTCGAATTCGAGTTCGAGCTCGTTAAAATCTTAATAAACAAGCCCAAACATACTAAAGCTCGGCTCGGCTCGGTTCAGCTCATTTGCAGCCTTATTGTCAACCGAATAACAAAAAGCCCAATAAAATCGACATCAAATCCAGTGAGCTAAAACTAAATTTTGACAAATAGTGAGGGCAGAGATGGTCCGCTGCAACCACCAACTAAATCCCAAAAACCAATCAGTGTGTTTGGTTTGAGTTTTCTGGATTAAGTTTTTTGAAAATTGAGTTTTTTGGTTTTCGTGTTTTTTTGTTTTTAGTGAATATTTTTAAAATTTTAAACAATTTTTTTACTTTTTTAGATACACTTTACTTAGATGTATCTAAAAAGTAAAAAAAAAAATGAGAAAAAATATTTTAAAAAATTAAGAAATGCATAAAAATACAAAAAATGTATTGAATTCTTGTATTTTTTTTTGTATTTTTAGTATTTAGTGAATTTTTAAAAGATTTTTTTTACAATTTTTTTACTTTTTAGGTGTATTTATGTTAGGTGTGTCTAAAAAGTAAAAAATTTGCATAAAATATTAAAAAAATTCAGTAAAAACAAAAAAACACAAAAAATAAAAAAGTAGAATTTTCTGAAAACTGTTTTAGAAAAACATAACCAAACATGCTAAATGGGCCCATAAACCAAATAGCCCACGGTTTGCAGCAAAAATTATGCGCGCACACGCTACATTCACCATTTATTTTATTTTATTTTTTATTATTATTTGTAACAGAAAAATCTTCACATCCTTCCGCAAGTCTAAGGCATCGCCTGTGTCGAGATTATCAAGTTATCCTATTGTTCATTATGGACGAGAGACTATAACTTAAGAGTTTACACCGATCCCTCAATACAAACTCCAATTAAAAGTCAGGACTTGCGCAGTAGAAAGGAGTCGATTCGACACCAAGTGTCATGTATAGGAACAATTTGACGTCCTCCCCCAAGCCAACTCCGCATACATATATAGGGTTGTTTTTTTGAGTCACATTAAAAAGTTGACTTTTTAATTTTTTGAAAATATATATAAAAAAATAAAAAGTTAATGTGACTCAAAAAAAGTTAAAAATTCAAAAAGTTAGCTTCCCAAAACAGGCCATACTAAATAGTAGGGCTACGCAAAATATTGTCGAATCTGCTTAAACTGCACCAATCCACATTAAGTCGCATCGCTCTATCCGCTAACCGCGGTTGAAACTTTAAAATTTATAATCTGCTTTTGAAACAGCTCCATTCCGCTATAATTAATACATATATATTTTTTAACTTATAATGAAATATCAAAATAAAAATGAGTGTAAAATAGATTTAAGATGTGAAATTTATTATAAATTAATAGTTATAAATATAAAAAATATTATGTAAAATTAGTCTGTATTATATATATATGAAAATATTATACAAATTAGTATTATATATTATGCAAAAATTTGATAATTAGTTAAATATTTTTTAATCCGTCAATCCGTTCAAAACTACTCAAATCACAATTTACTAATCGATCAACCTATTAATCTACTATTTAATTTATAATTTTACTCTTAAATTGCTCCAACCAAACCGCACCCAGCTCCGCTGATCATGCTAGTGGGAGTTTGAATAAATAAATAAGGTCATCAATTAGTGCATTACCCCACGCAAGTAGAACAGCTAAACAAAGGACGTGGTAATTATAAAACCAAAACCAGCCCACCGTTTCCCAAAACCAGTCCAATATTTCAAACAACCAACCCAATTTTCGGAGCAAGGATCCTCATCGTAGATCTCTCTATTTGGCTCTGCACTTGGTGCACTTGGTGGGTCATTGGCGTTATTTTTAGGTTTAATTTTAATAATTTAAATTGTTCATATTTTAAAATTTATTAAGTATATTATAAGTGTAAAAAATCAAGTTAATTAAATATTGAAAACCACATGTTCAAATCATCGAACAAAAAATCGTTTATTAAAAAAAATTTAACAAACAATTTTATTTTTTAATAAAACTTTTAGTTCGATGATCTGAACACATAGTTTTCGAAATTCAATCGACGTGATTTTTTATAAGTATGATATAATTGACAAATTATAAAATATAAATTGTTCGAATTATCAAAATTGAGCCTAAAAATAAGCCCAATAACCCACAAAATAGAGAGCCAATAGAGATATCCAAAGAGAGGATCTGCACTCCAATTTCGACCCTGATCATGCGAGAACTGCAGGACACCCTTATTTTAAACAGTTTTTGATTCTAACAACTTATTTTAACTCAAAAAAGTCGATTCTAAGAAGCTGTTCACCACTTGTTTCTGATTATCAGTTTCTGCTCTAGACATGTCAATTTACGGCTATGTTCTTAGATTTTTTTATTTTTTATTTTTTTAAAAATAGAAAATGACTCAAATGGACTATAGATTATTATTATTATTATTTATGAGAAATGTAAACAAGTAGTGAATAACAAAAAATAAAGTTAATTAAAAAAGCTAATTAACTTAGTTAATAAACATTACTCAGCAACTTAAATCTATAATTCAACAACTACACCAAACAGATTAACAGTTTCTGATTAAGTCATAATCTATAATCTGTTTTAATAGTTATACCAAACGAGGCCTATGAAAGATTAATTTCCATCCTAGTGCGGTCCGGTCTTGCAAACTTCACCAAGTCTTTCAATGTCATTGTTTCAACAAAAATTGAGATTTTTATAAAAAAAAAATTTGTGTCTGATCTTTTTACATTGGTTTTGGTCTATTAGAGCTTAAATCTATATTAATGATGATGTTACATTCCCATTTTACTGAAAACAGTAATTTTGGTCCACGTGATATTTTGAATCTATTGATCCGTTTAAGAGGTCTTTTGAGACTCTCTTCACTAACGTGTTTATGGATTAAATATCGACAACAATAGATGAATAATGTTAGAGACTCTTAAAATATTATTTTTTTTATTTATCAATATTAAACAAATTTTTAATGAGTTGAATGCCAATCAAAGGCAAAGTTTTTTTTTTTTTTTTTATCTTCTATGTTTTGACTCATTAGGATCTCTTCTAATCTAGATCTAAGGTGAAAGGGCAAAGAGATCATTCTCAATGTCTCACATTGGACTTGAACTCATAAATTTTATTAAAAGAGTTGGATAACATACCACAGTAGTACAGAATCATGGGTCATAAATATTAATTCCAATCCACTTGAATTGATTTTTTTCCAAAGTTTCTATAATGGACCAACGATAAGCTACAATTGACCCATTAGTCACTGGTCACTATGAAAGATTAATTTCCATCCTAGTGCCGAAACTTCACCAAGTCTTTCAATGTTACAGTTTCAATAAAAAACTGAGATCTTTTTAATTTTTTATTTTATTTTATTTTTATCTGATCATTTTACATCCAACAATGATAGAGACCACTAATTTTGGAGCTCTAAAAAGACCACTAATGACATGGCACACAATAAAAAAAGAAAAAAAATACAACACTAAGGCCAAAACATCAAAATCATTCATGATGGAGCCCACTGCTACATCATTAGTGGTAGCACTGATTAGTGCTCTCACTCATTTTCCTTTTACATCGGCCTTGGTCCATTATTGCAAATTTTTTTCTTTAGAAGATGGGGACACTTCTGTCTTGTAAACTTCACTGGAGTCTTTTAGTGTCTCTGCTTGAACCAACTTTCTTTCTTTTTTTTTTAATGGTTCACATTTTAAGACAATTATAGACCAAACTAAAGGTCTCGAAAATTTTCAGTTTCAGTTAAAAAATTAAAAAATAATTATAAATTGTTATATTACTCTCTTTATTTTTCTACATATTTTTTCGTAAAAAGTTTAAAAATTATAAAAAAATAATATGTTTCCAAATGAGGTCTAAAAAGACTTATAAAATTTCAGATTACAATATTATATACTACCCTGAAAAAATAATCGATTCACCATAAATAAAAAATTAAAAAAATCATATGAGAGAGGCTTTCTTTGCTCTGCATTGCACTGCCCTTGTGTGGTGGGATTTTTCTATGATACATTAAGGTGATTTTCATGTACCATACATAAATAAATTTGGATCATTAGATCTAAAAGTAAAATAAATCTAATCATTGATTGATAATAATTAAAACCAGGTTAAGAAAGGTAGTTTCGTAAAAAACAAGGTAGCTTTTAATGATTTTAAAACCAAAAAATGGTTTTCAACTTACTACAATAACTAAGTACACTTACTATTTGACACGATTATACTTACTATTTTTAATAACTATACTTACCGTTCAATTATTAATAAAATGCACTTAACCTGCTATTCAAGTAACAAGTAAACTTAAAAAATTAAGTTATAATAAATTTTCAAAACCTCTAAAATAAATATAAAATTTTAAAATAGAATTTAAGAAAAAATATACAAAAATAAATGTGAATTTTATACATTTTATTATAATTTATTACATTTTATGAAATATGATTTATTTATTTACTTAATGGCAATAAATGAAACCTAGTTTCCTTTTCATTTACCACACTTGAAAAATAATAAATGCAATTAATGAAGAAATATAATTAATAAAATATAGGAAAATTTAAAATTTGTTTGAGGATTCCATGAACAAAATTTTATGTTTATTTTTAAAAATTTTGAATATTTGAAGATTTGAAGATAAGATTGTTGTTGATTTGGAACTCTTTAGGTAAGAATCTATATCTCTATAGTCTCTATCTTTCTTTCTTTTTTACTTTAACTTTCCATGATATTTTGAATTTATAAATTTTAATGTTTTGTTGGAACACCATTTCATCTAGTTAAAAGAAAAATTATGAGATTTAAGCAGTAAGAAAAAAAAAAATCAAGTTTGATGAAATAGTAAGTGCAGTCTTAAGTTTAGTTTAAATGATTGATTTATCAAGTCTACTAAAATAGTAAGTAGAGTCCTATTGAATAGTAAGTATTGTTTAAGTGATAAGTCAAGTTTGATAAAGTAGTAAGTAGAGTCTCATTGAGTAGTAAGTGTTATTTAAATGACTGGTAAGTTAAGTCTAATAAAGTAAAAGGTAGAGTCTCATTGAGTCATAAGTGTGGTTTAAATGAGTGGTAAGTAAGTCTGATAAAATAGTAAGTATGGTTTAAATGAGTGGTTTTCAACTTACTACAACAACTAAACACGCTTACTACTTGATATGATTGTACTTACTATTCCACATAATTACACTTATCATTCAAACATTAATAAAATGCACCTAACCTCTAAAATAAATATAAAATTTATAAAATAGAATGTAAACAAAAAAACAAAAAAATATACAAAATAAATATGAAATTTATAAATTTTATTATATTTTTTTACATTTTATGGAGTATGATTTTTTTTATTTATCTACTTAATGGCAATGAATGAAACCTAGTATCTTTTTTATCTACCACAATAAATGAAATTAATGAGAAATATGATTAACAAAATATAAAAAAAAAAATTAAAATTCATTTGAGGATTCCATAAACAAAATTTGATGTTCATTCTAAAACTTTTGAAGATTTTGAGATAGAATTGTTGTTGATTTGGAACTCCTTAGGTAAGTCTCTCTCTTTTTACTTTCACTTCTCTTATATTTTGAATTTATAAATTTTTATGTTTTGTTGGAACAACATTTCACTTAGTTAAAAGAAAGATTATGAGATTCTAAGTGGTAAGAAAAAAAAAAAACCAAGTTTGATGAAATAGTAAATGTAGTCTTAAGTTTAGTTTAAACGATTGATAAGTAAAGTCTAATAAAGTAGTAAGTGGAGTCTCATTGAATAGTAAGTATTGTTTAAATGAGTGATAAATCAAGTTTGATAAAGTAGTAAGTATAGTCTCATTGAGTAGTAAGTGTGGCTTAAATGAGTGTCTAATAAAGTAATAAGGAGAGTCTCATTGAGTAGTAAGTGTGATTTATTTAAATGGTAAGTGAAGTGTAAAAGAGTGGTAAGTGGAGTCTCACTGATTAGTAAGTATGATTGAATGAAATGGTAAGTCAAAAGTAATGAAGTATTATGTTAATCATTGTTCCTAGTCACATGTGAATAGTCATGTAGTAGTGTCATGTTCAATTATTTGAATGGTCAATAGTCATATGTACTAATGTCATGATCAATCATTTTTAGTAATCACATGTGAATTATATGAGTCTTATTCATCAGTAAGTGGGGTTCAGTCAAGTTGTAAGTGAGATTTATTTAAGTGGTAAGTGGAGTGTCATTAACTAGTAAGTATAGTTGAATGAAATGGTAAGCAATGAGTAATAAAGTAGTAAGTGGAGTCTATTTGGGTAATAGTAAGTGAGGCTTATTTGAATGGTAAGTTAAGTCTAACAAACTGGTAAGTAGAGTCTTTATGACTAATAAGTATGATTGAATAAAAATGGTAAGCTAAGAGCAATATAGTAAGTGGAGTCTATTTTAAATGGTAGTAAATGAGGCTTATTTGAGTGGTAAGTCAAGTCTAACAAACTGGTAAGTAGAGTCTTTTTAACTAGTAAGTATAATTGAATAAAATAGTAAGCCAAGAGCAATGTAGTAAGTGAAGTCTATTTTAAGTGGTACTAAGTGAGGCATATTTGAGTGGTAAGTTGAGTCTAACAAACTGATAATTAAGTAGAGTATTTTTAACTAGTAAGTATAGTTGAATGAAATGCTAAGTAAAGATTAATAAAATAGTAAGTGGAGTCATTGAAGTATAATAAAGCGGTAAGTGATAATCAATTCAAATCCTGCCCATGTACATTTTATGAAATATGATTTTTTATTTATTTATTTATTTATTTATCTTCTTAATGGCAATAAATGAAACTTGGTTTCATTGAGTTGTAAGTGGGGTTTGATTTAATAGTAAGTGGGGTCTCATTGAGTAGTGAGTGAAGTATGATGGAGTAGAAAGTAGAGTCTCATTGAGAAATGTGGGGTTTGATTGTATAGTAAGTGAAGTTTGATGGAATAATCATCACCATCACCTCAATTATCTTACCATTACTACCACCACATATACCTAATTTACAAAAATCAAGTTTGATGGAGTAATAAGTGAAGTCTCAATGAGTAGCAAGTGAGCTTTAAATGAGTAGTAAGTCAAGTCTAATGTAGTAGTAAGTGGATTTTTATTGAGTAGTAAGTCATGTTTGATTGAATAATAAGTCGAATTTGATGGAGTAATAAATAAACAGTTTAATTTACTTACAACTAATTGGGACAATACTTACTACTTACTATGACAATACTTACAATTGATTGAGATAATACTTATCATTCATAAATACAATACTTACCATTCATTCTGAATGTATTTACCACTCATTATGACTCTACTTAACATTTGTTCTGATTCTACTTATCACTCAATAGTAAATAGGATCTCATTAAGTAATAAGTCAAGTCTGATGGAATAGTAAGTGGAGTCTAATTAAGTAGTAAGTAAAGTATTATAGAGTAGTAAGTGGATTTCTATTGAGTAGTAAGTAGAATATCATTGAGTTTTTACCATTTATAAGCACAATACATATCATTTGTTCTAATTCTACTTACCACTCATTGTGACTCCACTTACCACTTATTTTTTATTTTTTATTTCTTAACCAAATTAATTTTTAATTTAAAAAAAAAAAAGTTCTAAAAATCAAACCATGCATAGCCTAAGAATCTTTTGATAAGTCATTTCTTACGTTAGTAACTTAATTAATTATTTGTTAATTTTACGACATTTTTACTATCTGAAGCTTGTTTGGTAACTATTTCGTTTTCAGTTTTTAATTTATATTTACAAAAATTTTAAAAACTGTCAAAAAACTTGTTTGATAATTTTTGTGGTTTATAAATGGTTGTCTCAATTTGTAAATTTGAGGAAAAAACGTAAATTCAAAAAATGAGTTTACGTTGGTTTTTAAAAAGAAATTTAAAAATTTTGCTAAGAAAATTTTTTTTCAAATAATTTTTTTTCCAATTAATATTTTTTTTCAATGAATTTTTTTTTCCAACTAATACTAACCGAGGGGCAATTGGTAATGCTACTTTAAACCTTAGGGATGGGATTGTAATTTCTTAAATGTGAGGGGTGTCAATGTAATTTACCCAGTGAGGGCAAAATTGGTATTTAAAAAAAATAAATTGCTGAGGGGAGAATCTGTAATGAAACTTTAAATATCAGGGAGGGAGATGTAATTTCCAAAAGGTGATGGGAGAACTGTAATAAACATAAACCTTAGAGGGTGTCAGTGTAATTTACCCTAATATATAATTCTCACATGCTTATCCCAGAGGATAAGTGTGTATTTGTGGAAAATATGAATAATTTTTCTCTTTCATTCTCATTTCATAATCGCATTTTTATCACATGACTAGATTTTGTTAAAGATTTAAATAATAGAGTAACAGAAAAGAGGACATTGATACTTGTGTAGAGACTAAAGTGGGATTTGATCAAAATTGTAAAGGGTTGGCTATCAAGATTTTATGTATAGAGACCAAAGTGGGATTTGACCAGAAGTACAGAGGGTTAACTGTCATGATTTCATGTGTAGGGGTCAAAGTAAAATTTGGTGCAAAGTGTAGGGGTGCAAAGTGTAATTCACCCAAATATTTTATTGCTTAAAAGAGAAATTTTGATTTGATAAAATATCATTTATGACTTTTTAGTGAGTTAAGATATTTATTTGAAAAGGCTAAATGTGTTAGAAAGGTAGTGAGTGAGAGTCAATTTTATAAAAATTGACTTACAAAATTTTAAAAGGTAAGTTATTTTTGAGAAAATGATGCAGACATATTTTCCTTTAAAAAATGTTTTACTTACTTTTTGTTCAACCAAATAACAGAAAATGAGTAAAATATTTTTGACAAAAATATTTTACAACAAAACGAACGGAGCCTTAGTGTCTTTTAATGGATTATAACAAAAATTATTTTTTTTAAAAAAAAGGATTTGTTCCTTGTAATAAAATAAATTTTTTATTTTATCAACTTAAATTTAAATTTTTTGATTTTTTTTTCAATCTAAATCATATGTTAATTTTTGTTAAGTGAACCTGATGAAAAAAAAAATATTTTAATCATTAAACTTAATAAAAAGAAATATTTTAAACATTTTATGTACACTTATATTAAATTTAATGATTAAAATACTCTTTTTTTTCATCAGTTTTACTGAACGAAAATAAACAAATGGTGTAAATTAAAAACAAATTAAAAGATTAAAATTTAATTTGACATTAAAACTCAGAATTTATTTCGTTATAATGGTCAATCTTTTTCAATAATTTCTTCTGGATTATTTATGTAAAAATTCAAGTTGGTCAAATTCATCATAATTCAAATAGTGTTGAGTATAGAATTAATATAATTAAAAGGACATAAGTGAATTTTTAAAGAATAATTTGGAAAA
Source organism: Camellia japonica (assembly GCA_030407325.1). Lineage (NCBI taxonomy): Eukaryota > Viridiplantae > Streptophyta > Magnoliopsida > Ericales > Theaceae > Camellia > Camellia japonica. The sequence goes on from JAPPVO010000036.1 coordinate 65,712,530, forward strand.
ATAAATAGGTTTTGTTTAGTTTTTTAAATGAGTTTTGAGCTTTGAATTATATTTTGAAAAATAAGTTGTTTAAAAGAATTTTGAAAGTTGAAAATTTATTTGGTTATCAGATTTGAAAATAGTTTTAGGATGATTTGTAATTTTTTTTTAATTGAATAGATGAGTATGAGAGAAAATTTGATTGATTGATATGTAGAATGTGAGAGAATAAGCGAGGAGAGAGGTGAGGGGAAAGAGAAAAAGTAATTGATTAATTTATTAATAATAAAAGAAAGGGGGGAGAGAAGAGAGAAAATTAAATTTTAAATTGCATTTTAAAAAATTATTAACTAAACAAACTTTTTTATATTTTTATCCAAATCATGTTTTAAAAACTAAACCAAATATTACCTAAAATTTTCTCTATTACGATTGTTTCCAAAACTGCTATAAATCGGACCCAAAGACACACCACAATTGATGGTACATAGCTTTCCACCACCATCATTATCAATATTCATTTCCATTCTATTGCGATAGCTTCTCGATCAACATTCATTACGATTGCTACCTTGACGAAAAATCAACATTCAATTCTCTGTCAAATCAGAGGGCAGACCTAAAATTTTCTCTATTATAATTGCTTCCACCACCATCAACATTAATTTCCATCCTATTGCCGTATTGTAAACTTCACCCCAAGTCTTTAAGTATATCTGTGTCTCAACAAACATTTTTCCTTTAACGGCTCACATTTTAAGAAGATAAAATAATATTAAATAATAAAATTTAAAAGTAAAAAAGCCTAGGAAATTTTATATTATAATATTATATATATACTATCTTGATGAAATAATCGATTCATCCATTACAAAAAAATCATGTCAAAGTGGCTTACTGTGCTCTGCACTGCCCTTGTGTGGTGTTGCTATTTTTGCAGTATCCCTGCTGCCACTTCTATGGCAAATAATGTGACAGATAAAGCTGCATTGGTGGCATTCAAGGCTGCAATTGTTCAAGACCCATTTGGTGCCCTCTCTTCCTGGAATCATTCACTCCACTATTGCCACTGGAACGGTATTTTGTGTAGTCGTCGACATCCTGATAGAGTCATTGGGATAACTCTAAGGTCGCAAGGCCTGGTTGGATCGCTCTCACCTCATGTCGGAAACCTCTCCTTTCTCGAAAGAATCGTTCTTCGAAACAATAGCTTCCATGGCCCAATCCCACAGGAGATGGGTCGCTTGTTTCGGCTACAAACAATAGTATTCAGCAACAATTCGTTTGGCGGTGGAATACCCAACAACCTTTCTCGCTGCTCAAAACTTGAATGGCTGAACTTGGTCGACAACAACCTAACTGGAAACATCCCAGCTGAGTTGGGCACTTTGTCAAGGCTTAGAACTTTAGTCTTGGCTAAAAACAAGCTTTCAGGAACCATCCCTCCTTTCATTGGAAACCTCTCATATCTTTTCCAAATCTCTTTAGTAGATTGTAATTTGCATGGGCAGATTCCGGGGGAAATTGCTAGACTTCGGCGCCTGAAATTTGTCCTGTTATCGATGAATAACATATCTGGCAAGGTTCCTTCTGGCCTTTACAATATCTCCACCATCATTTTGTTATCAGTAGCTGTTAACCAACTTGAAGGAAATATTCCTCCTGATATAGGCTCCACACTTCCTAATCTCAATGATCTTTATATTGTCGGCAATTTGTTTACTGGAACACTTCCTACGTCACTGTCAAATGCTTCCGAGCTTGAATCAATAGACTTCTCTGAGAATGATTTCAGCGGGACAATGCCAAGAGATCTTGGAAAACTTCTGGGTCTTAGATGGATAAGTGTTTATCAAAATCGGTTGCAGGATGACTTCACTTTTATTTCGTCTCTAACAAATTGTACCAGTTTAGAAGTTATTCAAGCGGGTGACAATCTTTTTAGAGGTTCATTGCCTGACTCCATAGCTAATCTCTCCACATATCTTAGCGTGATAATTTTGCCGGTTAATCAAATACATGGAATCATTCCATCTGGCATCGGGAACCTCCTCAACCTCACTGACTTATCAATGGCAACGAATAATCTTGCTGGCCCTATTCCATCCTCCATTGGCAGACTTCATAAGCTGCAATCTCTGTTGTTAGACCAGAACAAATTTACAGAGCTTCCATCTTCGCTTGGTAATTTGACTTCATTGATTACTCTCAACTTGGGAGAAAACAACATCCACGGAAGTATACCTCTGAGTTTGGGCAATTGTCATAGCTTGTTGGAATTAGCCCTTTATAAAAATAATCTCAATGGTTCAATACCCAGTGAAATTATGAATCTCTCCTCCATTTCAACATTCCTCTTGTTAGATCACAATGCACTATCCGGTTCTCTTCCATCACAAGTTGGGTCTTTGAAAAACCTAGGATACATGGATGTATCCTATAATAAATTATCAGGACCCATTCCGAACACTCTAAGCAACTGTTTGAGTCTCGAATGGCTTTACTTGGAGGCCAATTCATTTGAAGGAGAGATACCTCAAAGTTTGAGAATGTTGAGGGGCTTAAGAGAGTTGGACCTTTCGCACAACAATTTGTCAGGGAAGATCCCAAGTTATCTAGGCGAGCTTCAACTAGATATGTTGAATTTATCTTTTAATAGGCTACATGGAGAAGTTCCAATACAAGGAGTGTTTCAAAATGGGAGTGCAATTTCAGTTGTTGGAAATAATGATCTATGTGGAGGTATTGCAAAATTAGACCTTCCTCCTTGTCCATCCTCCAAATCAAGCAACAACAAGCTATCTGACAAGATGAAAGTGATCCTACTGGTGGTAGGTCTTGTGATATTTTTATCTTTGTTTGTTAGCTTCTTTATATTTCTTCAACGGCGTCATGTTTCAAAAAAGAAGTCCTCTAGCACGCCATCAATCAAACATCAATTTTTGAGGGTTTCTTATGCAGAGCTTCTCAAAGCCACCAATGGATTCTCAGAGGCTAATCTAATTGGTTTTGGGAGCTATGCTTCAGTTTACAAAGGGATTCTTGATCACGTTCAGATGGTTGTTGCAGTGAAAGTACTCAATCTTCAGACCAGGGGAGCTTCTAAGAGCTTCATATCAGAATGCAAGGCACTAAGAGCCATAAGGCACCGAAATCTATTGAAAATTTTGAGCGTTTGCTCCAGTGTGGATTTCCATGGTAACGAATTCAAAGCTCTGGTATATGAATTTATGGCCAATGGAAACTTGGGCAATTGGTTGCATCACATCGGAGTTAGAGACCAAGGGCAACCAGAAGAACCCAGAAATCTTAAACTAATTCAGAGGCTGGACATTTCCACTAATATTGCCTCTGCACTTGACTATCTTCATTGTGGTTGTGAGTCGACAATTATTCATGGTGATCTAAAGCCAAGCAATGTTCTTTTGGATGATGAGATGACGGCCCATATTGGAGATTTCGGGTTAGCAAAGATTATTTCTACCGTTTCAAGTGATGTGGCACAAGGTCAAAGCAATTCAGTTGCGATAAGGGGAACCGTAGGCTATGTTGCTCCAGGTACAAAATCTTTTTAATTTCCTTGGAGTAGAAAAACTAGACATGCAATAGGAAAAGTAATAATATATATACACACACACATATATATATATATACACCTTGCATGGTAGAATAATTTCAGCACAAAAAACCATGGCGTTCTACAAAATAGTGGGCTCCTGCATGTTTATAAGCATTGTTTTCATACATATTTTGTGCCTTTTTTTAATGCTCCATATGTGTGCTTCCACCTCCTCACTATTAAGAAATAGGAAGTTTATTTTCCTTAATGTGGGCATGCTTAATCTCAGTGTAAATATTGCCATTCAATTTCAAGTTTACTTTCTTTAATGTGGCCATGCTTGAACTTGGCTATGGAATACCTAAGTTAAATCTCTACGCCGCCGCCTCTATTTTTTTTCTGTTCTCTCTTTTTTTCCCCCTTAAACTCTTCATTATGTAATTCTAGATCTTACTCAAACTTGTGCGGTTGATTCTGACAGAACTTTTCATGCAAGACTAATTTTTGTTTGCTTCAATAAAACTTATATTGTTATTGACAGAGATGAAATTAAGGCCATCATATATACCACATTTTCTATTGGGATTACAACTATGTCAACTAACTGGACTCACTTTTCACACTAACATTACAAACAATTTGCACACTAACATTAGACAATTTGCAGAGTACGGCATGGGTGAAATGGCTTCCACACTAGGGGATGTATATAGCTTTGGGATTCTTTTACTGGAGATATTTACAGGTAAGGGACCAACTGACGCTATGTTTAAAGATCATCTAAATCTTCATAACTTCGTTAAGAATGCTTTGCCTAATCGGGTGATGGAGATTGTGGATCCTTGCATTCCATTGGAGCATAACACAAGAAGTTGGATTAAAGACTGCATGGTTTCCATTATGAGAATTGGGGTTGCATGTTCAATGGCATCACCAACAAATCGAATGGAAATGGGTAGCGTTATTAGCGAATTGCGTAAGATAAAAAATGCATACATGAATGAAGGGTTGAACCAAGACTAGGAAATTGGAAGAGATTTTGCAACATAAAAGCCAAAGGTGTGTATCATACCCTCTTGACCCATGCATATCCATTACCAAAATGAGAAATGTTATACACAAACGAATTTTTTACTTGATTTTCTTACCACTAGATACAAAGACATTGAGTTCTCAATATATTTATTAATATTATGGACCCTACTAAATTTTTGACTCATCGTAAGAAAATTTGATGAGAAATTTGTTTATGTATGGCATTACTCTACTAAAATGCATCTTTCCCTCTTCTGAAACATCTCAATTTCATGTTCTCATTTTTCTTTTCTTTTTGATTGGCTCTAATTTTTTTATTTTTTACTTTTTTTAAAGTGAACTAAAGCATGTTTACTGTTTTGTTGATCAAGGTTACTTCCAAGGTCCTCCAATAATGGTTACCTCCTCAATATGCTACTCCATCAGCCAATAGAGTACAAGTGGTAGCTTTGTGTTTTATTGCCTCATTTATGAGTTCATATGATCATTCATCATCCTCATCAGCTGCTTGAATAAATAACTGTCACTTTTTTTTTTCCTTCCTTCGACTAGATTGTATTATATAAAAAATATGTTCATGTGAGATATTTCCAACTAAGATTGTGTGTAAGAATTATCATTTTGTTGTATCTTTCCTTTGAAATTGCATGGCCATCAGGGCCGGTCCTGACCTAAGGCAGGTAAGGCTTGTGCCTCGGGCCCCAAATTTTGGCCCAAAAATAGGGCCCCAAAATTTAAAAAATTGTTATAGGCCCAACCCTTTTTTTTTGTTTTTTAAAGATCAATTTAAAGGGCCCCAAAATATTTTATTGGGCCCATGTATAATTTAGCCCATATTTATTTATAAATGTGTTTGGCCCATATTTATTAAAATGAAAATATATATAAAAAAAAAAAAACAAACAAAAACAGAAAATGTGTTTGGGCCCAACCCAAACCATACATACAATATACAACATCACTTCAGTGCACTGCTAGTGTGCTTCTGCTTTCAATCTCTCTCTTTAACGAAGTGATGAAATGAGACGAAAGTATGTACACCAAGTTGAAGGCAGACGCAGAGCACAACATTGTGAGCGACTCACTCTTTCTCTTTCACACACTCCTCCGGCGATTCACTCTCTCTCACATTCTCTCTCTCATGGTAAGTCTTCTCTCTGTCACTATCAGATTTTATTAAATAAAGTTGCCCTAATTTTTTTTCTATATTCTTTCTCTATCAATTAGTGGAATAATAAATTTTCCCAAATTTTTTTGTTACCTTCTTTATCCATTAGATTTTAGTGGAATAAATAATTTAGCCCTAATTTTTTTACCTAGGTATTTATCAGTTTTAATTGAATAATTTTTTTGCCCTAATTTTGTTTCATTAAATTATTTTTTTACAATTTATTTGCTATCAGATCAGTGGATTGTGATTTGTGGATTGATTTGAAGTGATTGTGATTTGTGGATTGAAGTGTTTGTGATTATAGTCATGTTTCCTAGGAAGTATAGTTCTGGAATAAAAAATTTGCCTTAGGCCCCACAAATCTCAGGGCATACTTAAATAAAAAATTATAGCCATACTTAAATAAATTTTTTTTGGATATTTATCATTTTATGCATAAATTTTTTATTAAAAAAAAATATACATTAGAGGATCCCCATTTTCATAGTTTGCCTTAGGTCCCACAAATCTCAGGGCCGGCCTTGATGGCCATATAGTTCCCGCTCTTTAGTCATTGTTAAATTGTTGCTCAAAATTGGCATTTATGTACCATTTGTTTTTGCAAAAAATGTTATTTATAGAACGCGTTTTTCTATGTTTGATTACCACCTTAAAATTGATAGGTTAGAAGAGAGATCAAGGATCTTTGTTTGTGTTTCTGTGTATATATATATTTTTTAAGCTGGTCTTTGTCCTTTTACATCAATACATAGGGGTTACTTTGTTTTTTTTGATGAGTGTGATCTCTAGAAAAAAGATCACGTAAACACTTTTAAACAATTCAAACTAGTCTGTCATTTATTGTTAGAATTTTGAACGAAAAAAGATCATGTGCAAGATTGGAGATATCAAAGTGAAATTCAAAAGAAAGTAGAAGACTATTGATGTATTAAATAAATTTTACTTTAGTCTCTCTAATTTTTGCATGTTTTTTTCTGTTTAAAATTTTAACGACCCATAAGGAAGGATTACATTATAACAAAATTCAAAGTGTAAATTACACTTTGCACCCCTTCACTTTGTACCAAATCTCACTTTGGCCTCCTACACATGAAATCATGATTGTCAACCCCCTGTACTTCTAGTCAAATCCCATTTTGGTCCCTACATATGAAATTGTGACAATCAATCCTCTGCACTCTTACTCAAATCCCACTTTGGTCTCTACACGAGTGTCAATGTCCCTCTTCTGTTACTTCATTTTTAAATCTTTAACATGATCCAGTCATATGACAAAAATGTGACTACAAAATGAGGGTAAGAGGGAAAAATCATCTATGTTTTCCATCAATACACTTTGTCCTGCGTGATAAGCACTTAAGAGTTATATAATTCAATATATATATATATATACACGTTCATATGGTAAAAATTGGGATAGAAATACAAGAAAGTAGAGTTTTGAAATAAAATAAAATACGACAAAGAAATCAAAGAGAAAGAAAGATGAATAGACAGAAGACTGTGTTACCGAAAAAAATAGAGTTACTGATTACAAGAATCAAAAAACGATTACTGAACTACTGAATTAAAACTACTAATGATAATAAACTACTCTAGACATTACAAAAAATTAAGGTTTTAGAGACCAAAATTTAGAGACAAAATTATTTTTTAGGGACCAAATAATTTTGTTGTGAAAAGTGTCATTATTATATTTTTAGCAACAAAAATTGGACATTGGTGACGAATTATTATCCTTTTAGGACCAAATTTTTTGTTTCAAAAAATAAACCATTTTGAGACCAAATTATTTTGTTCTTGAAAGTCTATTTATTAGTGACATTTTCAAAATTTTGTCGCTAAAAGTCTTGTTTTTGACTTTTTGGGAACGACCTTTTAACGATTATCCTCATAATGATGAAAATTGCCCCCTAAATGTCTTTTGCAACAAAATTTTCACTTTTAGAGACCAAAACATTTGGCCTCTAAAACTCTTATATGTTGTAGTGAGAGAAGAGAAATTTACTCCTAATTGAACTAGTTTAGAAAAAATTGATGTGTTGGTTGATGCTGATTCCTCATCTTTTCCACTTTCAACCTATTTATAAGCTCACAACTGTTAGATAATTTCTCATTCTCCAAGAGCCACGAACCAACAGTAGCTTCCACGGATTCACAAACCATACCCCATGTTCCACTTTCCTTCCTTAGTGCTATGATCCACTATGCTTTGAACCACCTCCTACACAAAACAATACCTCCTACACAAAACGATACACTACTAAAAACTTGACTTTTTGCGACGGTCTCAAACGTCGCAAAAGGTCCATATATCGTTGCAAAAGACTTTTTGCGACGGAGCAGCGACGGAAAATGGGGGGTGGCGGAAAGGGGCGTGACAAAAAGTATTTGCGACGGTTACAAACCGTCGCATTCTTGTTGCGACGGATAATCAATAGTTTTTGCGACGGTTTCGCCTGACACAAAAAAAGGGGAAAAAATGGCATTTTTAGTGACGATGTTGATTGCCGTCGCAAAAAACCTTTTTTAGCGATGGTATTTGCCGTCGCAAAAGGTATTATTAGCGACGGTCTAAAACGTCGCCAAAAAAGTAGTATTAAGTTAATACCATATTGGCAACAGTTTAAACCGTCGCAAAAGATTTATTTGTGACAGTTGAAACCGTCGTAAAAGATTGGAACTATTATGTATATGCGACAGGTTAACCCGTCGCTAATAAAATATAAGGAAATGAGAATTACATTAGCGACGGTTTATTATTGTCGCAACAAAATTATTTTTTATAAAATCATATTTTATTAAATATTTCCTATACAAATTATTAATATTTTTAAAAATACATCCACATCCACATCCACATCTGTAAACAAGCCCGCGGGGGACCTCGCTACAGCTCGGACTCGATTTGTGTCACGGTTCTTAATCTTGAACCAAAGAGTCCAAATCCGGCAAATCGTTTTGGAAAACAGATTTCTGAAAGAAGTGCCAAACATGGACTGCTTTGCCAGATACAGAGTCGCCACCTAAATGTTTTTTAAATGGGAAATTTAGGAAACCCTGACTCGGTGCCAAAGGCCACGTGTCCGTCATCACCAAAGTTGCCTCGGCTCGGGAACTTGGGTACGATTGGGGAAGGTCACTTCGTGAGCACCCCCGCTCGCCCGGTCAAAGACCGGCCTCTACTAACCATGATATCTGATTTTGAAAACATTGTGAGTTCTTATTCCGGTTATTAGCCTAGGTTACTATGTGATGCGCACAGCATACAAGTATAGACTGAGTCGCCTGAATTGGAACAAAACATTTCATGTTTGTTTGTTTGAAAATGGTTTGATGGTGCTACCCGCAGGTAGGCTAAGACGTGGATTTGCCACCCTCGGGTGGGCTTAGAAAACATGATTTTGCCACTATCTAGTGGGCTTAAAACAAACAGTCAATGATTTGTTCCACTTCAAATAACTCAACCTCCACCCACAGGCATTCAAGGCAGTTATATCATATAAGCAAATAGCCTCATGGCAAGCATGCAATCCATGGCAACACTCACACGCATGCAAGGATGCCAAAGCATAAAACTCACCAAGTACTCGGAGCCAAAAACAGAAACTCATTAGAAATCATGCATGATCCTAGATACACAGAATTGGCTAATGCAACACATGCAAAGATGCAAACTATAGCAGGCTCGGCTATTCTAAGCATGGCATATGAAATGCAACAACTAACAAGTATTCAACTTGGAATTGAAATACAAATGCAGTTTGTATGATGCGCCGAGCCCGGCGCGTGCAAAACAGATGAATGATGCAAACATGCTGTCATGCTGTATGCTAATCGAAATATGCCCTATATCTAACCATCGTAAGCGGGTAAATAAAAGGGAGAAAGACGTGGGGTTGGAAGACATACATCACACTCACCCACACTTATTACAATTATGCCCTCGCGCAGAGGGTCCGAATAAATAATACAGTCCGAAATGAAAGAATAATACAGTCCGAATATTACAGTCCGAATATTACAGTCCGAATATTACATATTCCTAATTAATTATCGAATTAACTAAGAAAGCTTTAAACAGACATGCAAGCCAGGGGACTGCCTCGCTTCTGATGAATGATGTATGCTGGGCTGCCTTTGCGCAGAAATCCATTGGGATGCCCCAATTAGCCTCTGTTTGCAATGTTTCTCGAAATGCGTGCCCGACTCCGAAAAGTTGCTGATTCTTCATTTTGCTGCAACAGAGAGCAGGAAAGGGACATAGCAATGTATTTCACAAATATATGCATGCCTCGATCCTCGTGCCACCAATCACGCATCTCGATGCATGATGGCCGAGGAGTCGGATTGCACAACTCAATATAGGATGAATGCGTATGAATGCTATAACAAAACCTAACTCCATCATGGGTAATCCGGAGTGTCGGTGACTTGGGAATTGAGACCCGTTCCGTCACTCGGAGTACGAAACGTGCCTCGTTTCCCGTGCTCGGGCTAACTCCTATCCCGAACACGATGCAATATGCATGATATGCATGAATGCAACTAAAATACAATCCTAGCATGCACTATGCTATGAAAATGAGATGCCTCGAAATGCGTGCACGCGGGCACGCAAACCGAGGCGATGATCCTAAAGCATGAAATGGCATACGCAATGCAAATTGGACTTACACTAACACGAGTGGACCTCAGCCACACTCACATAAGAGGCCGACGGATGAAAATGAGATGCCTCGAAATGCGTGCACACGGGCGCGCAAATCGAGGCAATGACATACACGATGCAATGAGACTAAAATGAGATATCTCGAAATGCGTGCCCACGAGCACGCAAACCGAGAAAATGGCATACGGAATGCAACAGGACTAAAATGAGATATGTGATGCAATATGGGCTTACACCAACATGAGAGAGCCTCAACCCTACTCACACAGGAGGCCGATGGACGAAAATGAAGTGCCTCGAAATGCGTGCACACGGGCGCGCAAACTGAGGCAATGACATAAAGGCATGAAATGGCATGGAAATAATATGCAAACATGCAAATGAATTTTGGCACTGAAATGTGGGGGAAAACAGCCCCGAAATGAGGCGAAAGTACACCCGATGCATGAAATGGCCCCGAAACATGAATTTAGGCACCCGAAATGGCCTATAGCTACACCAAACATGCACAATATAGACATGGAATGAAAATCCAGTAGCAAGACAGCCCCAAGACAAGCATTTTTCAGTCATAAAAAGGGCTAAACAGCAAGCACACATAGGATTAAGCAAGAATGCAAAAATGGCTCCGCAAGAGGGGTATTGAAGCAAGTGATACATGCGATGCCCAAATGGGAAAATACCCTTCTACAACACTGATGAGGGACTAAAAATATGAACATTTACAGTAGATGACATCCCCCAACTCAGTATGAAAACATGCTAAAAATGTCATGCAAGAATGAGGATATATGAGGCTATAACATGAGGTACCCTAAGAATTCATCAAACCAGCCAAGACCCTCAATGAAATATGTCAAGGAGATCAAAATATGGATATTTTCAGTACTGATGGTGGCCGGAAACAGAAGCTAAATAAGCTTAAAAGAGCATGCAAAATGGGGTCAAAGAGAGATATAAAGGCAAGTATAACATGGAGACCCCAAACAAAGTTGATCCCTTCTACAATATAGTAGAGGGACACAAAATAAGCTCATTCACAGTTCATGACATGCTCCAAATCAGACTTCATGTAGGTCAAATAAATCATGCAAGTTTACGGTAATTTGAAGGAATTGTGAAGCAAGTGCATGATAGAGAGGCCAAACAGGGTTGAGCCCTTCTTCAATGTTGAAGAGGGGCTCAAAAGAGGGCCACTCACAATTTATATCAGGCTCAAAATCAGATCATTAACAGGCTAAAGAATCCATGCAGAATATTGGCATAAAGAGAGGTATTGAAAGAGGTGCATGATAGAGATGCCAAACAAGGTTGAGTCCTTCTACAATGTTGTAGAGGGGCCCAAAATAAGCACAAAATCAGTAGGGGTCGGAGCCCAAAAAAGTGAGCAAATAGGGTAGAAAATTGAAGCAAAAATAAGCTAGAAAAAGGGAATTTGAGACTTACCCTTGAAGATCAAGCTTTTGTTGCTTCTTGGCTTCAATTTGCTGGTTCTTAGCCTTTGAAAAACCTTCCTTTGCTGCTGGAATGGAAGTGGTGATGGTGAGGCTTGGTATTGATGAACAAATGAGGCTAACACTTGAAAGTTTTTCAAGGTTTTGGGGATGAAAATGGAGGCAAAGGGAGATGAAGTCTTGAGAGAAAATTTTCTAACCCTAAAAAAGAAGAAGGTCAGCCCCTTAAATGGGCAAGAAAGGGGTGTAAAAGGGGAGGGAAATGCACCCAAGCTTTCCCTCCCAAAATATCCCCCGGAGGGCAAAGATATTTGGAGATACAGCTGCCCAGCTGTAAAGTGGTCAAAAGGGGGAAGCAGGTCGGCCAGGTGCTTTTCTTGAAGATGGCCGGTCGGCCACCCCACTGGTCGGCCAGCCACTCCCCATGGCCGGCCGGCCATGGCCAAAAAATGAAGACAATAATTACTGGCCGGCCATCACTTTTTAGGGTCCTCCCATGTGCCCTCATCACAAATATGTGGTTTTGGTTGGAAGAAAATGGCCCTAGGGTATTCAACATTAGCCCGGAAGTGAGAAAAACGGGCGCCGGAGGGGCGCCGGAAGAGCATAACAGGTTGCTGAGACAATTGCTGGCCTCCCTCCCTTCTATGACCTTCTCGGTGATGAAACAGAGGTACCTGCCAAAAATGAACAAAAACCGATGCAAAACGAATGCTCGGGGACCAAAACACGCAGTTCGAGGTCCCGAAAATAGGCTGTTAAGCACCGAAAGTGGCATTCGGCCACGAAGTGGGTATATAAGACCCCAGTGTCCCTCGTTATGATAAAACAGAGGTACCTACCAAAAATGAACGAAAACCGACGCAAAACGAATGCTCGGGGACCAAAACACGCAGTTCGGGGTCCCGAAAATCGGCCGTTAAGCACCGAAAGTGGTGTTTGGCCACGAAGTGGGTATCTAAGACCCCAGTGTCCCTCGAAAGGGAGTAAATGAGATGCATGCCAAAAACCGGAGGAATCAGAGATGATTGGGTGGTCCCGAACCGAGGCACACGGCCTGACGGCTCCGAAAACCGGGAACCGGGCTCCGAAATGGGCAAAATCGCCTACGGCCACGAAAAGTAGCCCACAGCCACTGAGAGATGGTCTTCGGGACCTCTCCCTCCCCTCAGGAAAAGAAACAGAGAAAACCGAGTCTGGTTCGCAAACCGAAGCAAGGCACAGAAGAGGGTTCGGGAGTCCGAAGGCAGGGCTCACGGCCGTGACTCTGAGACTTCTGAACGAGCGCGACATGCAACATCACCGTGCGCTCCATCGGTGACGTCTGAGTCTTAAGGTCGGTCAAAAATGGGGTGTCTAGAACATCCACATCCACATCCACATCCACATCCACATCCAAATTCACATTCAAAAAATCATATATACCAAGAATAATATATGTACCTTCTCACAATTGTCAATCAAATATTATTTACAAAAATATATAAAATAACTTCTAACAATACTAATAATTTTTGAAATTCAAGAACTCAAATTTTTAGTATCGACAATAGAAATAAAAAAAAATAAAATAAAAACAGATATAATGTAGCTTGTTTTGATATCAATAGTAAGCTCCCATATCGATATGCGAAGATATCACGTACTCAAAAGGTTTTCATCTGCAAAAAGAAACAAAAAAGAAAAAAAAAATCATCATTTACAACATAATTATTTTCAAGCTTACAGAAAATGTAAAACATTTGATATTTTTTTCAAAAAAAAAATAAATAAATAAGATTGTAAACTCTAATATCGATATGCGAAGATATCATCACGTACTCAAAAGGGTTGCACCTGCAAAAAAAAACCAAAAAAAAAAAAAAATCATTTACAATATAATTAATTTCAAGTTTATAGAAAATGTAAAACATTTGATATTTATTTCGATAAATAAATTAATAAGATTGTAACATATACATGAATCGAGCGCCACACAATGTATCTTCCCACAGCTTCTCCAACTGTTCTTAGACATCGGGAAGTTGTTTCCAAAACAGCGTTCGGCTTGTTCGCTTTTAAAACAAAAACTTTGCAAAATCCAGGTCCAATTGGAACTCCATCAATTTCACACAACGGATCAACACTAATAAGAAGTCCCTCCGCCAATTGGACTCTTGGTATTACAGAACTCTCCAAAGAAACTTTAATTACATCCTACAATGATGATAATACTATTAAAAATAGGCAATGATTGTACACAATGAGCTATAATCTATAACAATAATCGAATAAACACAAAAAGAGTTTGTAAAGAAGTATTGATCGAGTTCCGTCTTCTCCTACAAGTCATGTGTGCCAAGTATGTTGCGCATGTCAAGTTTCGTTGACATCCGAACCCGTTTGAGCATTTTAGTGTGTCAACCGGTTTGAAAAAGAATTATTAAGTAACAAGTTCTCATTAACGGAAATTAGGCTCTAGATTGAAAACCGGGAATCGGTTTCGAGTTCCGTCTTATCCTACAAGTCATGTGTGCCTAGTATGTTGTGCGTGTCAAGTTTCGTTCAAATCCGAACCCGTTTGAGCATTTTAGTGGGTCAACCGGTTTGAAAAAGAGTTATTAAGTAACAAGTTTTCATTAACGGAAATTAGGCTCTAAATTGAAAACCGGGAATCAGTTTCGAGTTCCGTCTTATCCTACAAGTCATGTGTGCCTAGTATGTTGTGCGTGTCAAGTTTCGTTGACATCCGAACCCATTTGAGCATTTTAGTGTGTCAACCGGTTTGAAAAAGAGTCATTAAGTAATAAGTTTTCATTAACGGAAATTAGGCTCTAGATTGAAAACCGGGAATCGGTTTCGAGTTCCATCTTATCCTACAAGTCATGTGTGCCTAGTATGTTGTGCGTGTCAAGTTTCGTTGACATCCGAACCCGTTTGAGCATTTTAGTGTGTCAACCGGTTTGAAAAAGAGTCATTAAGTAACAAGTTTTCATTAACGGAAATTAGGCTCTAGATTGAAAACCGGGAATCGGTTTCGAGTTCCGTCTTATCCTACAAGTCATGTGTGCCTAGTATGTTGTGCGTGTCAAGTTTCGTTCAAATCCGAACCCGTTTGAGCATTTTAGTGTGTCAACCGGTTTGAAAAAGAGTTATTAAGTAACAAGTTTTCATTGACGGAAATTAGGCTCTAAATTGAAAACCGGGAATCGGTTTCGAGTTCCGTCTTATCCTACAACTCATGTGTGCCTAGTATGTTGTGCGTGTCAAGTTTCGTTGACATCCGAACCCGTTTGAGCATTTTAGTGTGTCAACCGGTTTGAAAAAGAGTCATTAAGTAATAAGTTTTCATTAACAGAAATTAGGCTCTAGATTGAAAACGAGGAATCGGTTTTGAGTTTTGTCTTCTCCTACAAGTCATGTGTGCCTAGTATGTTGTGCGTGTCAAGTTTCGTTAACATCCGAACCCGTTTGAGCATTTTAGTGCGTCATCCGGTTTGAAAAAGAGTTATTAAGTAATAAGTTTTCATTAACAGAAATTAGGCTCTAGATTCAAAGCCGGGAATCGGTTTTGAGTTCCATCTTATCCTACAAGTCATGTGTGCCTAGTATGTTGTGCGTGTCAAGTTTTGTTCACATCCAAACCCGTTTGAGCATTTTAGTGTGTCAACCGGTTTGAAAAAGAGTCATTACGTAATAAGTTTTCATTAACGGAAATTAGGCTCGACATTCAAAATCGGGAATCGGTTTCGAGTTCCGTCCTATCCTAATATTTATAATATAAGAAATCTAATATGGTTACAATAATAGTAAATACAATATTATTTATAGTATAAGTAGTGTAAATTATCAAAAAGTATAAATATGGGGAACTGACATGTCTATTCAGAAAGGCACAAGTATGACAGGTTATTTTCAAGCAGACTAAGCATCTAACAAAGTAACCACAAGAATGTAAGATTTGGAACAAACAGAGGAATTAGAAATCATTGCAAGCTACGTTGTTGTAGCTCAAACTAAAATAGAGTTATGCTAGGGATCCCAAATAATCAACCAATTTTTCTACCAAACCTCTCACATGGGTGTGGGACCTACACCCATGTGAGAAAGACATGGAAGTGTAACACAGTCATACCTAGCTTTACCAAGCTTGGAATAATAAGAAAGCAAGACCTGAACTCATTAAACAACGGTTTTTCATTGTGGGCAAATAATTTTTCCTCTTCTACTTACAATGAGAATTATAATGTCAATGACAACAATAAGGTGGTGCTCAGTGAATTTATCTCACTCACAAAAGTCCACTAATTGACTGCAAATTCGCAGCATTTCTTCTTCTTCTTCTTTATTTTTTTTTTTTTTGTCATGGTCTGCTAATGATAGCAGTCATCCTCTGTAACAAACTACATCCAAACCCTCTTTAGCATTTCTACATCTTCTATAGCTTCATAACCTAACCTATGCTCACTTCTCAATCAAAACCAACCAAGTGTGCTCCCATAACTAGTAAACTTAAAACCAAGTATGCACTTAGCTACGAACAGCACTGACTACAACTACCTTACTATCTAATGCTTCATAACCTAACCTATGCTCACTTCTCATTTTCTTCACATGCTTGTTTGCTAGCCAAACATTATGCTCTACACCAAAGCAGACCAAGTCATCTCACATCAATGTGATAAAATTGTGTCAGTTACAATATATTTAGACACTCTACCCAACAAATTAAGCATCAAGCATCATTTTCCTGCATTCTGCAATTCTTAAATGACAACAAATTGAAATATCTAAATTGGCTGAGTAAACAATTTTGTAGTCCAGTTGATCTACTACAATCAACAATAGAAGCCAAGGTGCAAGGAATCTGAGTGCAGCATCAGAAGACAGGCAGATGATATAATAAGAAGAGTTAGTCTTTCCTCAAGTTCACCAAAAATAAACAAAATTCTCCTTGTAAGGTTATTCAAAGTACATCGAAGACGATATACTTGATCAGGTCAAACATAGCTTATAATAATGCAATCATATCCTAGTTGTTAATTTCATCAAACATAGATACAAAGGAAGCATCGTTCACTCTTATACTCCCACTAGTTCAAACTTAGTTAAGTGGAGAACTTGATAGAACTAGGAGAGCCACAGCATTTAAATATAGAATCCCCTTACATATATATATATATATATATATATATATTGTTTCTTTTATTTGTTCTCTCTCTCTCTCTCTCTCTCTCTCTCTCTCTCTCAAGTGTATGACTGACTACACGTATGTGGTCAACAGAAGTACCAACTATGGTAAACAATGATGATGAATTTAGAAGGTCAAATTTCTAAGATAGTCTGGTAGGATGGGCACATGCATAGTCTTGAGAAAATCATTTCCATATGCAGCAGGAAAGGCCCAAGAAAAATAAGGAGCAGGGCACAGAAAAACAGCTCTCATGTACGTATATTTCCTAATTCTATTCAATTCATATTTTATAAAAATCATGCATTTCATTGGGAACACCAGTTATCAGGCACTGAATGCATGTTAGAGGTTCAGCACAGAAGTGAATTAATCCTCAAAATCTACAAGACTAATGCAGACAGCAAATATGAGATGTAGACTAATGCAGCAAATATGAGAGTTAGTAGCAAATATGAAAAGTAATCATGAAATGTGCCCGAATGTGCTCAACGCACCCCCCTGGGATCGCTCAAGTGTGTTGTCTCTACCACTTGCGATTACATACTCGGTACTCTCAGTCCAGTTGAGTGACTCTCCACCCAAACATGTCCCTCCTATACCTCATTTTCTCGTCTCCAATGTTATCTACAAATGGTTCCGATGCTCTCACACTAACTTAAATTGGAAGTAGAGTCCACGGACCCCCACAGAGTTGGTCCAATGGTCATGAGGGGCTAAGTGGCCTCATGATCCTTGTGTAAGAACTCTGGAGGCATGCGGCTCAGTGGATAAAGTTGAGGATTTGACAGTGTGTTCATTTCTCTTGAGGGACTTGCACTAATGCATTGAACAGTTTAGGGTGACAAACAACTAGAAGACATACTCCAAATCATGACAAACATGTGGTGTGTTCCTTACCTCTTCATGTGTGTGGCCGCAAGAAAAGTTTATAAATGTAGCCACTACAGAGGGCACCCGTTCCTTACCTCTTCATGTGCCTACCATACAACCCCCAGTATTGTCTTAACTTATTTTATATAATTTTGTAGTTAATAATTTTTCTAAAGATACGTGCTTTGTAATTAACTTATTTTTCTAAAGATACGTGCTTTGTAATTAACTTATTTTATATACCTCTACTTTCTTAGTCTTCCAATAATCAACAAGATCATACCACTGTTCTGGAACAATTTGCGGAGGCACCATGTCTTTGATATTAGTATGATCCTTATTAGGCTTAAAATACTTATTCTTGATCTTGCTTTTGTGATCCTTCCACAACTCATTGCACTTTTTCAAGCAACGTGGTTTGTACCCCTCCGAACAAATTTGTAAATTATCCTACAGTACAATTTAAATCATTAGTTCAATTAATAATATAATTGAACAATTTAGTAAATATGCTTTTACCTTAACATCCGCCCATATTGACTCAAGAACATCAATAGGCACTTCGGTCCAATTAACGTACGTAAGAGAAACAATGTTCCCATTACGTACCATGAACCCAAGTTGGCTAGTAACTTAGACTCATTATCTCCAGTAGGATTGAAGTCGGCGTCGAAATCAATGGCCAACTTCTTGCCCGTACCCCAATCTTTAATGCCTTTCGCAAATCCTCGACCTCGGGGGGAAGATAAAGAACCTGTAGGGCATGTGAGGAGTAATGGAAAAAAAAAACACATATTACAAAAATTGATAATAAATAACTTGTAGTTAAATTAACGTAATTAGATACATAGCCATTTGTTATACCTGAGTTGGCTTGTGAATCAGTCGCTGGATTTGGAACACATTATAAGAATAAACAAATTATATCAGAATATAATAAACAACATATAAATAAAAGCATAAATTAAATACATGAAAACAAACCTGTACCTGAGGTGGGATATGAAGAAGTCGTCGATCCTAGCATATGAAATTAGAAAGTTTATGTATAGTGAAAATGAAATAATTTAATTAATATAATTTAAGTACATAACAAATTTGTATACCTGTGGTGGCCTGTGAAGACAACGTTGGTTGAGACAATTGTGATGATGGTGGTGGTTGTATCGGTGGCTGTGATGGTGGTGGTGGCTGTATCGGTGGCTGTAATGGTGGTGGTGGCTGTGATGGTGGTGGTGGCTGTATCGATGGCTGTGATGGTGGTGGTGATTGTGTCTGCATACGCAAAACATCAGCCATAGTGCGAGAGGGATTATTAAGCTTCCTCTTCCGTGTACCTGAGGTGGGATATGAAGAAGTCGTCGGTCCTAGCATATGAAATTAGAAAGCTTATGTATAGTGAAAATGAAATAATTTAATTAATATAATTTAAGTACATAACAAATTTGTATACCTGTGGTGGCCTATGAAGACAACGTTGGTCGAGACAATTGTGATGATGGTGGTGGTTGTATCGGTGGCTGTGATGGTGGTGGTGGCTGTATCGGTGGCTGTGATGGTGGTGGTGGCTGTATCGATGGCTGTGATGGTGGTGGTGATTGTGTCTGCATACGCAAAACATCAGCCATAGTGCGAGAGGGATTATTAAGCTTCCTCTTCCGTGCCATAACAAGCTGTAACAAATATAATTGAAAATATAGAGAATAGTTTGGAGTTAATAATGTAAATACAAAACAAACATAATAAATAAATTGGAAGCACATGAAATTGTTAAATAAAGTAACATGCCCAAATATGCAAGTCATTAAAGCATGAAAATTTACTGTGTCATTACAGAATCCAAAAATTATTACAAAATATCTTAATTCTCTCTCATTTCAACATCAACAGTTTCTCCTTCTACGACTTCCCTCACCCAGCCAACTTCTTCATCACGGACCATTATATTTTCTTCTAATTGTTGACTCATATATGGCTCAGTTTCTGGATCAGTAGAATACATATCAAATAAACCCCTTTGAGACATCTTCACAACCACTTGCCAATCTGATTCTATAGGGTCTGCAACATACCAAACTTGCTCAGCTTGGGATACCAAGATGAAAAGTTCGTTGGCGATTTGATCATCTCGATACAACAAATGGTTGAAGTTAATCAACGTGAAC
Organism: Camellia japonica; assembly: GCA_030407325.1. NCBI lineage: Eukaryota > Viridiplantae > Streptophyta > Magnoliopsida > Ericales > Theaceae > Camellia > Camellia japonica. Next base: position 65,732,608 of record JAPPVO010000036.1, read on the forward strand.
TTGAAATTATCTTCTTTCTTACCCCGAACATTGTCTATCCAGTCACACTTGAACAATACATACTTCATTGCATTGGTGTACCGGATTTCAATGATATCTGTCACTTGTCCATAATAGTACACAGCCCTCACACGAGGATTTTTGTCCTTCCGGCTTGCATAACTAATAGTATCTGCTTTCAAAGCTACACCAGAATTTTGACTGGCTCGACGGTCATCCATAGACTTGACTCGAAAACGGAACCCATTAGTTATGTAACTGGTGAACCTTCTTGCTCCGGTATGAGGACCATTTGCCAATGTATGAATCTCTTCGGAAAATATGGCATTATCAGTCCTTCGCAAAGTGTGAACCTATTTAAAACATGAAAGCAAATTCAAAATGCAAATCGACCTAAGTTGTAACCTATAGCTAGATTTGTCCATACATACATGTTCTTTAAACCAAGTGTGAAAAGTTTTGAAATGTTCATTTCGGAGTTGATGATCATCAGCACGAGGCATTTTCATCTTAAGTTCTTCAAGGTGTTTCCTATATACGTTGAAAAATTATCAATTACAAATTAATATTTGAAATGTAATAAAAAACAAAAAAAACTTGTCAAATATTGAGTAAGAGGGGTACCTACTTTAGGAATGGTTCAACTGCTTTCGTATTGAACAAGATATATCGATGACACTGTACATAAGAAGTATGACCAAGGTTGAAAGTTGTGGTTTCACCAACAGCACGACCCATATTAGCTGCACCATTGTAGTTCCTTACAGGCCGATTCAATTTAGTTTCCATATCATTCAGATATTGAGAGCAAAAATTCATGCATTCTTCCATGAGATAACCTTTAGCCATTGAACCTTCTGGATGAGCCCGATTACGTACATATTGCTTTAAAGTAAGAAGATATCTCTCGATTGGATACATCCATCGAAATTGAATCGCTCCAGCCACCAATGCTTCATCAGCTAGGTGTATAGGCAGATGCTCCATTATATCAAAAAAAGCTGGTGGAAATATTTTCTCCAAATGACAAAGTGTTAGTGCTATACGACCTTGGATATTTGCTACATCTGTTTGACGACTTACTTTGGAACACAATTGTCTGAAGAAATTACTTAATTCAATCAAGGCTTGAACAACATTCTTAGGCAACAATCCTCGTACACCCAAAGGAATAAGTTGTTGCATCAGAATATGACTATCGTGGATCTTTAGACCCGAAATGCTTTTATCCTGTAATCGTACACGACGAGAGATATTTGATGAATACCCATCAGGAACTCTAACGTCCTTAAGCATTTTCAAGAACAAATATTTCTCATCCTTGGTCATTGTGAATTGTGCTGGTGGCAAATAAGCTTTATTCGTCCCTCTTGACTGCAAGTGTAGGGGTTTTCTAATATTCATTTCTTGCAGATCGCGCCGAGCATTGACATTATCCTTGGATTTCCCTACAACCCCCAGTATTGTCCACAATACATTGTCACACACATTATTCTCTATATGCATCACATCAAGGTTATGTCTTATTAGATTGTGCTCCCAATATGGAAATTCAAAAAATATACTCTTTTTTTTCCAACTATGAGTGCGAGGTCCAGCTTTCTCCCTTTCCACTTGTTTCCTATGCCTCTCTTTAAGGTCATCCAGCCTGTATTGGGTTAAGATACCCTCAGATTCTACTTGTAGCAAAATCTCTGATCCAGATAACAATCTCGGTTTGAGACTCAATTCTCGAGTACCATCAAATGATACTTTATCCTTTCGAAATTTATGACCATTAGATAAGAATCTGCGATGACCTAAATATGAATGTTTCCTACTGTAGACGTCCCCGAACGCCCCGGGAGGGTTAAGTCCCGTTCTGTTCATATTGGGGTCATTACAGTTCAAGGACTCAAATGTCACGGTTCTTAATCTTGAACCAAAGAGTCCAAATCCGGCAAATCGTTTTGAAAACAGATTTTTTGAAAGAAGTGCCAAACATGGACTGCTTCGCCAGATACAGAGTTGCCACCTAAATGTTTTTTAATGGGAAATTTAGGAAACCCTGACTCGGTGCCAAAGGCCACGTGTCCGTCATCACCAAAGTTGCCTCGGCTCGGGAACTTGGGTACGATTGGGGAAGGTCACTTCGTGAGCACCCCCGCTCGCCCGGTCAAAGACCGGCCTCTACTAACCATGATATCTTATTTTGAAAACATTGTATGTTCTTATTCCGGTTATTAGCCTAGGTTACTATGTGATGCTCGCAGCAAACAAGTATAGACTGGGCCGCCTGAATTGGAACAAAACATTTCATGTTTGTTTGTTTGAAAATGGTTTGATGGTGCTACCCGCAGGTAGGCTAAGACGCGGATTCGCCACCCTCAGGTGGGCTTAGAAAACATGATTTTGCCACTATCTAGTGGGCTTAAAACAAACATTTGATGAATTGTCCCAATTCAAATAACCCAACCTTCACCCACAGGCATTCAAGGCAGTTATATCACATAAGCAAATAGCCTCATGGCAAGCATGCTATCCATGGCAACACTCACACGCATGCAAGGATGCTAAAGCATAAAACTCACCGAGTACTCCAAGCCAAAACAGAAAACCGATTAGAAATCATGCATGATCCTAGATACACAAAATTGCCTAATGCAACACATGCAAGAATGCAACTATAGTAGGCTCGGCTATTCTAAACATGGCATGTGAAATGCTACAGCTAACATGTACTCAATTTGGAATTGAAATACAAATGCAGTTTGTATGATGCGCCGAGCCCGGTGCGTGCAAAACAGATGAATGATGCAAACATGCTGTCATACTGTATGCTAATCGAAATATGCCCTATATCTAATCATCGTAAGCGGGTAAATAAAAGGGAAGAAAGACGTGGGGTTGGAAGACATACATCACACTCACCCACACTTATTACAGTTTTGCCCTCGCACAGAGGGTCCGAATAAATAATACAGTCCGAATAAAAGAATAATACACAGTCCGAAATTACAGTCCGAATAATACAGATTTCTAATTAATTAACAAATTAACTAAGAAAGCTTTAAACTGGCATGCAAGCCAGGGGCTGCCTCGCTTCTGATGAATGATGTATGCTGGGCTGCCTCTGCACAGAAATCCACTGGGATGCCCAATTTAGCCTCTGTTTGCAACGTTTCTCGAAATGCGCGCCAGACTCCGAAAAGTTGCTGATTCCTCATTTTGCCTTGAAGACAAGTCTTTCTTTGCTTCTTGACTTGAGTTTGTTGCTTCTTAGCCACTGAAAAACCTTCCTTTGCTGCTGAAATGGAAGTGGTGAAGGTAGTGTTTGGTGTTGATGAACAAATGAGACCAAAACTTGAGAGTTTGAGAGTGATAGAGAGAGATATGCTTGAACCCAATCTTTCTAACCCTAAGGACTGAGTTGGGAGGCCCCTTATATGGACAAAAGGAGGGGTGTAAAAGGGGAGGGAAATGCACCCAAGCTTTCCCTCCCAAAATATCCCTCGGATGCCAAAGATATTTTGGAGAAACAGCTATACAGCTGTAAAGTATGCACTGAGGGGAGTGTGGCCGGCCAAGTGCTTTTTCTGGAGGTGGCCGGCCGGCCACCCCCCATGGCCGGCCGGCTAGGGGGCAAAAATGAAGTGAAGAATTAATGGCCGGCCACCAGATGATGGTGTCCTCCCAGGTGTGTACAACAAGGCCCTGTGGTTCAAATTTGACAACTCTGGAACAGGAGAGAGAATAGGCCACTTCAAAGAGGGGTTCAAAAGGTCCAATGAAAATTACTGGCCGGCCATAGGTTTTTAGGGTCCTCCCATGTGTGTACATCACAAATATGTGGTTTTGGCTCGAAGAAAATGGCCCTAGGGTGGTCAACATTAGCCCGGAAGTGAGAAAAACGGGCGCCGGGGGGCGCCGGAAGAGCATAACAGGTTGCTTGGACAATTGCTAGCCTCCCACCCTCCAGTGATCTTCCTGATGATAAAATAGAGGTACCTGCCAAAAATGAATAAAAACTGATGCAAAACGAATGCTCGGGGGCCAAACCGCGAGGTTCGGGGCCCGAAAACCGGCTGTGAGCACCGAAAGTGGCATTCAGCCACGAAGTGGGTATCTAAGACCCCAGTGTCCCTCGTTATGATAAAACAGAGGTACCTGCCAAAAATGAACGAAAACTGATGCAAAACGAATGCTCGGGGGCCAAACCGCGAGGTTCGGGGCCCGAAAACCGGCTGTAAGCACCGAAAGTGGCATTCAGCCACGAAGTGGGTATCTAAGACCCCAGTGTCCCTCGAAAGGGAGTAAATGAGATGCATGCCAAGAACCGGAGGAATCGGAGATGGTTGGGTGGTCCCGAACCGAGGCACACGGCCTGACGGCTCCGAAAACCGGGAACCGGGCTCCGAAATGGGCAAAATGGCCTACGGCCACGAAAAGTAGCCCACGGCCACCGAGAGATGATCTGCGGGACCTCTCCCTCCCCTCAGGAAAGAAAATAGAGAAAACCGAGTCTAGTTCGCAAACCGAGACAAGGCACAGAAGAGAGTTCGGAAGTCCGGAGGTAGGGCGCACGGCCGCGACTCTGAGACTTCTGAACGAGCACAGTATGCGACATCACCGAGCGCTCAATCGGCGACGTCTGAGTCTTAAGGTCGGTCAAAAATGGGGTGTCTACAGTTGCCCCTCTTTGACAGAACTCGGAAGTCATAACAATGACGGGAGTGAATGTCAAAGCCCAGAGACGACCCATTTTTGACAAGGCCGAAGACTTAGACAATCATACAAGATAAACAGAGATATGCCCGCAGGCGTGCCCGCAGGCAGGGGGGGCAAAATGCAAAGCGACATGCACAGAGCCAAATGATCATGCAAATGCAGCAAGCTGTAATGAGGCAAGTATTCGCAAATAGATGCAACAGTTTTAAGCAAGAATGCAAAGCAACAACTACATTTCATGCAGTTAGGAATGCGGAGAATCATTCGGTTCTCGTCGCGTCTCACACGGAAAAGATACGATACCTGTGCGATTCGTCTGGTCGCACCAGCCTCAAATGAACCGTACATACAATATCGTGCCTGCAAAAAAGAGAAACTCAACAAGAACAATATGCTAACAACATATATTCAATGTGATTCCTGTGGTTCCAAAAGTTTGACACATGCAGTGTCGACGAGTGAATGCATCGCGATGCGAGAAAGGAACGTGCGTGACGACGCATGCTCAAGCACAGGGATATGGTACACCAAGAAATCATGCATGACAATGCAAAATGTTGATTAGAATGCAAGTTATATGCACAACAATGCAAAATGAGCACGAATCAGGGTGCCCGTCGGTTGCGAAATAACGAGCAAGAAAACGCGCATTTCGGCGAAGGCAACTCAACCGCGGCCTCGGTTCCACCTTCTGGAGAGGTTACAACATGATTAAAAAGGATACACCTTGATTCTGATGAGTGATGATGAGACACATGTCAGAAATTGCAGCTAAAGTTCCGACGGAGCAATTTCGCGCCAGAAAGTGCACTTTTCTTGAACTTTTTCAGGTCCCGGGAGCTCCAATCTTCCTCAAAATTTGCAGGGAGCTAGAGGGGGGAGTGGGGAACATGGCTGGCCAAGTGGTGGTCCTAGGGGAGGCCACCGGCCATGCTGCAAAAAGCAAATGGCCAGCCAGCCAGGGAAGGTGGCCGGCCGGCCATCTGCCCAAAAGTAGGGGCAATTTCGTCTTTTTCTCATTTCCTATAAATACACTCACCCATTCCATCCGAAATCACTCCCTCAAGTGTGAAATTCTCTCCTCTTGCTCTCTAAGCCATTTTTTCTTTCAGATCTGCACTTTATACGCGCTTTTCGGCCTTTTCTGCAAGTTGTTTTCGCGAAATTCTTCAGATTTAAGCACTTTGAAGCGACTAAATTTTGATTTCGGAGCTTCTTCTCTCATTTTCACCACTTGAGGTAAGTTTGTCTCAATATTTGGAATATTTTCTCGGGAGTTGACTTTTGTTGACTTTTTCATTTCCCGGGAGTTGACTTTTGTTGACTTTTTTCAATTTTGGCTCATTTTTGCTCCTTTTGCAGATTTCTCGAAATGGCAGGCAATTTCCCTCACGGCGGAGGTCCTCCAGGTGTCGGAGATGATTTTGATATTATGGCACTCCCCCCGAGGGTCCGGCCTTTTATCCCTGAGAGATATGCCCCGGCAGTGCACATCCTTCCGCGAGCGGTTTTCCGTCATTTCACTGACTTCAACGACCGGGCACCCGGAGACTTGCTTCTACGAGAGCCGGAGCAGCACCTCTCTTCCGAGGCACGAGAGGTATTTTACTTTATTTTCCGCATTTTCCGTGCACTTTGTAGCTTCGCCATGCTTAAACACACGGTTGTAGCTTATGACATAGTACTTTGCCTGTATTCTGAATATGCGACTCAAACACTTGAATTGCTGAACACACGGCCCACTGACTGATTGATTGTGAACACACGGCACACATTCGTTAAGCATTGAACCACGGCTCAAACACTGATTTGTCGAACACACAGCCCGAATTCGAAGGTGAACACACGGCGCACATTGACTACGAGTAGAACACACAGTTCCAAACTCTGATTTTCTGAACACACAGTCCAAGTTGATGATGAACACACAGCCCACACTGATTAGGATTGAACACACAGCCCAAAACACAAATTTACTGAACACGCAGCCCAGATAGAAATAAAGTGAACACACAGCCCACTGATTAGGATTTTGAACACGCAGCCCAAATAGAAATAGTGAACACGCAGCCCACTGATCAGGATTTTGAACACGTAGCCCAAAACACTGATTTACTGAACACGCAGCCCAGATAGAAATAAAGTGAACACGCAGCCCACTGATTAATGATTTGAACACGCAGCCCAAAACACTGATTTACTGAACACGCAGCCCAGGTAGAAATAAAGTGAACACGCAGCCCACTGATTAATGATTTGAATACGCAGCCCAAAACACTGATTTACTGAACACCCAGCCCGGATAGAAATAAAGTGAACACGCAGCCCACTGATTAGTGATTTGAACACGCAGCCCAAAACACTGATTTACTGAACACGCAGCCCAGATAGAAATAAAGTGAACACGCAGCCCACTGATTAATGATTTGAACACGCAGCCCAAAACACTGATTTACTGGACACGCAGCCCAGGTAGAAATAAAGTGAACACGCAGCCCACTGATTAATGATTTGAACACGCAGCCCAAAACACTGATTTACTGGACACGCAGCCCAGGTAGAAATAAAGTGAACACGCAGCCCACTGATTAATGATTTGAACACGCAGCCCAAAACACTGATTTACTGAACACGCAGCCCAGGTAGAAATAAAGTGAACACGCAGCCCACTGATTAATGATTTGAACATGCAGCCCAAAACACTGATTTACTGAACACGCAGCCCAGATAGAAATAAAGTGAACACGCAGCCCACTGATTAATGATTTGAACACGCAGCCCAAAACACTGATTTACTGAACACGCAGCCCAGATAGAAATAAAGTGAACACGCAGCCCACTGATTAGTGATTTGAACACGCAGCCCAAAACACTGATTTATTGAACACGCAGCCCAGGTAGAAATAAAGTGAACACGCATCCCACTGATTAATGATTTGAACACGCAGCCCAAAACACTGATTTACTGAACACGCAGCCCAGATAGAAATAAAGTGAACACGCAGCCCACTGATTAATGATTT